>VYZT01009685.1:0-76506 GCA_013400735.1 Pomatostomus ruficeps | reverse complement strand
AAAAAAAAAAAAAAAAAAAAAAAAAGAAAAAAAAAATTGCTGCGGACAACAGAATGTTTGGCTATTTTTTGTTTCTTTTCTTTGTTTCTTTTCTTTTTTTTTTCTGGAAGACAAAAAAACCCCCGAACCTTGGAGTGATTTACATGGGAAAGGGGAGCCGGAAACAATTTTTAGAGGTTGTTTTCCAAAATTGATGAATAACAGAAGATACAATGGGTAAAGCAAATGGCCCAAATTTCCTGCTCTTTTAAGCCGCTCAATAGATCCCGAAAACAAGGGTGCCCTGTTTTTCTCCTTATGGAGCTGCCAGGGAGGGATTTTTTCCTGAGGTTTTTGGGTTCTGGAGACAGGAGCAAGGTGGGTGCTGGGGGTCCCCAGGAGCGGGGATGCTCAGAGGAACAGGATGCATGGGAATTCCAGAGGTGGGGAACAGCAGCGTGGGCCAGAAGAGTAATTCTGGATAATTTCTGGCAAATAAAGCTGCAGGAATGAGTCACGAGGAGGGGTCTGAACTTCCTTTTGGGTTTTTAACAATTATTCCTGTGAGCAGCCATTGATTTCCCCTTTGCCTGAGGCTTTTTCTCCTGCAGAGCCAAACACTTTTCCCTCCCAACCCTTGCCCCTCTCCCCCTGGATGAGGACACAGCTTTGGCTCCATCCAAAGCCAAGCTGGAAACTTTTATTTCTCCTCGCAAAAGCCTTTGATGCTTCCAGAGGATGTTCTTGTTTTGCTTTGGGGGAAAAAAGCCTTGGATGAGATCCCTGCGAAGCTCTGCTGAGATCCAGGAGCTCCAGCCCTCGTCTGGGACACCACGAAGGATGTCCGTGTGTTTAATCTCCTATCAGTGGGATCCAAATCCGGGGAAACTGCCCAGAAATCCTCTTTTATGTGTCCTCTTTCCACCTCACCTGCACAAAGTCATGGTGCAGTGAAGGATTTTGGTTAAAAGGACATTTTTTGGTGGCTTTGCAATCGACCTGGTTGGGTTTAGCTGGGGTGGCAAAGGCTGAGGTTCAAGGGTATGGGGGAAAATGGGAGTTCCCAGGTGAATTTCCACTCTGGAGACCTGGAGAAAGTTTCTCCAGCCTGTCCAAACTGGTGCATGGACATCACTGGAAAATCCTCCTTTGGTTTTGGACCTGGCTGAGAGGATTCCGCCAACTGTCGTGGGGAAATGTTTCCTCTGAGCGGGTTTTTTCTGCTTTCAAGGCAGTTTGATGTTGGAAACCTGAGGAGTATCCTGGGAACCGCTGAGCTGGTGACTTCCACGGGTGCATCTTCCCTGCTGGGTCCTACAAAAACGGCTTCTCCAGGTTCCTTTAGGCTTTGGACCTGCTCGAGATCATCAATCTCTATCCCTGTTCCTTTTCTCATCTCTCCAAGATCTCTTCCTCCCCAAAATCTGGGAACTCCACCAGGCAGTCACACCCAATTAATCAAATCAAAGTAATCACAGACAGGAAACAGAGCTGTTAATTGCACTCCAAATCTTGTTTTTCGCTGCTGGGTCAAGCAATCACCCCTCCCCAAACCCTTGTGTTCCTCAGGCTGCCGGGCTGGGCAGAACTCACATTAAATAATGCAAAGCCACAATTCCAAAAAATCCCTGTCTTGGGTTGTTTCCCATGTTACCCAAAGCCCCATAAATCACCTCGTGTATTTACGGCCTCTGTGAGCAAATTGTCATTCAGGGGCCACTTGGAGCCTTCAAACCCCGGTGAGTGATGGTGTATGGGATCCACACCTCTTCCTCAGCAGCACATTCCCATGTCAGGGCCCTGAGGAGCACTTTCCTCCCTCAGCCTCATTCAGGCCTCAGAGGAAAAGGGATTTGAACCACTTGGGTATTTTTAACCGGTTCTTTCCCGCTGGCGGGGGCAGGCTCAGAGGTTTCGCTGAGCCATCAGCCCCTGAGGGTCATCTGGTCGGTGATTCCACATGAATTGAAGGAAGGCCTCAGATGCTGAGCCTCTGGAAAGGCACAGGGAGGTTTTTTGATGGGATAAAGTCAACAAGGAGAGTTCCCCAGTGCTTGCAGAGAATCACGGAATGGTTTGGGTTGGAATGGGCTGTGGGATTACAGAATGGAGGTGACAGAGGAACAGGCCTTGAACGCCAGAGTGACCCCTTGTCTTTGGTCCAGAAAAACCCATGAAACACATCCTGGGGCACCAGGGCAGTGGTGGGAGAGAACTGTGGGTATGTGACCTGCAGGAGCTGTCAGAGGTGACAAACACTGCTTGTGACCTTCAAAGGCATTGTTTACCTGTTCCCATAGAAGGCATCATTTACCTGTTCCCATAAAAGGTAACGATCCCTTAAAAGGCATTGTTTACCTGTTGCCATAAAAGGTATTGTTTACCTGTTCCCATAAAAGGAATTATTTATCTTTTCCCATCAAAGGTAATATTCTGAAACAAAATTAGTGATTGAAATACACCGGGGTGCAGAAATATTTCCCGTTTGTGTGATGGTTTCTAAGGATTTTTCACTGCGCAATGAACGCCTTTGCACAGCACCATTGTGTGAAGGCCAGGACCCCTCTCGTCATTAATCACCACAATGGGCCTTAAGGATTGTTCCAAAATCCAGCCCCAAACAGGGATCAAACCTTGATCCTGTCCTGGGCTTCCCACAGGACCTCCACCAGCAGTGGTGATGGTGAGCTGGAGGTGAGGCCAGGACGTGTCCTGAGACAGAATTGAGGCCTGTCCAGGAAACGCCCTCTGGATGAGTGAGGAGAGGAGTGAGGTGTGAACAAAACCCGTGGTGAGGTTTTGGGGTCTCTGTGACAGCTCAGTGCTTGGAGCTCCCTGTGATCCTGAAACCCACATCAGCCCTGCTCACTGCTGCCAGAGGGTCAGGCTGGATTTCAGCAGGAATTCCTTCAGAAACGGGGATCCAACACTGGAATGGGCTGCTCAGGGGGGTGGTGGAGTCCCCACACCTGGAGGGGTCCAAGAAATGACTGGACGTGTCAAGGTGGGGATTGGACTCAATGATTTTGGAGCTCTTTTCCAACCTAAATGATCCTGGGATTCTTTGATTCTAACTGAGCTGGGTCCTGTCTGTGTAGATGCTTTTGGCCTAGGCAGGGCTGACATTAAGGGATAATTATTGACGAGGTTTTAACCCTGAAGCAAATTTGACTGTCCCAGGAAAATCCACTCTGTGTTTTTCCCCTGAACTTTTAGGGTTTGTGGTGTCCCAGGAAAATCCACTCTGTGTTTTTCCCTGAACTTTTAGGGTCTGTGGGAACTTGGTGTCCAGGATTGCCTCCCAAACCCCACAATCCCTGATTTACCACGAGCCTTTTCAGGAAGCGACCTCGAGCCTGGGAGATGGAAAAAGCCGCCTCAGATCTGGGATTTACGAGGAGCGGTGATGTCAGGGTGAATTCCTTGTGTTGTACAAGCCCCTGGGGAGGATGTCCACGACAAGGGGCTGACGTGGACGCGCTGCCCCGAACCACGAGGGGCTGAGAACTAATTATAGGCTCATTAATGTCATTTGCAGGGCTCGGCGTGGGCTGCACACCCTGGGAAGCCTTTGTTCCACGGGCTGCTGAGCAGATGGAGACCAGCTCAGGATGCCCAGGAGTTCCGTGTGTGCCAAGGACAAAGGCTGGCAGGGGATGAAAGGACTCCAGGGCTCATTTACTGCCCGCGTGACGTTGGGGAGGATGGAGGCGCTGTGGGATGGACACGACGGACACAACGAACCCTCTGGATCGCTCTTCCAGCCCGGGGTGGGTTCAGATTTTGGGATTGAGGTGCGTTCACCTGTGGTGGGATTTGAATATCCATGGGATTTTCCATGGATGATGAACCCTGCAGTGAGTTCCCATGAAGTGTGTGGTAATCAGAGCCTCAGGACCATCCTGAGGATCTGCTGGGAAGGGGGAGGGAAGCGAGGAGCTGGAGGCCGCTGGCTGAGGAAGCCCCTCCGGAAGCGTTTTCCTGCCCGGGGATGACCAACGTACATCCTGAGCAGAGGGCACCGCATTGTGCGCCCCGCGCTCTGCCCATCCTGCCAGGAACAATGAGGAGGCCCTGGAAAACAGGGAAAGGCATTCCCAGGGCTGGGGGGGAGCGAAGCAGGGGACACAGGGGGAGATGACACCGAAGGAGCAGCCATGTGGCTGTGTCAGGTCAGACAGCCTGAGCATCCCAAATTTACCAACCTGGGAAGCAAGAACTCAAGGCCATGGGTTGAAATTCATCTCCAAACCACCTCCCAGGGGCTGTTTGAAGCTTTCCCACTGCTCTGTGAGGTGCTGCTTGGGAGTGGGGAATGCTGGTGGCATCTCCTCACTGTTCCCTGCTGGAATTCCGGAGCCCTTGGAATGTGGGTGCCCACCCCAGGGCTGAAGGCAGAGGTGGCGGCTGTGCCAAGCTTCCCTCCTAATTGAATCTGCTCTCCTGCCTGGCCTTTCTGCTCCTAAAATTCCTTTTTTTTCCCTATCACCTCTCAGGATTCAAATGGTTTTGCGCTGTTGCTCTGACAGAGGCTGAATTTCCCATCAGCGGAAGTTCTTTGGAGCAGAAAGCATTTTGGGGGCTTTCGGGAGCACAGGAGGGTCCTGTGAGGTTCACAGGCCTTGCAGGTGAGGCCTGAGGCTTCTCATGGACCTTTTCCATGCAAGGAATTTTTTCCACCAGACTGGTTTGGATTTCAAGTTTTCCAGCACCTGGGTCTGCAGTTACTGCAGTTAAAACTCCACATCTGGCTGTAAAATACAGAACTATAATCCAGGGAAGATAAAAATGCAAAAGGTTTGGATTTTTCCCCAAGCAGGGGACAGCATTTTACCCATCAAATAGCCTCAATATATCCTGATTAATCCTGTGATCTGATTTTCCTGTCCCAGCTCAGCCCTGCTGCAGGAAAGACACCTGTGCCAGCACGGATGGAGATGGAGATGGAAAAGCTGCATCCCTTTCCCTTTCCCATCCTGCCCTCCGCATCCCAGCATCCCTGGCCTCGGCAGAGGGAGCTGCAGCGATCCCTAAATCCCGTCAGGGCTGACAGGGGGAATTTGCAAGGATAGCAGCAAATTCTGCTGCCGTTGCCAATTAGAGGTGGTGCCGGCATTCCCGGCTCCCGGCAATTCCCTGGCAGCCTGAAGGCTGAATGTCTTCCCTGGCCACCATCCCCTGGGAGGGATTGATGGATCTGGGATGGGGTTTCCGTGGGGCTCTGGCTGTGTTTGCTCCGTGGGTTGCAAACCCTCCGTGTACCTGTGAGTTTTTAGGGAGGAGTTTTCATTTGGGAGTTCCAATTGTCCCTTAAAAATCCGAGCTGTTTCAGGCAGGAATTGGGGATTCATTTCCATGGGCAGATGTGAAATTTAAAGCAGCTGAGGGCTGCAAGCTCAGCTTCTCCTGAATTTGGAGAGGACGAGACTGCAAACCATGAACGTGGTTTGAATCTGAATCACAGGGTCAGGGAATGGTTTGGGATGGAGGGACCTCAAAGCTCATCCAGTTCCATGGCAGGGACACCTCCCACTGTCCCCGGCTGCTCCTGGCCTTGGACACTTCCAGGGATCCAGCGACTTCTCTGGGCACCCTGTGCCAGGGCCTCCCCGAGGTTCAGTTCTGTGAATTCCCAGCAGGATCCACCCAGTACAAATCCTGTGTGAACCTGGACACTGCTGGGCTCAGCTCCTGCTTTGCAGGATGTTTTCCAGACTCGGTTAAACTTTTCCCCAAATGCACAGGGAATTTCTGCTGGAAAAATCAGCCTTCGCTGCAACAGGCTGGAGCAAACAGCTGATTACTTACAATGAATTTGCCATGGATGGGTTTAAAGCTGACATTGGCTTCATTTCCAGGTGTCTGCACATTTTTGTCACCTGTTAATGGTGTCACAAGCGCTGCTTTTCCCTTTCCTCCTCACTGCTCCTCGGAATTACAAGAACTCCTTTAATTTCTGTGCAATCCCCTCTCTCCCAGGCCCTGCCACCTCAGAGAGCAGCAGGAGCACCTCCCTCCCCTGTGCAATTTCCCTTTCCCTCTTAACCTTGACCTGTAAAATGCTGAAAGTTGTTACCGGGAACCACCTTGATCAGAAGTGACGTTAGGAAAACTTGCACGGCCAAACCCCAGCGAGATAAAAACTCCCAGAGCCAAGAGTTTGGAGTTAGGGACCGGCTGTGTCACGGATCTGGAGCTGACTGCTTCAAGGGAGCAGCGATTAAATTCTGTTTGCTTTCCTTCAGAGGGGCTGTGCTTTGTAAAAGCAGGAGAAGCCTTGCCCAGAGCTCTCGGGTCCTTCAGGGATTGGGGTTTGTGGTTTCTAGGTCACACCTAAAACTCTGCTGAGGTGAAAGGAGCTCCCACCAGCTCAGCTTCATGTTCTGAGGCTTGAAAGGAACCCAAATACAAGGCTGAGCATCGGTTCTTGTGCAAACCTTGAGCAGGATGTGGATACCACGATTTGACAAAATTCTTTAAATGTAGAATCTTTATCGTGTCTGGGAATTCTTTGCTGAAACCTTTTCCAGGCTGGGTGGTGAATCCACAAATTTTCCTGGGAGATCCTTGACCAGAAGGTTGTGATGAACATTTGAATCCTTCTCCTCCTCAGCCGAGGGGCATTTGTGTATATTGAATTTTCTAAGAGTTAATTTTGGAATAACCGGAGCCTGGAAATGGAAACAGCTTTAATGGGCTCTGCTTGAAGCTTTTATTTACTGCAGAGAAATGGAGATCCCGAGTTGTTCCTCCTGCAGGCAGTGGAAACAAAACCTTTATTGCAGTGACACTCCAACCCTTAATTTGTGTCCAACCTGACCTCCTCCAGTCTGCACGCGCTGGCAGCGACTGAACTGCTCTCAGTCTCTGCTCTTGGAGCTCTGGAATTCTTTTTGATCCTGGAGATAAGGAAAAAGGCTTCTAAGCAGATGCGTCATGCCTGCCTAATTTTCCATTAGAAGCCGAGGAGAGATTTAACTCTCTCCTCTCAGGGTGTGTGCGGGGAAAACTCGCCTCTCCTGGTGCCAGAATCCATCCTGGGAGTGGAGATACCGGGGAGATCTGGGAGTGTCCGTCCCTGGGAACACCGTTAATTGTGGAAAAGCCATCCGTTAGTAGCAGGCAATGCGTTCTGCTCTCCGCTCCTCTGAGGAGCAGGCAGTGCTATCTAAATAAGCTGTTTCCTGAGGAGTTACTCAGAGTTACTGCAGCAGCTCCAGGCCAGCTCTCGTCCCCCGGGAGCCGCACAGACACAAAGCTTTGGAGAGGGAGAAGCTGCCCTGCAGTCCAGCAGACAGCGCCATTCCTGAGCTTCCTCCTTTCTCCTCAGTGCTCTCCCCGCTTGTTTTCCCACCTCCCAACATTTGCCAAACCATTTCCATGCCCACACATGAGCTGCAGGCACTGGAACCCTGACATTTCTCTGTGCCCTTGGTTTGTCCAAAAGCAGCTGCAAAAATCCCCCAACATCCTGCCCCATCCTCTTCAGATTCCCTTTGCTGGCTTCCCACAACCTCCTGCGTTCCTCGTCTTCCTCCCTCCTCATCCTCCATAACACCACGGGCTTCCCCAGCCAAGAAACTGTGACCAGGCATCTCCTCACAGGCCTTGTTCTGGATAATCCTGGAACCAAGAGCCTGGTGCTGGAGAGGGAAAATCGGGAACAGCATCTCCAAATGCCTGAGTGGCAGCAGCGCTGCAGAAAAATCCTTCCCACTTCACTTCTTGGCAAGGAGGGGGAAATTTGTGGAATTTGCTCCAGTAGGCTGGGGAAATCCTGCTCTGGTGGGGCTGGAGGGTGCATTTGGAGGAAGGAGGGGCTTTTTCTGGGAGCTGTGCCCTCTGCTCTGTGTTAGCAGCACTTCATTCCACCTTCTCCATTAGAAACTCTCCCTCGGCCTCCACAGCCCCTTCGGGAGGTGTTTGGGACAACTCGTCAAAGCAGGAAAGGCTCCCAGAGGAGAGGGCAGCCGAGGGGACACGGATGGATGTCCCTGTGCTGTCTTTCAGGCCAGCCCCACACCAGGTTTTTAATTCTTTAGATTTGTTAATTATCTCTGTTTAAAAAAACCCCAATTTTGGTGGTCTCTGCACGGTCACATTCCAACGGGAGCGAGTTGTTCCGGCTTTCCCTGAATCTGATCTCAGCCCCTCCATCCTCCAGTCGCTGTCACATCTCCCGCCTCTTTCCACTGGGAGGTTTGGGCTGTCACAGCGACATTCCCTGGGTGATATTTCTGACGTTTTCTGGGAACGCAGAAAAATCCCAGCGTTGCTGAATTCTCACCAGAGAAACGATGGGAAATAATTGTGCCTGGAGCAACGCACGGTGTGCAGCACCTCTCCCACGTTCGCCAGGAGGTATCCAACAGATCCAAGACCCAAATCCAAGCCGGAGAGGAATAAAATGTATGAGGCCCACCCTTGGAGCACCAAGCGGGGAGGATTTAGTGTGTATAATAAACTGCCTGCGGATCATTTATCATGGCCCCGCTCCGATTGCCCACGGGTGATGATGGACACCAGAAATTGGGAAAACCTAATGACGTGTGGGGAACGGGGCGCAGGTGTCCGCGCGGGGAGCGGCAAGCGGCAGGAAATCAACCTGACAGCCGGAGGAAAGCGCCCGGCGCTGGAATCCGCGCGCACCCCCGGCTCGTCCCCCGCCTCCCGCGCTCCCAACTTTCCCGGCGGGAGGGCTCTGCTGAAAGGCTCCTTTCTTCCTCGCCCGCGTGGATGATCCCACCTCTCCGGGCTGCCTCTGTTTTCCTTTGGAAACGGGAACAGCTGGGGCACATCTCTGCTGCCACGGGCTGCGGCCAAACACCCCCTGCCTTCCCTGCACCTTGCTCCTGGGTGGGAGGCAGCAGGAAACCTCGCAAAAAATGGGATATTCCCCCCTAAATCCTCTTGGGATCACACTTGGGATCACACTCGTTCCCACGGGGACAGCCCCATCTGAGGGGCTCCAGGCAGGCGATTCCCGCAGAGCCCCCGTTCCGCGGCTCCCGGGTCCATCCCTGGACATCTCCGTTATTGGCGAGCCCCTGACCTCCCCTGACAGGTTTCCCCATTGTCTGGCTGACCTCACCATTATAAAGCGTTTCCTACTATTTAGCCCGATGTTTTTCTTTCTTAATTTTAGGCCATTAGTGCTTGTTCTTCCCAAATTTACTGCTGAAAGTGACTCTGCCTCCTCCCTTCCTCTGCCTTGACAGATGGCTACGGAGTGACCCTCCAGGATTTATATCCCCGGTGGCGAGCAGGACTCCTCTCCTCTCTTAATCCCCTCAAGGCCATGGAAAAATAAAGTTGTTGTCTTTAAATCGGAATCTGTTACGAGCTCTGCCTCAAAGCAGCGGCGTTCCCCACCTCGCTGGGGTTCAGCTGTGTTTGCTTTCACAGCTCTGTCCCAGAAAGTCCAGGAATGAACTTTCCGAGATATTTCATTTTTGATCAGGGTTCTTCATCAGTTTTCATTTGCCTCCTCCATTTTCTATTTTTTTTAAATTTTATTTTCTGCATATAATATAAAGGACATTCACTTCCCAATCAGTTGGAGGGGGAAAATTTATCTTTCCTCTCTTTTCTTTAAGCCTCAATGAATAATTCCTTTCGGGGTTTGCTTCCTGAGCAAGAAAAAATTAAAAGTACTCTCAAAGAATGACAAATAATTTTCCCGAAAAGGAAATAGTTTGATGAGCAAAACTCTGATTTTGTTGGTTTTCTTGGCTTTTTGGGTTATTAATAATTTTAAATTTGGCTGTTAAGTTTTAGAGAAACTCACAAATATAAAATTATCATTCAGTGTGAGAATTCATGGAGTAAATGCTCTTCTCTTCCACTGGTGCGAAGAATGAAGTTGCTGATAGTGAGAACTTCCTAGAAAATAAAATTCCAAATTATGTTGAATTGTGGATGAAATTCCCTGAAAAATAATTTCTCCTGGATGCCCGTGGGAATTCCCACTTGAAAGTGTGGCAGTTGGCATCTCCTTAATTTGTGACCAAGGAAGGCTGGGACCCAGCCGGAGATGTTTGGAGATGTTTGGGGTCATCTGAACAAAAAATATCCTGGGTTGTGCTTGGCTGCTGGGATGGGAAAAGGAGACTCCTGTGCTTCTCCCAGGCCTGCAAGTCTGGGATAGGGATTGTGGGAGGTTTTTAACATTAAAAGATGGGATTAAACACGTGGAAAACGAACTTGCGTGTGAGGCTGGGGTGTTTTCCTTGGAGCCCTGCCCTCGGCGCCGCTCCCGCGAGGTGCGGAGCAGGCAGGGCCGCCAGACACCACGGCCTGAGTGGCCGCTTCCTACCCCGGCTCCCTCCTGCTCCCAGGGTTTATTTCTGGGATCTTCCAGCCGTTCCCTTCCAAGGAGCGTTTCCTTCCCGCTTTCCCCTGAGAGGAGCAGGACGGGAGTGGGAAGAGGTGGTGGCTCCAGAGGTGGATTTCGAACGGAGCCAGGAGCCTCCTTGGGAGGTTGGAAACGAGGCCGCCAGCTCCGGCCACCAAACCCGGAGCCGCTGCCAATTTGCGACGTTTTCCCTTAAAAGTCGAAGATTTAATGGGAAGAGAGGTCAAGCTTTGACCTGAGTGCTGAGCAGGGTGACAGAGATGGCTCCTTCATGTCCTCTCCGGGGGTTTGTTAGTCTGAAGTTTAGGCCCCACGTCAGCCGATGCATTTTCCAGGGAAGTTAATGGATTCGCTCGCACCGCCGCGGAGCGCTTGGCGGGGGTGGGAGGGTGACTCTTCTCGTGAGAGACAAATGACTTCCTCTGGACAAGCAGCTCTGTTTTAACTTGGAAAATGATGGATGAGTCCCAAGGAAAGGCTTTGCACAGGCGGACGAACATGCAAACCTCCCGTTGTCCGAGATCCAAAGAGACAACGACAGATCCCGACCGCCGGGAGCGAGCGGAACGCGGAGACGCCGGCACGGATGGCGATCTGTCTGTAGAGGGAGACTTTGGGCCAGGCAAAACTGCGTCACGAGACACGGGGCAACGCCAAAGGGACACGCCGGAGCTTCGGGAGCCCCCACACGAGTGGGGTTGTGGGTTTGTCCCCAAGAGGTCCCAGCTCCGGTAAAATCCAGGCCTTCCCGTGGCACGCGGATCCGTGGCCTTGCCCTTCCGCCCCCGCCGTTGTCCCTCCCAGACCATTGTTTGGGTTTTCCTTGGGCTGCCGTGCTTGGCCAAATGTTTCCCTCGTGTTTTTCTGCCGTGCTTACCTTCACCAATGAAAAAGTTCTTTTTTTTGTCTGTTTAAATGTGGAGAGATAAATACTTGGCGAGTGCTGGGCGCAGTGGCCACATTTGAGTTCCTGTTCCTCGAGGTGCTCCCTGCTCCATCTGGAACCCCAAATCCTGACTCCAGTCCCCACTGCTCCGGGTGTGAAGGAGGAGATGGAGCAAAGAGCTGCAAATAAAGCCCCAAATCCCCCATGGGCAAATCCAAAGGTGAAAGGTGACTTTAACCTCCTCTCTTCCCTATTTTTTACCACCACAGTGAGTCCCAAATTTTAAAAGTCATTCAGAGCCACAGATAAAAACAGAGAGGAAAATAAATTGAATTTTAGGCAACCTGCCTGCCTCCTGCCCTTAGAAATCTTCGCACACAAGAAATGAGCAGACTGATTTCTGAATAATTCCTTTCCTGCAGAGCTGCTAAGTGGGAATGACCTCGAGAGCTGCTGGAGTGTGACCTTGGGGGAAACATCCTGGAGAGAGGAAGATGTAGGGATGAGGAGCTGGAAGAAAGACAGATTGTTGTCACCAGAATTGGTGACTCCCATCCAGCTGAGGCTGGAGAAACAGCACAGAAACGAGGGATTTGCTCCATCCTGGATAATTTTGTTGCTCATATAAAGCTCCAGGACAGTCACTGCTCATGGATCCCTCAGCCGCTGCATCCTCCATGTTGTCCACAGCCCCAAATAAAGCCCGGGATGTTTTTAGACCTTAATCCAACAATTCCCAAGAGGCTGGGCCATCCATGAAGATGGAACCAACCTGGCTGGCTCTTCTTGGATCTGGGAAAACTCCCACAGCTCAGGCCCTGTTGTCACTGGGGAAGTTCCTTCATTGGGGAAGTTCCTTCTCATCCCACTGCCAAGGATCCCGTTATCCCCCCGTTATCCGCCCTGTTTATACCGAGGGTTTAATTTGTTCCTGCAATGATGAAACCTCTGTGGTTGCACGGATTCTCATTTAATTGTTTAATTAAAGCTCCTCACCTGCCTGCATCAAGAACAGACATCCCCCTTCAACCCCAAAATTAATTCCTGATATCACTGATTGCAGCCAGGGCGGCTGAGACCGGGAGTTATTTTCTTATGAAACTGCTCAGTCTTTGCGAGGGAAAGGCAAAACACGGTGCTGGAGCTGCGGACTTGATTTATAGATTTTAAACATTTTACAGCAATTTTTTATCGCTCTCATTCCTCTCCGTTCCTCCTTCGGATGTCGGAGTAAGAAAGGTGGGGAGGGCTGGGAGGGAGAAGGCTTTAAACTGTTCTAGCTCCTGGAGAATGATGGGATTTTTGTGGGCTTGGGCAAACCAAACTTTTGGAAAGCTTTGGAAAAGCGGGCAGCCCCTCATCTCCCTCCTGCCAGTCTGCCAGCTGTGCATCCCTGAGCAATCCTGCTGGGCCAAGGGTGGCAGATCCAGCTGGATCCCCCTGGAAACCCTCCCGGCGCCCTGCCAGGACCACCCCAGGTCCTGGCAGCGCCGCCCTCCGCCCCAAACCCACCTCCTCCAGCACCACCTCCCCAAAAAATGCCGAGCATCCCTGCAGCACCACCCCCCTCCCCAGAGCCACCTGCGGCTGGGCCAGACTTCTCGCAAACACATTTCTCTCTAAAAGCCCAGATTAGTCTAAAATTCTCCTGGAGATAAAACCCGGCCCCTTATCAGCAAGCGCATCCAGCCCCCACGCACCGCCGGCGCTCCGCAGGCTCCGGCCGCGGCCGGTTCCCGCCGGAGCGGGGCTGTTTTCCCAGCAGAGCACCGAATCCATCATTGCCGGCCTCTCCTGGGGCAGGGAGCGATAAATCCCAGCGAGGAGAGGGGAAGGTGAGACCCGAATTCTTCTCCGCCACGCACGCCCTGGGGAATGCGCGGCCAACGCCGCCGCCTCTGCCAGGCAGGGCTCCTCTTTCCCAAGGGATTCCTGCTCTTTCTGACCATCATTTGATTTTTTTTCCCATCAGGATTCCTTTATCTCAAAGGATTCTTGGTCTTCCTGGCCACCATTTTATTTTTTTCCCCACCCGTGTTTCTCTTTCTCAAGGAATTCCTGATCTTTCTGATCACCATTTTATTTTTCTTCCCATCAAGATTCCTCTTTCTCAAGGGATTCCTGGTTTTCCTGACCACCATTTAAATTTTCCTATCAGGATTCCTCTTTCCCAAGGGATTCCTTCTCTTCCTGACCATAATTTAATATTTTTCCCCATCCATGTTACTCTTTCTCAAGGGATTCCTGGTCTTTCTGGCCACCATTTAAATTTTTTCCCACCTGTGTTTCTCTTTCTCAAGGGATTCCTGATCTTCCTGATCACCATTTAATTTTTTTTCCCATCAGGATTCCTTTATCTCAAAGGATTCTTGGTCTTCCTGGCCACCATTTTATTTTTTTCCCCACCCGTGTTTCTCTTTCTCAAGGAATTCCTGGTCTTCCTGGCCACCATTTAAATTTTTCTTCCCATCAGGATTCCTCTTTTACAAGGAGTTCCTGGTCCTTCTGACCACCAATTTTTTCTTCCTAGCAGTGTTTCTCTTTTTCAAGGAATTCTTGGTCTTCCTGGCGGCCATAATTTAACCTTTTTCCCTTTTTCCCCCTTTTTTGTTTCATGCCTGTGATGCTTCCAAGCTGGGCGATCAGGAGATGGGATGGAGCTGAACCTCACATGGATGAAGGATGAAAATCTTCCATGAGATGCAGATACAGACTCCCAGAGCTGTTGTTTTCTTTAACAACACTTTAAAAAAGCGTGAATTCAAGATGTTTTGGCTAATGGGAGAAGCTGGGATGACAACCAGGACACTGAGATGGCTTTGGCTTGGGAAAGCCAAATTTGCTTTGAGAAATTTCTTTTTTCTATTTTCTATTTTTCTATTTTCTATTTCTAAATTCCTATTTTCTCTTTCTACCTTGATAGGAAGAGAAACGTATTTAAAATTGAGGCTGGTTTTTAAATCCAGTGGTGAAAATGGTAATGGTGAAATCCAGCCTATGCCAGCCCTGGGACTGGTTTATAAATATTAAATATAAAAATAGAAAGAAATATAATTAATAGATAAAAAAGAAGAGATATCAATTTTGTGGCTGGAGGAAGGGATTTATGGGCTGGGGATATTTTCAGGGAATATTTTCACTTCTGCTACGATGGAACAGGGACAGAGCTTGTCCAGGGAAAACCTTTAGAGGAGTTGGACACGGCTGGGAAATGTGAGATCCTGGACACACCCAAGGCCTGAAAAGCAGAGCAAATCTCGCCTGCGTGGGGTTTAAATCCCAAATGTTGCCCGGGTGGTCACTCCCAGCTGCTCAGGTGCCCCCGGAGTCCCGGTCGGTATCAATAACCCCGGCGGGGTTATCAGGGGACAGACAGTAGTTCCTGCGGCCAGAGCAGCCAAGGGCCCGGGGTCACAAGCCAGGGGTCAGCGCAGCCACCGCCCCCGGGGCATGGATTAAATCAGAAATTATCTGCCAGTGGCAAAAGCAGCCCAGAGCATCCCCGCGGGCATAAATCACCTCCCCTGCGCCGGGGCTGCGCTTTAGGGGCTGCTCTGCCTCTTCCAGAGCTGCTCCTCAGTTTTGGAGGTGTAAATCCAGAGCAGAAAATCCCAGGGAGGTTCACTGAGTTTGGGCAAAGGGGATTTTTTTTTTCTGGCTGCAGCTGGAAGGGAGGATTGAAAAAGGCTGAAAAATTTTGTTCAGCTCTGTGAAAATCAATTTCAGCCTCGGCCATCGCTGGTGTTTTGGGTGATCATTCCCAAATTCCCAGCTTTTCCCTTTCCATCAATGCATTAACCATGGGAGAGAGGAGGAGGAACCGCAGAGCCACAGATTCGTTTAGGTTGGCAAAGAACCTTTGGGGTTCTCAAAATCCCAGCGCTTCCAAGTCCACCCCTAAACCCTGACCCCCAAAAGAGGCACCACCTACCCAGAGATAATCCTGAATTTTATTTCAATTATCTCCCCAGGTTTGTTTATTTATCTTTTTTAAAATTGTGGATAGGACCGCACTCCTCACGCCACTTCTGACGCCAAAATTCCACTTGTTCACGACTGTTTTAATGGTGAAATTGCAGCTGAGAATGGATTTTATTTAACTTCTGTCTCAATTCCTGGCACCGAAGGATCCAGCTCACGCAAAATCCATCAGCTGTCACATAATTTCGTTCTGTGCCTGCAAAGGAGCAAGCTGGGCTTAAATTTGTTTCCACTTAACTGCAGTGAGCAGGAATAAAAATCCGAGCAGCTGGAATCGCGTCCATGGGATGCACGGAAACATTTCAAGGCCGTTTCCCAAAAAATCCAGCTGGTGGCAGCAACAATTCCTTTTCCAGCAAAAATCAAACAGAAAACTAAAAGGAGAGGGGGAAAAAAAAAAATCCCTAGAAAGGATAACTACGAGTAATGTGGAAATCTCAGGTGTGCTGCCCGAAAATGAGATTAAAAATGTTTATTGCTTCCTGAAAATGGGGAAAAAAATCCCATCCCTGCTGGATTTAACTCAGCAGCAGAGAGAGCTGATGACAGAGGGCCCCGGGACAGAGGTGTCCGGGACAGAGTTGTGCTGAAAGGACCCTTGAGAGCTTCCTCGGGGCTATCAGGTGCTGTTAGGGGTGGGATGACCCCTGCGGGAAGCAGATTTCCACAGGAACTCCCACATTCCCTCACTGGGACAGCCCAAACCCTTCTGTGGGAAGAGCGAGGGGGTTTTTAGGATCGCTGTGGGACACACAAACTCAAATCCACTCTCGGATTCACAGATTCCCAAAGGGCAGTGATTCACAAAGGCCTCAGGATGGGATTTAGACACAAAAATTCCTCCCCAGGAGGATGAAGCAGCCCCAGGACAGATCCCTGAGATGTCCCAAAAGCCACATGGATGTGACATCGTGCAGGTGACATTTTAGCTTCGATCTACACCCCCAGATGTCCCTTCCAAGCAACACCTCTGCAGTTATAATTCCTTCAAACCCACTTTTCCCTTTGCCCTCTGGAGCATCTCATCCTCCTTGGATCTCCATTCCCATAAATTCCAGCTCCACCACTGAGTTTTTCCTCACCCTCCAGCACGGAATAACGCCCTGGCGCATTTTCCTGCGCAGCCAGGATGTCTGGGATGTTACTCTTTCCGGTGGTTTGCCTCTAATCCTTGCATCCCCGTGGGAATATCCCGGTGGAAAAGCAAGGCAGCTTTACCCCGGGCACCGTTCGGCTCCTGGAGGAGATGGGAGGGAATTTCGGAGCTCTCCGAACACGCAGCCCCAATCACGGCTCCTGTGATTGAGTCGTTCCTCTCTAAAGAAGTAAATTAACTCTAATACCCTTATTTGCTATCAACCTTATAAAACCTAACACAAGCCAGATGTCCCTTCCCTAACCCGGTGTGCCAGGGATGGATTATTTTTTCCAGACTTTATGAAAGTGATTTTGCTCTCTCTCTCTCTCTCTCTCTCCCCCTTTGTGTTTCCTCTGGTGAATTCACCGCAGGATCTGATGGGGAGAAATTTGGAAATGGGTAAAAAATAGAAAAAAAATGGGTTTATATGGATTCAGGTCCAACCTTCCTCTCGTTCTGTGTGTGGGTGGCTTTGAGCCCAGGAGGGTCACTCTGGACCCAAGGAAACGGTAAATTACGGAATTATTTCAGTTCAAAAGGGTGCAAAAGATGTTAAATAAGAGCATCTTCACCTCAACAGCCTGGCTGCATCTGAGAATTCATCCAGGACTGAAATCCTGGATTCCAGTCGCTGAAATTCATCTGAGAGTACCAAGATTGGTGCCTGGTGCTGTTGGATGGATTTAATTCATAGTTTGGTTTGGCGAGATGGGAACAAAACCCAGGAAAAAATCGCAATTCTTTCATTTTCTGTGATTTCCTTTTATTTTAGGGGAGTTTATCTGAATCACAAGATACTTTCTGGGAAGAAGCTGGGCTGAGAACCACACTGAGCCTTGTCCTGGGTCCCTTGGTGCTCAAACACCGCTGCCAATCCCCACTCAGCTCCCTGAACTCCAGCCTGGCATCGCTGTTCCACCCTGAACTATTCCCATCCCCAAACCTGCACCTGGTTACCTCACTGGCACAGGGAAAGCCTGGAAAAACTGCAAAATCACCCCCAAAACCGTGCCTGGGGTTGGGTTTCCTGCACCGAGGCTGCTGCTGGCAGCAGAGGAGGGACAGGCGGGGACAGGGGACAAAAAAGCCACTTCCTTGGATCTCTCCTGGCTTGTTGGGGCTGTGGTGGTGGAAAATTTCCTTCAAACCAGCTGAGAAATGAAACAATTCCATTCTCCATCCCTTCTGAGGGGCAGGACTTGTCCATGGAGTTGTTTTAGCTCCCAATTAAAGGAAATACTGGTGTTACACAGCTTTTCCCCCAGCTGGGCTGATAACGGGATCGTGGTGTCCGTGTGAGGTTTCTGGGGAAGCAGTTTGGGGTTTCGTGTCATCTGCTGAGAGCCAGGCTGGTTCCTCATCCAAAATCATAATTTCACGTTCCACAGAGCTGTTCTGAGCCCAAGGAATCTTCACTCAGGAATTTGTCTCCAAGAACTCATCCCCAGCCTGCTCCTGCTCTGGGGTCAGCCCCCGGGGCTGGATCTCCGACGTAATATTCCAATTTGTGCTCCAAATGGAACAGAACAAAGCCACCATGGGCAGAACCATCATTTTTCCAGGGATTATCCAGGATGGGTGTCCCTGGAATATGAGAAATCTCTTTTTCATGTGGCAATGTGGAGATGGCAGAAGGTCCTGCTGAATCAAATCGCTGCTGAAACACCTTTTAAATACAAAGATTGGTTTTGTCTGAATTTAAATAAAATCCAACAGCAGCGTGGCCTGGAAAGCACCTGAGGAACCATTCCCAGCTTTGCTCAGACAACGCTCTGAGACAACCCCAAATTTCAGGACCACGACAAATTTTAGAACATAAATTCCCTTCCTGCTCCATCTTTTTGCTCCAAGAACCCTCTCGAGGCTGCCAGTTGAATTTTCATCTCATGCCGGTTGAGCTTCATTCATTATTTTTAGATCCATTTTAACTCTTCTTTTCTGACCTGGAGATGTTTTATTTCCAGGATGGAAACGGTTTAGTTGCGGGTTCTCATCATAAAGAGGTTTTTGGATTGATTTTTCTTCTCTTTTTGTTGAGGTTTACGAGTGGGTCACGTGGCGTTGGGGCAGCGCCCTTTAGCCATCGGATTTTCCTGCTGATTTCCCTAATTCCAGGCTTGGAACTGTTGATTTCCCTAATTCCAGGTTTGGGATGCCTCCCCAGCCAGCCAAGCTTTGAAATCAGGGAAAAGGCACAGAAATCCTCTGCACCGAGCTGAGCGGGATCTCCGTGGGATTACGGAGGAATTAAAGGCTTCATCTGGCGAGGAGAGACCCAAAACCCACTGAGCAAAACTGCACCGGTGTCAATTCATCCCAAAATCCCGACACGAGAATTAGCGGGATTGGGTTGGTTTAAACCGTCACCCCTTCCCTCTGTGCCTGCTCCCGTCTCCCCCGGATCACGGGAGGCTCGGCCGTGGATTTTAAACCCAATGTTTCTTATCCCTCAGGCCGGATTTGGGGGATCCCGGGCTGGATTTGGGGGATCCCAGGCTGGATTTGGGGGATCCCTCAGCCTGGATTTGGGGGATCCCAGGCTGGATTTGGGTGATCCATCAGGCCAGATTTGGGGGATCCTGGGCCGGCTTTGGGGAATCCCAGGCAGGATTTGGGAGATCCCTCAGGCCGGATTTGGGGGATCCCTCAGGCCGGATTTGGGGGATCCCTCGGGCCGGATTTGGGGGATCCCTCAGGTTGGATTTGGGGGATCCCCCAGGCAGGATTTGGGGGATCCCAGGCCCTAAGCGGGAAGCACGGCCGGCATCTGGTTCTCATGTTCAACCTCAGCTCTTCCAGCCGGGCTCGAGTGACAACGGAACAATGCTCGCCCTGCAGACGCACTAATTAGGCGGCATCTGGAGCTAATTAAGCGCGGAGTCGCAGCGAGGGGAGCGCTCCCCTTATCAAACCAGCAGCAGGGGCGAGACAGGAGAAAAATCGCCCCTGATACCGCTCGGGTTTTCCAGGGAAGCAATTTAAAGGAAATCAGGATTTTATCCCGCAGAGAAACGGGAGTGGGGTTGGTCCCGGGATGATGAACCTGGGTTGGTTTTTTTCTTGAAAGGTGGGAGTTGGAGATATTTCAAATAATTAATTAAGATTGTCTTTGAACTCTTGCTTCTGTGCATAATGTATGGGCATGGAGATGCCTCCTCAGCTTTAGTATCATTTAATATTTTAGTTTCTGATACTCCGTGGCACTTGTAATTAAATAAACTGACCTTTGCCAGGTGAAATACACTCCGATCCCCTTTTTTTCCAGCTATTAAAAGGAATTTTTATTGTTAGATGCTCTAATCTCAGTTTTGTTTGGGTGAAACAGGGAGAAATGTGCTTTCCACTTGGCTTTATCAGCCCCTAATTAGGACGGGGCCGCCCATTTTTTAATAGCTGGACAGTTTTATTTTTGCGGTGAATGAATTCTTGGGGAGGTCCAGAAAAGCCAGAGCGCAAGGGAGTCGCAGGAGTTGAAACACCAAGTAGCAGAGTTTATTTTTGAGGCCTCTATTTTTCATCGTAGCACTTGCAATGCCAATAAACGGAGAGAAATCCTCCGAACGCCGCAGATAAATTTGTCATGGCTTGGTTCAGAACAGTAAATTATATTTAGATCCATTTTAACTCCTCTTTTCTGACCTGGAAATGTTTTATTTCCAGGATGGGAACGGTTTAGCTGCAGGTTCTCACCATAAAGAGAATTTTTGATTGATTTTTCTTCTCGTTTTTCAGTTTTTTGTTCAGAATCCATCCCCAAGAATTGCCTGGGAGCATCCAGCTCCATCATGGATCCTTCTAACTCTGGAATTCCCACAGCCCTTAGGGCTCCTTGCTCTTTCCCAACCTGCACCATTTCAATCCATTTTGGTGAGATGAAATCCGGGTTTTTGCCAAAGTTTTCCAGGATTTAGAGCT
This sequence comes from Pomatostomus ruficeps, assembly GCA_013400735.1. NCBI lineage: Eukaryota > Metazoa > Chordata > Aves > Passeriformes > Timaliidae > Pomatostomus > Pomatostomus ruficeps. The sequence goes on along the minus strand of VYZT01009685.1, from coordinate 56,253 downwards.
CTTTGTGCCTCTTCCAAACAATCCTCTCCACGCTGGGAGTGCCCAGCTCTGACCATTCCGCCAATCACGCTGAGGGAGAAGCCCCAAAACCAGAGAAATCCCCCCAAAATGGGAGATTTTGGTCTTTTGTTTAATATATTCATGAAATTTATTAATATTTGGGGGTTTGATCCTGTCAGTGGCATCAACAAAGAGCTCCTGTGCTCCCAGCCCAGCTCTGGGATTGATTTCCAGGTGCTTCCCTCCTCCATGGAATCATAAAATCACAAAATCGTGGAATTGTTCAGCTTGGAAAACCCCTCCAGGATCATCGAGTCCAACCCTAAACCCAGCAGCTCCAAGGCCACCCAGGAACCTTTCCCGTGGGATTTTGGGCAGTTTCATGTCCAGCCCCAAGCCTGGGATGAGAAGGGGAATAAAATATTCCCAGAGGTGCTTTGCATCCATGGAAAATTATCTGATCTTTCCTGAATGTGGAGGTTTTGGGATGTTCCTTTTCTTTGAGGGGAGTGAAAGGAGAGAGGGGTTGGGATATCTTGGATATTTTTTCAGTCCTTGGATCTTATCTTGAAGCACAGAAGGGAAATGTAGGAAAAAATTGGATTTGTGGTCTTGGTGTTTTACAAGGAGCTTGTGCAGGTTCTTGTTCCCTAAGTGGGGAACAGGGAATTCAGCCCCAGCCACTTGCCTTGCAATCCCAGATCCTGTCCATCTCCAAATTTCAGGATTCTGGCTCAATTTTCCACATTAAACTCGGGATTTTCCTGAACACAGAGGGCTCAGACAGTTCCATTTCTGGGCAAATCTGTGTGTGTGGGAGTGAAAGGTCACCTCGGGCTTATCTCTAAATAAACCCAGGAAACTCCAAATCAGCTCCTTTTTTTTTTTTTAATTTTTTTTTTTTTTATCCCTTGCAGGCTGGCAATGGGCAGAGCAGCCTGGACAGCTTTTTTTTTCTTTTTTTAATACCCAAATATTCCCCAGCCAAGCATGACCTCAAATATTAGCTTTCCACCTAGCACGACCAGACAGGAGCAGGGCAAAGGCGCGTCTGTTCCTCGGCCCCGACGCGGGGAAAAACTATTTAGACCCGCGTGTTTTTTTTAATTATTATTTTTTTTCCGCCCCTCCTGGGTGTGTTTACTTTCTGTGGCGCTCATGAATGGCAGCCTCAGAACCCCCCTCATTGTGATTTTCCCCCAGCCCCTCCAAGCATCCCTTTCTCTGGGTGTTTTGCAAAAAGAGCCTTTTTTTGGGGCCTCCCTCCCCCGTGTTGTGATTGCACTGAGGCTTCCAATGGTCTTCAACAGTTCATTTATGCCGGGAGCTTTCTATAAACTGTGCAGCCACGGTCTCCTCGCCCGGCCACCCACCGACCCAGCCTGTCTAAACAGCATCTGTCTCCATCCCAGACACATCCAGCCAGCTCCACATGGATTGAATCCAGCTTTTTTCCCCTTTTTTTTTTTTTTTTTTTTCCCCCTCCCTTTGTGCCCTCCTGCAACGCCAGGGTGGGAGTCAAGAAGGGGGCACCGGGGTGGGTTGGTCCGGGCAGCGCTGCGGGAGCTCCGTCCCGGCGATCCCACCAAATCTCTGCTCGGGGAGCTGATCCATTATTGGTGACGGGACCCATTGAACCTTAATCCCGAGTGCATTACCCAGAGCCTGGCCTGGCTCTCTGACTCCAGCTGCTGGAGGTTGTTCCCTCTGGAATGCTCGGAGGGATCGGGGCGAGGGCAGCGATGGATGGGCTTCTCCCTGCTCGGGCAATTCGGAGGCATTTTTGAAAGATTAACTCAGATCAGCACTCGGAAGGCTCAGTTACCTCTTGAATATGACAGCACAAAACCTGTTCCCCTTCCCAAGAGCTTGTTCAGCTTGGAAAAAAAAAAAACCAAACCTCAAAAAATTAAGAGAGCAAAACTTAATTTTGCTTTTCCTGCTATTTACCCTGCAACATTGTCCAAAATATTCCTGCCTGGAGAAGGAAACGGCCCTCTGTGGTCACTGAGCACTTCCATGGAGTTTGTTCCCAAGAGCCTTTTTCAGCTCCAAAAAAAACCCTGAAAAAATTAAGAGAGGGGTTAATTTTGCTTGGCAGATTGAAGAGATTTTTGTTTGCTAAACCACTGCTTTTCCTCCTATTTACCCTGCAACATTGTCCAAAATATTCCTGCCTGGAGAAGGAAACATCTCTCTGTGGTCAATAGGTGCTTTCTTGTTCCCAAGAGCCTTGTTCAACTCAGAAAAAAAACCTGAAAAATTAAGAGAGGGGTTAATTTTGCTTGGCAGATTGGAGAGATTCATGTTTGCTAAATCACTGCTTTTACCCTGTGACATTGTCCAAAATATTCCTGCCTGGAGAAGGAAATGTCTCTCTGTGGTCACTGGGTGCTTCCATGAAGTTTGTTCCCAAGAGCCTTGTTCAGCTGGAAAAAAACCCTGAAAAATTAAGAGAGGGGTTAATTTTGCTTTTCCTCCTATTTACCCTGCGACATTGTCCAAAATATTCCTGCCTGGAGAAGGAAACGTCTCTCTGTGGTCACTGGGCGCTTCCAGGAGGTTTATCCACATCCGTGTCAACACCTGGGATGCGGCAAAAAGCAGATTTCCAAGGTTTGTTTGGCTTTCAGGCCTGGGAAGGTGTCACCTCTCCTAATGAAGGGAGCTGTCATTGCAGGCAGAGGGTGTTTTAGGGAGGAAAAGTCACAGTTTTGGGCTGTCAAGAGCTGAGCTCAAAAATAGCAATTGAATTTGTGATTAAATAGGGAAAATGGTCATAAAATTCCAGGTTTAAATCTGTTGGAATGATCAGCCTGGGTTCAGCAGAGCAGGGAGGTTGTAGCTGACAAATACGGCTTGGAAAAGCTCTGATTTTCTTTAACTTTTCGTTTTTGAGACAAAACAAAACCTTGTGAAGGTTTGCCTTTTGCCAGGTCCCTCGGAAATCAAGCAAACCTGCTGTTTTCTTTATTTGCAACCTATTTGAGCTAAGAAAGAAAAACAATATAAAAAGAAAGATGAAATGGGAGCGAACGCCTCAGAGTGAAAATACTGGTTTTTAAAAAAGCAGGAGACTAACACATCTATTAAGGAAATTAAAATGGAAAGAAAGAAGGAGAAAGAAATACTTAATGAAGGGGACAGGGGGATAAAGTTTTCACTTTGGAGGGTAGGATTAGGTTGGATATTGGGAGGAAATTCTTCCCTGCGAGGGTGGGGAGGCCCTGGCACAGATTCCCAGAGAAGCCGTGGCTGCTCCATCCCTGGCAGTGTCCAAGGCCAGGCTGGGAAGGTGTGGAAGGAGATGAGTTTTAAATCCCTCCAACCCAAACCATTCCATGATTCTGGGATCTCTGGGACAGAGGGATGTACCCAAGCACGGGCCTGGGTTTGGAGCTGTCGGCTGAGCCAGCCCAGCAGCGCCAGGGGCTGCACGGTGAGAGCAGAGTGTGCTGACATTCCCGTATTTTGACATTCCCTGATTTATTTCCCGTTTCAGGTGCCTGAGGAGATGCATGTTCTGCTCTCCAGCCTCGGTTCAGCGCTGGGGGATCTGTCCTGGAGCAATTCCTGGCTTCAGGAATAAAAGAAGGGATGTGCTGCCCTGTGCTGACGGCCCTTCATTGTCCTCGTGCCTCCTCCGAGCCCAATCCCAATTAGATTCCCTATCAGTCATGATTACGGAGCAGAAGTGATAAAACGTGGCTTGGAAAAAAAAAAAAATCATGTTTGGACAAGAATTTGCTGACATATTGTGGAGTGATAACATGATAGTGAAAATAGCCAGAGCCTGCCTGCCCGGGGTCTGGAATCAGTAAAAGGAGCAGGAATATTGCAAGCTGGCTTCTGTTCCCTTTCCAGCACAAAATCGGCACCTTTTGGGGTTTTTTTAGAAACTCACAATAGGATTTGCATGGAAAACTTGCTGTAATACCTGGATTGTGACTCCAGCCTGGGCTGTGCTGCAATCCTTTCACACCGAAGCCGTGGGGTTGTTTCTGGGGGTAGAAAAGGAGGAACGAGCAGCTGGGTTTGCCAATCCCGGTGGAGCATCCCCAGCTGATGCTGGAGGAATGTGTGTGGAGAGGGAGAGCAGGGTGACCCTAAAAATGAGAAAAATTCCTGGTTTAATTGGGGTTTAATCTGTGTTAGGTCCAGGAATTCTGCTGATGGTGGCGTGAGGTGCTGCCCTACCAGCTCCGGGGCTGCCTCCAGGGAAATGGGATGGAAAACTTTCACTCCTGAACCCCCCAGCCCATTCTGGGCAAGGCTGATAAACACGAGACCCTTTTATCATCACAAATTCCTACAAATCAGGTGAAAATTGGTGTCTGGGGAGAAAAACAACACAGCTGGGAAGACTGCAGAGCCGGGCCGTGGTCGGTCTCATCAGGTTCATGGTCGGACTCCACAATTCCATAATTGTCTGTTCCTAAAACCACATTTCCCCATCGAGGAAAAGCTCCTCCTTGAAGTTACATTTTCCTTGGATTTATTTCACACACAAAAAGGGAATATCTGGAAAGAGCTGGGCTGCAATTCCCAGGCTCTCAGCCACAGCCTGGTATTGAATGAGAATTTGCATTTAAATTTTTAAGAACAAGGAAAAAGCTGAGGAAGGAGCACAGAAATCGAGGGATGGTTTTAAAAATGGCAGCGTGGAAGTGCTCAGGATGGGCTGGAGGTTCTTCACTTCCTCAAATTCTCTGTTATTTTAGGTTTGAGTGTCTCTGGACCTATCCCTAAATAAAAAAATTATTTATCAGGTCCTCTACTCCTTCTGCCAACACCGTGATTTGTAGAGTATTGGATATCTTCAGTGAGAAGGTTTCAAACTCTTCTTTGAGAAGCTGGATGTGCTTTGCCTTAAAAAGGGATTTTTTTTTCTTAATTTCACCCCATCCCTCCTCATTTCACCCCTTTGTACACCCCAGCAATTACTGCCCCTGCACAGGATGCTGTTTCTCCACAAGCTGAACAACATTTGTAATATTTGAGTCAAAACCACAGAACTGCTCGATCATCCCAAAAGAGGAGAAAAGAGGGAGCAGCTCCCGAGGAGCGGGCGCAGCATGGCTTTTCCATAAAACTCTATTTCCATAAAACTCTATTGCCATAAAACCCTATTGCCATAAAACTCTATTTCTGTGGTTTTATGGCTGAGCGTGTCTGAACTGGGATTCTTTTTTGCAGGAGGTGAAAACGCCAAGAAACGCCCGGGATCCTCTCGCATCTGCAGGAATGTCCGCGGCGCAAGAGCCCTCTGTAAATATTTACACCTGACGGCTTCGCAGCTGCCTGCTAAGTGCCCCACTTGTTCCTGAATGGGGATCTGGCATTTAAGGGACGCAGCACAAATTGTTCCCGTTGCCTTCGCTTTTGGGCAGAGAATTCACTCGGGGCTGGTGATGAGATCACCGGGGAAACATCCTCTCGTCCTTCTTTCCATGCGCGCACAACGAGCACGGAAAATGGGAACAAAAGTGGGAAAATACCCCCAAAAAAGCTGTTTTGGGGTTCCAAAGAAAACACGTGGTTAGGGGACATCCCTGGGGTCACCTGCCCGTGGTGGGGTGTCACTGGTGCCTCGTGCGGGTGTTGCAGCCCCAGCTGCTCTTCCTTTGGCTCGATGGTGACCAAGCCACGGCGCCGGAGTGACCCCGGAGTGCTGAGCGACCCCGGAGCGCCGCTGGTGACTCTGTTTTACCACGGATCTGCTCCTGACAAAGCCTTTCCTGCCAGGTCGGGTCGGGGGTGCTGTTAACCCCTTGCTGGCTGGGAATGGGGACAGTGCCAGGTGGTTGTCACAGCTCAGGTGAGGACAGGACAGCCCAAAGCAGCTCCAGTGAAGTTTGGGACAGGGAATATCCACTGGGCCAACGGGGATTTTGGGATCCATTCCTGCAGGGCTGGGGCAGGGCTCAAGGGAAAACAGCAAGCAGCCACATCCTCACATTATCCGTCCTGGCTACAAATTGAATTTGACCCCAGGCATGTAAGAACAGCTCTTCATCATCACCCCAGCCAGGGCCAGTGTCAGGGAGACCTTTGTGGCCTCCCTTTTTACGTCATTTAATAGTTCAGCTGCACCTTTGGCTGGACTAAAATCAATCCTGAGTTTGCGCTGGGCAGCCGGGAGGGTTTCAGGGAGGGGACAGAAACCATTAAGAAACCAAACAAACCACAAAGTGCCTCGCTCTGAGTTTCTTCGGAAAAGGAGCCGTTTCCAAACTTCTCCTTTTGAAAAGTTGTCTCATCGCTGGGCTGGTTCGGGACTAATGAAAAATAAATCGGCCCCCTCGGGCCCTGCCAGGAGAATCCCATGTTTCATTCTGCTGGAAATGAAGCAAATAAAATAAAATTAATCTCAAAAGCTGAAGTGCTGGCACAGGGTCTGTGTTTCTGACGGGGTTTGGAGGCTGAGGGAGCAGGTGATCCTCACTCTGCAAAGCTGTGTCTGGAGAAAAACCACCCAACGCTGGGTTTATATTGATTTGAGCCCTCCGAAATGCTGCAGGCACCACCCAAAGCTGCCCCACTGCCTTTGTTGGACCAGGCTGCTCCTTCAGATTATTTGGATGAATAATTTAGGTGATATTCTCCTCTCCCTGTGGCAAATTTCTATCAAACCCTACAACACAGCCCTGTTATTAAATCTTTTGTGGCCTTATGATCCGTCATAAAATTTAATGGAACAATTTTTCCCAAGAATGCATTCCAGGAGTCCCTCCTCTCCTCATTCCCTGCATTTAGGCTCAGTTATTAATTACCTGCTTTCCAGGTAATTATTTTTCTTCCTAATTATTGTCATCCTTTGGGTGTTGACACCGCAACAAGCCAAGCTGGAAGGGGATCCCTGGGATGGGCTGGGCTTGGGCTGTGGTTCAGGACTTTGGGATCCTCGTGGGTTTATCTTTGGCACCTTTCAGCTCGGGAAGGAAACAAATTCATATAAAACCTCACAGCTCAGATTTTAAACAGAGAGGATGTGCTGTGCTCGGTGTGAGTGGAATATTTACAGTCCCAGGGCAGGATGACAGATGCCCCTTACAAATAATAAATAAAGGTTGAGTGTTGGGAAGAAGATTCATAAGGATAAAACTAATCATGGGATAGTCTTTATTGAGGAAAATGGAGCTGGGACACAACCCCAAAATAAATCTGCTGTGGGGAGGTTTAGGTGTTGTTATAAAATCATTTTTGTTGTCTGTGCTGAAGATTTGGGTCAGTGGGGCTGCTCCAGGTTTCCTGGAAAACTTAAACTCAGCCCTGATAGCCACAGGGAGGTCCCAAGAGCTCCAGCAAGGCTGAGGGAAACCCAAATTCCTGCAAAACACGGGGATTGTGAGAATGGGAGTGGGTGAACTGACCTGGAATTGCTCGGTCTGAATTCACATCCCCGGACGTGCTTTAAAATACATCCCGAGCCAGACTAAACCAGGCAGCACATCTGGAGCTGTAAAACCAGGGGCTGCGAGGGGCAGGGAGCGCAGCTCCGGCAGGCAGAGATTCCGCAGGATTCCCAGGCTGCTCCCAGGCTCGGGGGGTCATGTCCCTAAATCCTCGCTGCTGAACAGGGTCCTGGAGAGCAGCACAGCCCCAGGCACTGGAAAAGGCAATTCCCCCTCTCCTGGGGTGCTGTGAAACTGCAAAATAAAGCTTTGCATTCAAATTCAGCAAAGGATAGGGAAAGAAAAATTTACTGGCTTTGAATGTCTTCAGAAAAGGGGAAAATAAATTCTGAGTGATCTCCAATTTTTATGTAGGTTATTGATTCTGGAATTTCTGTGCCAGGAAGAAACGTGGAAAAGTTGCTAAAAAAGTCATATAGGACAAGTAAATAATAATGTGGAAATCTATCCAAGGGCTGGCATTGATCCACCCAGGGGCGCAGCAGTTCTGGAGGGAAAAGCTCTTTTTGTTTCTAGAAAGGTGTTGGTCTAGAAGAAAAGGGAAACCTCAGCTTTTGCCACGGGTTAATCCTGGTTTAAATAATGACCTGACTCCACAAAAATTGTATTTCTGGTGCTAGAGTGGAAAGCAACACAATCCAGCCCAAACCATTTCACGATTCTGTGGTTCTGTTCTTGGGCTGCTGTCTGAGATTTCCCACCTTTATTTCTCCAGGAGACTCCTTTCCTGGACCTGAATTAGGCTCAGGCACTTCAGCAGGAGTTTATTTCACTTCACAAACATATTTAATATTTAGGACAAACATTTCCTTTGCCTCTGGTGCTTGGGCTGGGCACTACAGGGCAGGAGAGCTTCTCAGCAGCAGGCCCCAACCCAACCCCATGTGCTAAAGTCCACTTAAAGTGTTTTTATTCCTCAAAACCTCCTTTGAAGGCACAAAAAGGGGATTTTTACCCTGGCTGCACAACACAAATCAGCACAAAGCATTCTGATGAGAGAGGGAAACCAAATTTTCCTTCTGCTGAGGTGACACTGCCCAGCCCCGCTGCTAAAAGCGGGGTCCGAGCCCTCAGGCGCTGTGAGAAATCCCTTTTGGAAAGTGTATTTGCCATCCAGGAGGCCTGGAAAGGCTTAGGGACACTCAGACACTCGCCCTGGGGACTGCAGCAGCCTCGCAGGCCAAGTTTGGAGCGAGGACGGGCTCAGGTATGGGCAGAAACAGCAGCAGCCCTCAGCACGTCCCGCGCTCCTACCCTGGGAGAGCTGCTGGCAGCCGAGGAACCATCCCTGGATGGATCCAAAGGGCTCTGGAGTGTCAGATCCGTGCGGAACAAAGCCAGGCCTGCGGCAGGAGGACAGACGGACACAGACGGACACAGAGCAGCTTGCCCTGGGCCTGCAGAAGGGTGCTGGCAGCACAAACAGCAGTGTCATTTGGGACATGAAGAGAGGACTGAAAATATCCTGCCTGGGGCTCCTTTTCCCTCCCCTTGTGCAGGCATTCTCCTCTGGCCTTTTTGACGTTGTCCCATTGTTTTTCTCAGACTTTTCTTCGTCTCTCTCTCCCTACAAACCTTCTCAAAATCCTCTTTGCACAAAGAGGTGCTGGAGATACCAGCAGCTCTTGCATTTTTTTTTTGTGGAATCCATCACAGATGGCTGAGGGGGCTCCATGGGCAGGAATTCTTTCCTGGGAGGGTGGGGAGGTCCTGGAATAGAATTCCCAGAGAAGCTGTGGCTGCCCCTGGATCCCTGGCAGTGTCCCAGACCAGGCTGGACAGGGTTTGGAGCACCCTGGAACAGGGAAAACTGTCCCTACCCATGGAATTAGATGAATTTTAAGGTCCCTCCCAACCCCAACCAAACCATTCTGAAATTCCACAAATTGGAGAATTTCCTGTCCCTTGCTCTTTTTGTCATCATGGCTTCTGCTGTAGCAGATTTCTTGAGCATCAACATTTGTACCAGCAATCAAGGAACAAAAAAAGAGGGTTGAAAAAACTTTCCAGGGTGACAAAAAACTGCTGGACCCAGTAGGAAGTAGGGAATTAAAAGGATTGCAAATATTGCAAATATTTTGGGGGCTGCAGGGCTGAGAATTCTCCTAAAACCTCTGCTTGTGAGGTACTAAAGGGATCTGTCCCCTATGTGATGGGGACACAGAGCTAACCGCCAAGCCGTGGCTGTTTGGGGTAATCATCATTTATTGTTATATTTTGCAACCGAGTTCAATAAAAAAAGGCTGAAAGCTTTATCGCTCGCTGGAACTATTTCCTCCCTTTAAACCTTTGAGCAATAGAGATAAAAAAGTGAGTGTGACTTGTGATAGTGGGGGAAAGAATGCAATATTCTCTGTGGGGCTGCCTGCAAGAGCCCCTCCGCTCCGGCCTGGCTTTCTCCCCCTCAGCCCCGGGCGTGGAGACACGAATTTCAGAAGTGGAGGCAGCTCATTTTTAATTTAAAATCCCATTTCTTGCCTTTCTCTTTTGGGTTGGGCAGGTTTCTGTTCGATGGCAAAAGCAACCAACATTTGACATGAGAGTTAAACATCTGAAAAAATGGGATGGGCACAAAGCTGCTTCCAAAGGGAAAATCAGTGGAAATTGTTAACTTGGGCTGGACATTTCCCCTCTGCCCCTGGAGTGCTAAGACTCCTCTTCCTCTGCTGAACCGGGGACCCTGGGAGAGGAGATAAAAGCAGCTCTGTCTTTGGGGAGGCCAAAGCTGCACAGCCCAGCACCCCTGCGAGGGCGCGGGGATTAGGGGAATACGTCGAATTTCCAAATTTAGAGCGGAGGACTCGCTTCCCATAAACAAAGGCTGCTTTTTAAAGCGAGATGTTAGGGAGATAACACATTTAAAAAAAAAAAAAAAAAAGAAAAAAGTTTGCCTTTGTGACTAAATTCTGTTATTTTGCAGCCAGCCTTCAAACGGGCTGTTGGTGCAAGTGAACAAACGCTTCCTGTCTGTGCGTCCTCATGGGTGGTCGCGTTTTAAAATGAAATATCCAGGCTGACAAATGCCTTTACAAAGGCCAGATTATAAACTGTAAACCTACTGTCAGCTGGGCAGGGGGAAAAAAAACTCCAAATGCCTCTTATACCATTTAAAGATTTAGTTTGGCTTCAACACTAAAGCACTTCATCTTGAAGGAGAAGGGAGCTTAGAGTTTATAAATTGTTGTTTGGGCTCTAGTAAGCTCTGGATAAGGGAATCTCTCTGCTAGGAAACAAATGACCTTCCCAAAATTTAGGGAGCTCTGGGTATTGTTACGAAGACAAAATGCCTCGGAAAAATGTCCCTGGAATACAAAGGGATTTGAGGCAGCTCTGTTGCTCTTAACATGCAGTTCATACAGCTGCAAAGGGCAAATCCTGCAGTCCCAGCCTCTAAAAAAGGGTGGAAAAAAGTTAAACAGATCAGGGTAATAAAATAAAAGCTGTTTAGATTGCCCTGCTCTGTCTAAATCTGCTCTAGACTCACTCTTGTCGAACTCAGGCTGAATATCCACATTATTTTTGGCAAAAAAACCCCCCAAAATTTTCTCTGTTCTCCCTGCTGGTGATAAAAAAAGGGAATTTTGTGGTAAATACAGCAATTTGTGACAACGTGGTTGCTACACTCAGCAATTTGAATCCAAAGCGGAAGAACAAAGAAACTCCAGGAGGAAAAATCCTGGGCATTGCACTCCCTGGTGTGCACCCAGTGAAATCCTGCAGCTCCTTTGTGCATTCCTGCTCAGTGGCAGCGTTCCCAACCCTCCCCGAGCTCGGAATGGCCCCACAAATCCCTGATCCTCTGCTCTCCAAGTGCCATCCGTGGTCTCCCTTTCTCCCAGGGGTTGTGTTCGTGGATTTTGGACTGGCCACAGGATTCCCAGGCAGAAAATTACATTTACTCTGCAAACCCTTGCTGTGTTCCTCTTGCTTGCTGGTTTTTTGCCAGGAATGTTGCAGGTCACGCTGCCCTTGCTGGAGGCAAGCAGAAATTTCGGTGGAATTCACCAAATCCGGGAAAGTTTAGGGATGTGCATGCTGAGCTGGGTGGGAACCAGAAAGGAAAGCGCCGCTTCCATGGATTTTAATGTTTCATTTTCACCCCAGACCTGTCAAGGCAATCAGCACTACCCAAGGCATCGCTTCCCATCCCCTTCCCTGGAAGTTTTTGTCATTGTTGAGTTATTAAAGAGCTCAATCTTTTCACGCTTTTTCCTTGGGAAACCACCACTACTCAAACCATAATTTGAAATGTCCACTCTCAATCCTGAAAACCACAATTTTCCTGTGCCTTTTCTCTTTCCAGGAGAGTGCAAATCCTGAAGAGCATCAAACCAATTATTTGAGATAACTCTTGGCGGGTTCCAGAGGGTGTGAGGTAGAAACGTTCAATTTCCTCAGCGTGTTCCATTTTCCAAGTCCGCTCCATTTCCACGCCAGAGGCTAAAGTTTGTCAGCACCAAATTCCACGGGACCTTTGGAAAAGGCGACTTTTCCCGTGCCCATCAGATTGTTGGAGGGCTTGGAAGTGATTCCTGCTGGGACTCAGGCCCTCAGCTGTCCCCTCTCTCCTGCCCAGCGAGCCGATGACAGTCGTGCAGCTGCACCCCAAGCTTTGCTCCAAAAGGAACACAAAGGAAATCGCTGGAAAACCTTCACAGTGGATCCCCCTCCGCCCACGGCGTGGTGGGAATAAACATCACGGCTCCAGATCTCGGTGAGCGCAGATAAATGGAGGCCGAGCTGATAAGTTAATGAGACACCAAAAAACCGGATTGCACTGGGAATGAACGGGCAGCGAGCAGAGTCCTGGAATCCCGACAAATCCCGGGATGTTTGGACGTTGTGTCCCTCCCCGTGCCAGCAGGGAGCTCCTGCACTCCTGGGCAGCGGGAATGTGGCTCTCAGCATCCACAAGGATCCTGGTTTTTAGGCTTCTTCACCCAGGCGTGTCCGAATTCTCCAGGAATTTCTCCAGGATGAGCCCTGCCCTGTCCATCCCCACTCCTGGATCTTTTTCCTGGACTCCCCCCAGCTCATGCCTTCATTCCTGCTGTCCCAGGAAATCCCACATCCTCGCGTCCGCTCAGAAAATTGTCTGAAGTCACTGAAGAAAGTGGAAAGTTGGGGAAAAAACATCTTTAAGAAAATATTTTGCAGCTTATTCCTACCCTGTCTTTCTCCATGGTGCTCCAGGAGATTGATGTGCGCTTACAAATCCTCCCTGGGCTATCTCAGAGGTCTTTTCCAACCCAAACTATTCCATAATTCTGTGATTCTGTGCTTTTAACGTATTACAGCCAACATGATATGAAAAATAAATCAGCAAAATGTCTTGAAAAACAATTTTATTCCTGCACAGACCGTGGCAGAATTCAGACCTGCAAAAAGAATCTCTTTTGAAAATGTTAATAAAGATTTCATAGCTGATTGACAGAACACCTGACCCCCAGCCTGAAATCCTGCTTGATCCTGCTTGTATCCCTGCTGGAATTCCAGCTCTGCAGGGAAGGATCTCCTCACAACTGCTCCTCGTGCACTGCGGCTGCCAAATTGGAGCTGCCAGGTGCTTTTTGATGGAAAGAGTTACAGAAGTTGTATTAAATCCCAACAACACTTCCCTGGAATTGGTCTGGGTTTGGGATGGGTGAGGTCCCAGCAGTGGGGACAAGCACGGTGGCTTTAATGGCCACGGTGAGGTGACACCTCCTTGCTTTGCCTCTGTCAGGCGCGAGTGATCCCGTTCAGGACAGGATGGGGTGGCTGAGGTTGATTATTTGATCTTCACCCTGGATTTGAGGCAGCCACAGCCATAAATCCATGGCTGTGCTATTTGGGGTTCAGCTCCTCAGCTGGCAGTGACTGAGCCACGCAGTCCTTCCAGGAACAGCCAGAACCTTCCCAGGGCTCCACAGAGCTGCAGGCAGATCCTCTGCTGGTGGAAAATAAATCCAGCAGCAACACAGATTCCCAGCATTGCTCCCAGCCCTCCAGAAAGAATCTGCAGCAAGAAAACCAATAAAAAAAAAATGAATCCTCCTCTCCAGAACATTCCTCCAACTGCACCCACGACTTTATCTGTTTTCTTTCGGCACAGGCCGCTCTCCCCCCACAATTTTTTCTTTACAAGCTCTTGCTGCACAGCAAAGGCTCTGTAAGACAAATCCAGGCTGAGACATGGAAATATTTTGCATTTCACAGCAGTTCCCTCAAAATCCTGGTGTTCTGCGGCCTGCTTGGGATTGCTGGAGAGGACACAGAGCTGAGGAGAGCCCGGTGGCTTCCTCCAGCATCCTGTCAGGGCCTGGAGCGGGGTTGGGGAAAGAAGCCAGGCTTTTATTTCAGTCCCCTTTTCAGAGGAGTGCAACTCTTGAGAGCGCCCAGCTGACGGGCTGGGTTTGTTTTTCTCTTTCCAACGGCAGCCTGACACCCGGGAGGGAAGATGTCAGCGCCGGGAGCAGGTTGGTGGGGAGGAACAGGAGGAAACCCTGATTTATCCGCACCTCCGGAGAGCCGAGGCTTGATCCCGCCCGCTCGGGAGAGCTTGGCAGTTCACAGGATCAGGCCGCCGAGTAAATGGGGAATTCATCCAGAGATATCGAGGAAACGCGGAGAATGAGCTGCCAACTCGGCTCCGAAAGCCAACAGTTCACTAATTTTAATCAACAGCTGGATATTTTTATAGGGAGTGAAGGGATGGAGGGGTATTATGACAGAACAAGGGAGGTGGGATTAGACTAATCTAGCCCGGGCCAAGTGGGCTCTTCCTGCTCAGCCATGTGGAGTGTCATGGCTGTGTGATTTAGACTACTGCACACTCACCCACGCTGATAAGGAGCACAATTATGGGGAACGCACGGCCCTTTGTGCAGCCCCCAGCCGGCGCAGCCTCGCTGCCGATGTCAGCTGGGGATCGTCTCCGGCTCCGAATTAGCGAGGTCCCCACGCTGGGGACGCGGCGGTGGCAGGGATGGATCCTCGAGCTCGCAGGGAGGTCACCTCTGCCCCGTGACGTTCCAAACTTCAAAGGGACATTTCTGGCACAGCCTGGTGGGTGGCTGCGTGGCTGTTCAGCCGTCTGGAGAAAGGTTCTCCCTGCCAGGGCTCCGCCGGGGCCCTCAGGGCCGTTTCTCCAGCGTTAATTGTGGCGTTTCCCCGTAACTTCTGGTTCTGGCCGTGTCCTTCCTCACCTTCCGCTGACTCATTCCCAGCCCAGCCTCGTGCCCAAGCACAGCCCAGGGAAAAGGCGAAACGTCCCCATCAATCCGTTCCTCCTCCTGGTGGGAAGCATGGGAAGAACTACTCCAAGCCAGATTTTACCCCTTTGATTTTTTTTTTTTTTTAATTTTTTTTTTTTATTTTTAAATTTTTTTTCTTTTGGAACGAGCCCCCGATTGGCACAGGAGCAGCTTTTTGTTGTTGTTTATTTGTGTAGCTTTTCATCTTAACGAGGATGTACGGAAACAATTACCACATGCTTCATTCACAAGATCAACTCAAGCTTTTCCTGTCTGTGCCATGATTGGATGTAGCCACCCAAAACTATTCCGCTTTGCACAAATCGTGCTTTTTGCTCATTTTTTTAACATTTATTGTAAAATAAGGATGATTTTTTTTTTCCCCTCCCTGCTAAATAAAGTTTGGGCTTTGCACCAGGTGGCTGGAAATGTCACACAGTTCCTCCTCTTCAGCAGTGGAAAGTCCAAAGGCTTTAAGAAAATGCACATTTTTCAGGAGGGCAGGGAGAGGTCACGATGCACTGACTAATTCAAGATTTCCTCCGCTGGTTTCCATAACAAAGAACCATTTTTTTTTCTTTATTTAGCTGCACTCGCTGGTAGGTTTTCATTTGCATCAAAGCTTTGTTCTGCTCGCGTTTGGGCTGCCTCCAGAGACCAAACAACATCACAGGCTGCTCCTGGCATGTCCTCCCAAGGAATGGGCCAAATTCCGAGCTGCGAGTTGGCTCCCACGTGTAAACTCTTGCCATAAAGATCCTGCTCGGGGTGAGAGGGGTTTGTGGCAGTCAAGGGAGATTTCCAGGGAGTTTTAAAGCTGAAACCGCTTGGATTTGGTGTGATCCACATGGATGGGGCAACCATGACATTATTAAGTTGATAACAACTTTGCTCTAAGATCTCCCAACTTCTTATTCCGAAACTGGTGGAAATTTTACCTCTGTGGGTGACATCCTTCCACGCACACACCCCTTACCCCAGCCTGGTTTCATATTCCCATTATTCCTTGTGGAATTTCAATCCTAATAACTCAGGAAATGGGGCTTCAAGCTCACGTCCGAGCACCGCCGCTGCCTTTCCTGCGTGAAATCCTGGCACGGCCGCGCCGGGGAAGCGATCGGGAATTTGGCAGCCGTTGGCTTTGCAGAGGCCGTTTGCCCTTTTCCTGTCCCTGCCGAGAGCTGCCCCAGCAAAGCGGGGCGATAAGGAGTTGAAAAATTGTGTTTTCCCTGGGAGATCTGCGAGGATTTGACAGCTGACTTCCCTGGAGATGCTGGTTTGGGCTGGGTGTGCTCCAGCCGGGGTCACGGGAGTTTGGGTGGGATTTTCCAGGAGATCCAGGACTCAGGCGTGAGACCCAGGAGTGAGGAGATGTCTCCTGGTACCTCTCAGTGGTAAATGAGGTGACCTGGTTGTGTGTGAAGGGTGTAAGAAAAAGGAGTTTCATTAGAAGAAGATAATGGGGAAAGAAAATGGGTGGACAAAAAGAAGTTTAAAAATGCGAGTTTAAATCTGCAGAGGAGATGAGATCTCGAGTGAGAGCGGCCAGTATTAAAAACAAAAACCAAACTGGAATGAAAAATCCAGAACTGGAATGAAGTTTCTGCTCCAAGGGCTCAAAGTGTTTTGCTGGAGAACTTTTGGTGCAAAATTCATGCTGGGACAGAGCCACGTCCTGTCCCATGCCGGTACTGTGACCACCGGGTGGTTCCTGCTTGGTGTGACCCCATTAAATCCCTTCCAGCTCTCTGCTGATCCCTCCTGCCTTTTTGGGGTCTCCAACCCTCCACGAGGCCGTTTTTCCCCAGCACCTGGGAGTCTGTTCCCAAACTGGAGCTCTCGGGTGACTCCTGAGCGTTTCTGGGAGGTGAAAAATCCCATTTCCAACTTGGAGATCCCCATCCTGTCTTCATCTGAGCGAAACCATGGCTGAGGAGCTGCTCCCTGCCCCAAACCCTTGATTGGTGACCCCTGGCTGCATTTGGGTTTATCTGATGCACGGGGACATCTGTTTATCATACGTTGCACGTCTGCTGAGCGACTTTTTCCCTCATCGCGGGGCCCGATTAAAGATCCCGATTAATGGAACTCGCTGGAAGGTCCCGCAAGGCAGCTCTTAAATCAATGTCATGTAAACTCTGCCGGGTTAATCCCGCACATCTGAATCCAGCTCCAACCCAACACTGCGAGGTCAGCCTGTACAAATTGATGGATTTTTATTCCTTTAACCTCCGAAGTGTTGCCGGGAGGGGAAGAGCAGCAAGAGTTGATTCTTCCAACTGCTTCTTTTTCCTGCACAAAGGAAAATAGATATTTTCCCATTTTGTATGTGCATAGATAAAATATATTCATAAGATACATATTTTTCAAAAATGAGAGGTATTTAAATCGGCAAAACACTGCTGCTCCTTTTCGGTGTTTATCTCATTGCTCATTTTTCTTGTGCATTGATTTGATAAGGGAGAAAAGGATTCTGACATTATAAATCAGGAAGTTAATGAGGAATATCCCTCCTGCCTTTTGAATTTATTTCGTTCTAAAAAAAAAAGAAATTATCTTTAAAAACATCCCAGAGCGTTTAGTGGCTCATGAATGTTGCAAGAGTAAATTAGCATGAACTTGCAGAAAAAATGCTGTGCAATTCATGGGCTTTTCTCGTCTTCCAGAGGGAGATTTTTGCAGTTTCTCCGTGGCTCAGGAGTAACAATCTCCTATCAAAGCCCTTTAGTGCCTCTGCACTATCGCCAATAACGTAAACAGAGGATAAGGCAGCTAATTCCTCCTGGATAACTTTGTGCAGGGAAACGCAGCTTGGGGCAGAAGAGCAGCTTTATCAGCTTTCAACTAAGGAGGGCGTTTCATTTGTGGAATTCAGCACTGCAGGCATTCCTGGTTCTCTGTCCGAGGGTATTTTGCATTTCCCATATCCCGTTACTTGGCTTTGTTCAAGCAGAAAAGTTGGGAAATTGTAAAGATTTGCTGGAGGCACTTTGGTTCTTGGCTTGATGTCCGCTGGTTTTTTCTCTCCTTAAACCTGAGAACTTCCCTGGAATAATAGTAATTACATTAATTTATACGAAGTGGATCATCCCCCTGAGCTTTATCCTTAATTTTTTCTTATTTTTCTTATCTTTTTAATCTTTATTCCATTGTTTAATGTCAAACACTAAAGCCAGCAGAGACATTTCAGGGAATTCTTCACTCCAAAACAGGCAACGCTGCCCTCGTGCCACTTTGCACCTCCAAAGCCAAGGGAAAGCGGGAATTTGGGTCTTGTTCCTTGCTTGAGCACTGATCCCACCAGGCAGCCACCTGGAATGACAAAATCCTGCTGAAATCCTTCCAGCCTCTCCTTTGGAGGTTCCTGAAGACAAGGATATGTCAGCTGGATCATCTGTGCCCACATCACTTTTTGTCCTTCCTCTGGAGCTTCATCCCACTTTTCTCTCCTCCTTTTTTATTTTTTCCCCCTTTGTTCTTTCCTGAGGTCCATAAACTCCATCGGGACCAAACAAGCAGGGCCGGGATTTTAGCTGGAGCTCCTTCTGCTGGCGGGATGATCCCCCTGCACAGAAAATTCCCCTGCAAAGCCACACAAGATCCCACCTTCTTTTTTTCCCTCTTTCTCTTTACCCGTCCTTCTCCTCAACAAAGGAACGACATTAATAAAAATAAACACACCAAGAATAAAGATTGGCATGTGTCCCTCACTTGTTATCCCAGCCAGAGGGATGTGAGCTCCACGGCTCGTTCTAAACCTGGATGAATCTTCCACAGATTTTTTATCAGCTTCAATGATTTTGGTGTTGATCCCAACGCTCCTCGTGGAAATGTTGGAGCCCAGAACAGTGGGAAGAAGTCATATTCCAAGTTTCTTGGCCGTTATTCCAGAGTCAACTCTCTCTGCTTGGCTTTTTTAGGTGATCAATCCTTCTCCTACCAGATACTTCTGTCAGTGTCTCCAGCTCGGGCAGGACTTGGAAAGACCAAAATTCCTGGCAGCCTAATTCCTTACTCCAGCTTAAGGACATGGACATTCCTGGCCATCTCAGGCACCAGCGACGTCTGCGAGAAGACAAATCCATGTCCGACACCGCCCAGCTGCCAGCAGAGCCATAAACTCGGGATTGGGTTGATAATTTTCTGTGTTAAACAGCCCCAGTGCCCAGCTGGAGAATCCCAGCAGCAGCTCTTCCCTCCCAGTTACCTTTGGCTGTGGTTCTCCTGTGGGGATTTAATTTGAGGAGAGCTGTTGTGGGATTCCACTGGGCTGCAGGATTCCCAAAACAATATCTAAATCATGAGAGACTGAATACATCAAATGTCCCAATAACTCGAACTGGAAACTAACTTTTCTGAAGCTGAGCTGGTGTAGGATCCTAATGGATGCCTGGGAATGACACTTATGCAAAAAGGGTGTTCTGCACTCAAAGATTTTTGCTTTAAGATCTGGGAATATTCCTAATCAAGGAATTTATCCTTTTTTCTTTTCCTTTTCCTTTTCCCTTTCCTCTTCCCCTTCCCCTTCCCCTTCTTTTTCCATTTCCTCTTCCCCTTCCTCATCACTTTCCTTTCCCCTTTCCTTTCCTTTTTCTGCTGCACTTACTAAATCCAAGAGTGATCAGAAAAGTTATTTTGCAACTTAAAAACCCAAACTCCTCCAAACCCTGGGTATTTTAGAGTGAAATTAAGGAGTAACAGCAAAGCGAGGTTAAACCACGGTGTAATCTCCCAGCACACCAGGAATGTTTCCATGAGGTCAGAGTTCCAGAGAGGCTGCATCTGAGAGTACAAAAAGGATTTCTTGTTTTCTAGGAATTAAAGGAGATGCTGGTCTGTGGATCTGCCTGGGGTAAATGGGAATAAAATAAAACAGAAATAAAATTAAATTAAACAGAATTAAACAGAAATAAAAGGAGATTTTCCTTTTGGGGTTCTGAGGCCGGTGCTGGGAGGTGGATGGACACACATCCTCCTTTCTGGGGATGCTGCTTCCTACCCTCACCAACGCCTGCATCCCATGGGGATCCCTGTTCCCGGCATGGAGGTGATGCCAGGACAATGTCACCCTGTAGGTGTCACCAAACCAGTCCCTGCTGCACCTCCCTCACGTTTCCCAAGCCTCCCCATGAATGGATCAGGAATAAAAAGCCCTGTCCCTCTCCTCCATCCGGAGAGGAGCAGCTCCCCAGCAGCCACGTTTCTCACGGAGCAGCCGGAGATGGCTCCGTGCCATCCTTGACCAAGGCTGCGCTTGAACCGGGCGACCCAGAAGTGCAAGGCTCGGTGTCGCCCTGCCAGCTCCCCCAGCCATCTGTCCTCCCTCAGCGAGCTTCCTTCCAAAATCCCGGCGCACTTCATAAACATCCCAGCCCTCCTCACCCCTCCAGCTGCCCCCTGCCTCCAGAAGAAACAGCAGTTCCAAGGAAATACCACTCATTTCTTTTTTTATTCCTTTTTTTTTTTTTTTCCCCAAGGCGTGTTGAAGCCGACATCTGCGATCTGGAAAAAGCAAAAACCTTTTTCATCCATCCCGCCTTTTAAACCTGGATGGAGAAGGATGGAGAAGCCAGGGACAAACTGGTGGGGATGATGTGGCTTCACGGTAGCAAAGCCGTCTTTGAAGCCCAACAATAAAGCAAATTTCCATTTCCTTCCCATAACACGGCCATGTCGCAACCCCGCGAGCTCCACCTTCCCTTTCAAGAGGCTCGAGAGGAGGGCTTCAGACAAAGAGAAACAGTCTCAGGTGGGTTGGCCATGGATCATTTTGACGATAATTTAAACATTTAAATGTCAATGCTTAGTCATAGACAAGACATGATTCTTATCTATCTCCGCGCGGCTTCCAGCGAGAAAAAAAATTTGAACCCGCGCCATTTCCTGTTGGAGAGAGCTTAAACACAGGGGTGACGAGGGCACATCTATTTTGGAGCCCTATTTTAAAAAGGCTCCGAGATATCGCCGAAATCAACTGGCACAAACAGAGGGCTCGGGGGGTTTCTTTCATGGCGGTGGCGAATTCCGTCTATCAATGAAACACATACTTAGCGCGGCGGAAGTGAGCACCAGCCATACTTCAATCAGCCCTGGCAGATGTGTACATTATTCCGTTTGATCTCCTCGGACGCTGGATTTAGATGATATAATCCATTCTGGTTATCTCCCTAGAAGCTGGAGGGACCGAAGGAGATATCCACTTTCGCAAGATAAAATTAGCACCTCTTTATTTTCCACATAAACATTCCCCCTCTTTATTTTTTTTATTTTTTTTCCCCTTTTCTTTTCGCAGGAAAACGCTGATTAGAGTTACAAAGCATACCAAGGGGTATGAGTTTATTCATATTCAACCCAAATCCTATTTATAATATCAAGGAAATAACATTGGTATTACACAGGGCAGCTCGGACGGCCGAGATGGAGGAACGGCGAGCGCCGTTCGAGGCAAGTCCCTTCAAAAGCGCCGAGCGCCGTTGTTTTCCAAAGTCGTGGTGAGAAAGCAAAATTTGACCTAAAACTGGACAATTTCACAAAAAAAATGGTCAGCCCACAGCAATTCTGTTATTTTAGTGTATTTTTCGACATCACATTGAAGCCATGAGCTTAAGGTGCAAAATACGGAACTGAATCTCAGACAGCGCCTTTTCTTCTGCACCCCGTGATCTCAGCTCCCGCCTACCACAAATCCCTACAAATATCACCCAGATTTTAATATAAAACTCAAGGTTCTGGGTAAATTTAATGTTTTCAAGCCGCCCAGTGAAAAGTTATTTTTGTTAAGTCGCAGCACGGAACCCTTGGGCACGGGAAACACGTTCCTGGGTAGATCTGTGTGAATCAGCGATTGTTTGGTTCTCTTGCCGCTCCGAACAATCGGGGGGGAGAAAAATGGTTTCCGTTGGATTGAGCATGGAAGGCCTTAATGGACTTTTGAACTTTTTTGAAATAAAGGAATCCGCGGCATTATCTGCAACGCTTCCACCAATGTCAAAAAGAAGGCGGTGACCTTCAAAAGGCTTTTGATGGGGAGAACAATTCAGAGAAATCGACACAACTTTTTCCAAATGTTTTTGGGTCGATTCGAGTCTCCGCGTTGGAATTTGGGAGGAAAAGCGCGGCTGAGGTAATTTTGCTGTTGTGTTTGTGAGAAAATTGTACCAAGGCCTAGCTGGCCTGGACTTTGTGTTAACTAAGACTTCGCTGGACTTCGTGTTAACGAAGACTTCACGTTAATCAGGACTGATCGATGTTCAGATTTATGAACGCGGTCATGGAATTGTGGGATTGTTATGGCTGGAAATGACCTCCAAGATCACTGAGTCCAACGCTTGAATTTTTTTGGGAACAGGACCCTAATATCAATTTTAAATCCACGTTGGTTGAGATGAGCTCTGAGGTCCCATTCCATTCCCTCCTTGGCAAGGGTCTCCTCAGCAGCACTGATTTCAATTATTGGCAGAAAAAACTCAAATAAAACGCACCAAGAAATTAATTACAGCAAAGTTTCCCTCAGCAAATCCCCCTCCCATTCCCGTGGCAGATATAAACCGACCCACAGGAGATAGGATCTGCTGGAATACGATGTGAGGCCTTATCGGGATCCTGGTTTGTGCTGCTCCCCACCGTGACGCTTTCCAGCGTAATGCACGATGACAGAGCGGGATCCTTTTACAGGGGGAACGCCGGGATCGTTTTCAGGACCGAGTTTAGCAACTTCTCAAATGTCCGGAGTTGTCTGTGCCGTTAATTGGCCCCGTGGCTGCAGTTTGTGTGGGCTGCCCATTAGGATGTCAATAAATCCAGGGGCTGGGGAGGAAATCCGACGCAGAACTGGGCTGAGGGGTTTGTGCTGAGAGTTTGGCCATGTGTGCTGGCCATGGGATTGCGGTGGGCAACGGGGAGTAACCCCATACAGAGCAAAAATGAAGATTTCTGGAGAAAAATCAAAGCAGCAGCTTTTTGAACCGGGTATCACCAAAAAATTTTCATTTGATGGTAGCAGCTTTTCCGTGGAGAAAAAGCAGCTGGAGAAAAGGATTTTTTCCTCACTCACCTCCATGTTCCTGAGTCACTGAGGGCTCCAGTGTTTCCCTGTGGGACACAGGATCTGATTTTCCTGCTGGAATAAAATTTCAGTGGGAAGAACCTCTTTTGTGGTGGTCTCAGCAGGCGGAGACGCTGGGATGGGGAGCAGAGAGGGAGAAGAGAGGGAATAAATCTGACAGGGAGAAAATATTGTGTCAGTGACGCCCTGCTGAGAGCAGAGGGGTCAGGGCAGAATTTGTGGCCCGAATCTCACCCATCAATAAGGTTTCACTTTTGAACACAACCAGGAAAAGGACTTTTCTGCTCAAAAAGCCTGAAATTTTGCATCATCTCTACTCAGTCCTAAAAAAATCAACTCCCTGGATACACCCTGCCTGGAAATGTCAGTTAGGAACAAGGATCCCAAGCCCTGGAGAAGCTGAGAGGTGGCAGAGCACGGGGACATCCCCTTGTGCCACCACTGGGTAATTATCAGGCAGATCCCACCACGTGTTCCCCTTTCCACTCACACCCACAGCAAGGCTTTGCCTTCTGTTGTCCAAATTTTTGCATTTCCACCTAAAAATTGCATTTTCTGAAGGAGTGCACTGTGGAGGAGGCTTCCAAGAGTTCCCAGAACTCCAGCTGAGTTTCACAAATTCGGGAGGATTTTGGCTGGTTTGGTAAACCAGAATCCAAATTTTTGGTGGCTGAACCAATCCTTCAGAGGAGCCTTTGAGGTTTTGTATTGCTGGCAACGATTTTTGCTTCAATCACCTTAAAAACTAATTATGAAATGCACAAAAAGAGAAGAAATCAAAGCTGCTCTTTGGGTCAATATCTTATGAAAAGAGAAGAAATCAAAACTGCTCTTCAGGTCAAGATCTTGAGAAATCTGCAGATTTATTCCCCCAGAACCCCAAGCAATAATAAGAGAAATTTAGTGAGGGTTTCTTTAAATTTTCAGCCTCTGCACCCCCCGAGAGCTGGGATTTCCTGGGGCTCCCCGAGCCCTCCCAGCTCAGAGCCACAATTAGCAGCAGCAGCCCAATTTGGGGGTTTCCTCATTAACCTGTCATGTCAGAAGCTGGGCGATAAGACGGCGAAAAGCAGGAGGGAGGAGCGGTGGTGGAGGGGTAAAAGTTCATTTTGCCGGGCAAACAAACAGCGAGTCACTCGATTTTACTAATTATCCTCCCCCGCGGCTCTCGGGGCCATCATTTTTCCCCGCCATCAGCGAAAGAAGTGACAAGATAAGATAGGAGCTGGCGTTTTCTAAACTACCCCGGCCCGGGGCACGGCCAGATAATATGAGGATTCATTTGAAAGGGCCCAGAGAAGATTAATTAATTTTCTTAATGCCGGAGTCATCGCTCGTTAGAAAAATAACTGCTGGGATTGCTGGGAATGGGTGTCAGGGCCCTCCGGAATGCCCCATCCCAGGAACAGCTTTTGGGGTGAAAAAGGGTGATTTATTTGCAATAAAGGGCGAATTATTTATAATAACGCAAAATTATGAATGCGTTGCTATAAATTTTGTGTCCGAGCTTGAGGCCATCGGTGGGTGGCTCACGCAGTTTATGGATTTCAGTGATATATTAAATTATGAACTTACACCTGTGCACCTCTCAGACGCGCGATTTCCTGAAAGATTTGTTGGGCACAGGCTTGGCCGGCCAAAAAATCCTGGAATTTTTTTCCTGCTGATTATCCAGGTCATATCCAACCTGTGCTCCTTCTTTTTGAGGTCAAAGAGAATTTCCTTTCCTGCGAAACCCTCAAACCTTGCGACAGATGTGCAATGGGAAATCAGCGTCCCAAAGACGGGGGAAAAAGGCAAATTTAGTGATTCTGTGGTTTGCCAAATTAAATCAGTGAATAAACATGAAATATGCGCTGCTTTCAAAAGATAACTGATTTTTTTTCAAGATTTAAGAACTACATGGACCTTGGAGCACGTGTTACCTTTTTTTACGAGCTTTCAGAGCTTCCACCCTCACCGGGGCACAGCACCAAGCAGCTCCAAGCCAGCGAGGCCAAAATCAGAGCTCCCAATATCGAATTTGAACCGGGGGCCAGCAGGACGTGTCGTGCCAGAACAGATCTATAAAGCGCATTTCAGCAACAAGTCCCAGCTGCTGCCGCGTATTTATAGAGTTAGGACAGAGGGAAAAAAAAAAAAAAATTACAAAAAAAATAGAAACCAAAACACAACAGGCTGGAAAGAGTAGAAAGGATTGGAAAGAGCGAATTTGTCAATGTTTTTGCTCGCTGCCGAGTCGCTGCTGCTTTCGATTAGCGATCCAACGGGAGCGCCGCGAACCTGCAGCGCCCATCCCGGGCAAAGAAGACTCGAGGAGGAGGAATTTAGGGAATGTTTTCCCTCCGAGCAACCGGGGAAGCGCTGCCGGTGGCACCAGGGCCGCGGTGACAGCGCTAACACTTCCCAGAGCCCGGGACCCCGCTGCTGGAATGGCGTTGCCCACCCTGAAAGTGAGAAGGTAAAGTTTATTTTTTCTGCTTTTTTTTTTTTCTCCCCCCCTCCCCTTTCTCTCATATACAGAAGGCATCGAGACCACCAAGAGCGGCCCCTTTTTTTTTTTCCTTTTTTTTTTTTTTTGGCCACGATGATGTACAATTTGCATTTGTTAATAAAAAAAAAATAATCCAGCCTGAGGTCATCCACCTAGATTTGATTTTTTTTGTTTTTTATTTAAACAGGAAACGGGTTTCAGATGTTTGGAGGTTCGAAATTAAGGCTGCTGATCTGCCCCGCTAATTTACCACACACTGACAACTGTCACAGCTTTTCTCTTTCCATTCTTGCTTTTAGGCATGAGGGTTTTGCTCAATATTTTTAGTTTTTCGTTGTGCAATCTCTCGCTCCCAGGATTTGCTTCCCAATTCCGAGGAAAACTCATCGGGAAGAGCAATCCAGTGTTCACCTCATGGGGATTTACGGGCGGGTTGGGATGAGCTCTCCAAGGAAGCATTGGTGGTGTTTGTAGAAGGATTTTGGGGCTGGGATGAGCCTGGAAAATTTAATTTTTCCCTTCCCAGTGCCTCAGGATAAATGGGAAAATGAATCTGCATTTCCAGGTTTCCTTAGGTAAAATAATCAGTATTTCTAGATCCCCTGTCCGCTGTCAGCACCACACGCTTGGAATTCAAATTATTACCATTTTTATTTCCTTCATTTCACCTCTGTAGGAATTCCCGATGATATCCCACTAAAATTCCCTGGGGATTCCTCTCTGGGCGCTGCAGGTGATGCCCGGAATGGGGGATTCTCCCTGCGGGGATCTGGCGCGGCCACAGCCGCGATGGAGCTTTTCCCAGCGGTTATTCCCATTCCTCACACGGATTTTATCCCAATTCCCGCTGCGCTCGTTATTCCCATTCCTCATCCCAAAAATGCTCCGGATTTTTGTGCCTTTTACAGAGCCCAAACCCAATTTATGAAGCGCAAAAAGCATGAGGATAAAATTAAATTCGTGAAGAGCTTCATTTAAAAAATAATCAAATTAACAGCTAAATTATTTCGGTTCATTATCTTCTCTTGCAGATAAATCCCACGGACTCTGGTGCAGAATCATCTGGAAAAAATGCTCAAGGATCATAATCATATTTTATTAAAAACTCTTATTTTGAGAATATTGCTGGACTATGCATTTATAATTTTAATAAATGTTTTACTGGGATGTGGGAAAACCTGTGCAGGTCCGAGGGCTGAAGGAGGAGGTTTTGCTATTCCAGAGGCAAACCGAGCCCCAGAAAATATTTTTCCTTCGGAATTAAAACAACAATTTTCTGAGTTGCTTTGTGCCCCCCTAATTAACGACAGTTTTTCTTTCTAAGCCTTCCAGAAACCAAACCTGGAGTGAAAAGGCGGCGCTAATCCACCGTTCAAAATCGATGCTAAACTTACACAGAATTAAAAACAAATTTAAAGAAATTGGGTTCATTTTTTAGCATTTTCCCAACCCTGCCTGGTTCTTTTTGCCCTGGTTCCATGAAAAGCTTTGCCCTGAAAATACAGTTGGGTGTTATAAATATAAAATATTTTTTCGTGGCATAAACAGCATTAATTTTTTATGTGGTGATAATTTGGGGTTTTTTTAAAAAAAGGTGAAAACTAACATCATAAAAGATGTTTAACCCCCATTTTAGGTTAAATCTTGGCAGCTTTGCATGGAGAAAAGTGTGAGACTGACACGCAATCTGTGAGCTAAAAAAAACCTCATTTAATCTCAAATATGGATTTGGGGAATTTTATTAATTATGTCAATAAATTTCATTAAAAAGCCAAAAAAATCTAAATTTTGTCAGCGATAAAAATGACTCCTCGTTATTCCTGACACATCCCCGGTAACGAACGGGGGAGTTTGCTGATGACCACAAATATATCGGGAAAATGTGCAAACCCAGGGCAGGGATATTTCCCGAAAGAAGCACCTGGAAGGGGTAAATCAAACTCTTGTAAACACGTCAGGGGGACACAGGGCAGGCCCGGATAACGCAGGGCTGGAGCTCGGGGAGCCAAAGGAGAGATCCCTGCCCCTGCAGAGAGAGATTAATTCGGTACCTTCAGAAAAATCCAGGTTATTCCCAATAATGGGATTTTTAAAAAAAATTTGCCGCTCAAAGGAATTTTCACAGCCAAGCTCCCGTGGCGTTGTGATTTGTTCGGATCAGCAGCAAAACGAAGAGAATTCAGCATTTATTTATTTTCTTAGAAATGCTTTCCAGGCTTTGATTTCCCCAGTTTTTGCTGCCTAATTGTTGCTAAGATATAAAGGTTTTATTTTATATCTTATTTAACATCTACATCGCATTTACCTCTGCACAGTATTTGACACCCACGCTATTTTTACCTCTAAATTGTGTTTTCCATCCACATTTTATCTTCCGTCCTCATTATATTTTACATCTATATTGCATTTTCTATCTACATTTTATTTTCTATTTAATTATATTTTCCATCTGCGTTGCATTTTCTATGCACATTTTATTTTCTATTTACATTTTATTTTCCATCTACATTTTACACTTAAATTGTATTTTCTATTTTCATCGCCACTCATATCCACATCATATTTTACATCTTTGTTATATTTTACATCCACATTATATTTTACGTTATATTTCTACATCATATTTTATATCCACATTATATTTTACATTATATTTCACATCCCCCTTGTATTTCACACCCACATTTTATTTGCCTTCTGGGTTATATTTTACATTTCCATGCCCAAAAGCTCGCAGGGACAGAGGAAGAAATTTGAGGAGCAGATCGCTGAAAAACCCCTGTGCCAAAAAAACCCCCTAAAATTAAGATTTTTCCCTCCTGGCCCGAATGAAACCCTATTAAAACCCTATCTTCTGGAAAGCGTCAGGGAGGCAGGGGCTTGGTAAACATTATCAAAACAACCCCTCGTAAAGTTTTTATGGCTTTACATTTCTGTGCATTTTACGGCCGGCGCGGGGCAAAGGAGCGGCGGCGATTTCTCCGCCTCGACAGCGGGCAGGAGCTTTTTTTTTTTTCCCCTCTCGCTTTGTGCTCATCCAAATAAATAAAAATGTCGAAGTCTGTTCGTCTCTCAGGCGTTCGGGGGAATAATTCCACGCTCAGGAGGAGCCAAGGAAAAGCCAAATGGACCTCCCGACGTTAATCTGGGTGTTATAAACAAAAATTGTCCTTTATGGACCCCGCGATATTTTCGCAATGTCTTTTATTTCACATCCATTTCTGATTCCCAAAAAGCTGTTGGGATTATTAACCCTTGGTGTAATTATGAGCCCTTGGTTTAATTATTAAAAGATTTCAAATTTCTCCCCCAAAAATCCAGTGCAGACGTTCGTTTCCTGAGGAAGTATTTTTAGCTTCTGAATGAATCAAGCCACGGACATTAAAAAAAAAAAAAAGGTAATTGTGCTTGCGAGTAAGTATTTAAATATTTACATTCGAAATATATTTGCTGCCAGCTTCTGTTAGCGAGAAGAAAAGTAATTTGGGGAATTAGAACCCTTCCTATTTCCCACATTTTTTAGGATAACAAATGCGGGGCTGAATTTAGCATGCCCTGGAGCCTGGCTGGCCGGAGTGGAAGGCGAGGAGGGAGCCCAGGAAAATTCATGGAATAAAGATGGGTTGAGGAGGGAGATCTGCAGGTCTGGGACGGGCTGGGGGTGAGGATGATTTTCATTTGGGCTGGGGGTGAGGATGATTTTCCTTCGGGCTGGGAAGTGCCTGGGTCGCTGCTCCCGGGGTGTGGAACCAGCAGTGACCACCAGCTGAGCTCATTTCTCATGTTCTGACCCCAAAATGTGGCAGAGCTGCTCATCCTCACACAGGGACAGGCTTGGGGCTGGAATCGTGTCCCCAAACCCTCCAGCTCGTGGGGAGGATGTTTGGGGTCAGGGATGCCTTTCCCTCTGTCCCGGCCCACGCTCCATGTGCTGGAAAATCCAGGACGTGGAGGCGTCAGGGGTGAGGAAGAGGGGATGGAACAAAGCCAAGGGGAGAGGATTCCTGCACATCCCAGCCCCGGGACAGGGAATCACCTCCAGCACCTTCTGCAGGTGCTAAAGGTGGCCACGCCCCTGCACATTTGCATAATTGCTGATTTATTTTTATTATTTCTATTGTTTTTCTCTTGGCATCCTTGGCATTTATACACACAGAGGTTTCCATGAAAATTTCTGCCTCCTGAGCAGAACGAGGAAGGAGCTCACATGGGTCGCACAAGGTTGGAAATTAAAGAGGTGTTTTGGGGCCTTCCTAATGAGGATCTTTAAAGTTTTCAGATGTCAAGAAGCCACCAAAATCTCTTCCAAAACAACGTGTCGGGTGTGCAGGTCACAGCCCAGCCGGGGGACTCAGCAGAGAGGCCTAGTCACAGCACTGTCACACCAACTGAAGTATTTGGGTAATTCCTGGTGCTTCCTTGGACTAAAATACAGCTCTGAGGGAACCCAGTCCTGCTCAGATCCTTGTCCAGAACTCTGAGCTGCTTGCAGCAGTTCCTCCTTCCCTAAGATGTGGGACAGACGTGGGATGAGACCCTGCTATGTTAAATGTTTAGGAAGCCTGGTGAGAGCCTCTCACGGAAGCTTTGAGGGGAGCCCAAAGCATTTTCCACATTATGATCCAAACCTGGGAAAAGCCGATTCTGTTTTATCCAGGGAAAATGTTTCTTTTATAATCCCCATCCCAGTCAGCCTGCTGGGGGCTGGAGGGGCATTTCCACAGGCCAACATCTCTATTTTGTGCTTAGTTCTTAGAATCCCAGGATTATTTAGGTTGGAAAAGCCCTCCAAGGTCACAGAGTCCAAGCTGTGCCCATCCCCACTTTGTCCCCAGCCCAGAGCGCTGGGTGACACCTCCAGGAATTCCTTGGGCACCTCCAGGGATGGGGACTCCAAACCTCCCTGGGCAGTTCCAGTTCCTGACCCCCTTTCCATGGGGAAATTCCTGCTGATCCCACCCTGAGCCTCCCTGGGCAGTTCCAGTTCCTGACCCCCCTTTCCATGGGGAAATTCCTGCTGATCCCACCCTGAGCCTCCCCTGGCCCAGCCTGAGGCCGTTCCCTGTGCTCCTGTCCCTGTGCCCTGGGAGCAGAGCCCGATTTTCCCCCCCGGCTGCCCCCTCCTGTCAGGGAGTTGTGCAGAGCCAGAAGGTCCCTCCTGAGCCTCCTTTGCTCCCTTTTGCTCCTCGCAGGCTGGATTTTGGTCCAGCTCCTCTCCAGAGAGCCGATCCCACGCTCTGGGCCCTCTCGCCGTGGGCCACCTCACCGAATTCCTGCAGCCGAAACCCACGCAAACCCAACAATGTCCATGACACACTTTGTGGTCACATCTGCTCCTTCACCTTCCTCGTGTGACGAAAGGGAAAAACCCAGGCACGCTCTGGCTGGGGCCTTGTTGATTTAACCGGGTTTGGGTAAATCTGTCCCTCTGCAAACGCTCACCGGGGCACGGTGTCCCTTCTTTGACTTGTGCAAATGAAAGGAGGATGCAAACACGGCTGCAAACTGCAAGTGTGTGGCTCAGCCCGACACCAAGTTCCCTCCTCTAACTCAGTTTCAGTTTTTGCAGTGTTTAATAGATTTTCTTGTGGTTATTTATCCCCAGGATTTTTATGTCACCAAGGGAAGAGCAGAGATCTCAGCCACCAGCTTTGCTCCCTTTTTTAGTGCCTAAATTTATTATTATTATTATTATTATTATTATTATTTCCCAGTTTAGAGAGGTTTTTGGGCAAAATCAGTCGCCATTTTCCCCACTGCCCTCAGTCAGGTTTCATTTTTCCTGCTTTACCTTTCCCTGGTTGCTCCCAGCAGGAAAAGCTTTGGTTGGGAATTTACCAGAGCCAGAAAATCAGCTTGGCTCTGGAAATTCACTTATTTACTTTAAAGCACATTTTGTTTCCATTTTGCTGTAAATATGGATGAAGTGCAAATCTGCTGTTGTGGAGGGCCTGTCACTGCAGCAGCAGCTCCAGCAGGATTCCTCACACGGGTCCTCCAGCCCATGGAAAATCACCCTGGGGATGGTGGCCACAACCCTGGGAGGCACCAGCACATCCTTCGAGCTCCTCAGCAAATCAGTGGGAGCTGAAAATTACTCTGACAGAAAAAAAATGCGGAATAAAATCTCGTTTCTACTTCAGAGCGAGTTGATTCTGTGCTCCACAGGGAGGAAAAACAGCAGCAAAAATTCAGGAAGATGACCCAAAGTTGTGTTTTCAGCAAATCCCTTTAATTACAGCGAGGTTCACACGAGATGTGTTTGGGTATTGGCTCTGGTGTCAAACTTGGAGCGGAAAAGTTTATTTTAATTAATATTTAAATGAGAGAACACAGAGAATGAGCACGGAAATCAGAGTGATGGGGAAGCAAAACCAGAAAATAAACGTGAGCTGTTGGCACTCAGCTTCCTGGAAGGGTTTTGTAATGTTTGAGCTCTTGTTTATTCAAATTAAAATGCACCTGACCCTTGGATGAGCAGAACAAGCCGAGTCCTGCCCTCCCCAGCAGGCCCGGTTTGGATCCGTGTCCGTGAGGGGTTGGAAGAGCTCTTGGAGACTCCTGGGAGAGGGAATGGGAGACTTTAATCCACTTTTACATCTCCCCAGCCCCTCCCTGCAGCCTCTGCCCCTGAGTTCTGTCAGAACACTGAGGAAAGAGGTGATTGTTCCACTCCACACCTCCTGGATGCTCCCTGATAATTCCCATGATTTTGGAAAGGGAATCACCTCTCGCAGCCAAATCCCACCCTGCTGCCCAAGCTCTGGAATTGAGGAGCACTCATGCCCTCAATGCTGGGTATTTTATTCCGATTTTAAAGGAAATCCCCAATTTTATGACGTAAATTCCAAACCTGCGAAGAGCAGGGGATATATGAGGAGATTTGATCCTTTTCCGTGCATTTTCTCCTCGCTGCAGGGGCAGGAGCACCGTGCTGGAAGGCCTGAGCTCGAGGCTCTGCCGACATCTCCGTGAAAAGTTCTGTTCACAGATCTGTCACAGATTGGGCTTTGATGCTGTAACGTTGGCAAATGTCACATGGACTTTCCCCGACACTGCTTTCCTAACAAACGACCCCTTTTCTGTGCCGTGACTTGGAAAAAAAGAAGGAGTTTGAAAGGATTCTGAACCCTTTGAGTTTTGTTCGGTGTCTAAAACACCCAATCTCCCACTCCAAACTTATCTCCAGTTCTCTCACTTCCAGGAAAAATTCCCTTTTATTAAATATTGTGAATCCCTGATTAAAATTAGAGTCAGGCAGGAACTCCCTGCTGGGTTTCTAGGATGGCTGAGGGTCTCAGGATGAGCAGGGATTTTTGGGAAGGCCTCAGGTGTCACAAATTGGGGCTCAGCAGGAATGAAAATATTTTAAAGAAGGGAAAGGCACCTCCAAATGGCAGAGGGAGGAATTCAGCTCTGGAGCTGGAAAAATGGGGTGAATTTAAGGGAAATGGAGCACAGCAGGAGCCAGGAGAGCAGGAAGGAGAAAAAACCCTAAGAGAGTGAGCAGGAGGCTTTCTTTTAGGGTTTAGCATCTCTTATTTTAGAAGAGGAAATGGGGAAATGGGGAAGTCACTCTGGATTTCCAGGAAGAGCCCCCAAAATACCTCCTGGAGCTGCCCACCTGCTGTTGATGTCCCCTCTGTGTTTTAGGAACTGCTTTGGGAGATGTCACCACGCAGAAGCTTCCAGAAGTGGCTGGGGAGGGCTGGGGCTGGGACAGGTGAATTTAACTCCTCCTTCGCCACCCCTGTGCTGGTGTCACCTCTGTCACCTCACCCCGGCCTCGGTCAGAGCTGGGAAATCAGCCAAGAGAGGGAGAGGGGAAGCTGGGAATGGAGGGGGCGCCTGATTCATTAAAGATGCGTCGTTAATGAAGGGCACACGGGATGAGTGTCCAGCAGGATTTTACGAGGTCGCCCGGCTGAGCTCAGCAAAGGTTTGTGGTGGAGAGAAACTCTCCCCGACAGCAACGATCGCCCACAGAATGCGATCCAGGGCCGGGAGAAATTCCGTGGGTTTGACCACCTGCGGCTGTGAATGAGCTGTCAACTCCCAAAAATGCGTTAATTTAGCCCACAAAAATGTGCACTGAGCAATCGAGGAAGAGGAGGAAAACACCTCAGAGGTCAGTTTGGAGCACAGCAACCCAGCTGGGCCTGGAGAAGCAGGATGACTCTGCTCCAGCAGCATCCCAGGTTCTTTTTTGGACGAGAAAGTTTAAATCTGGGGGGGCCAGGTGGAAATGCTGGCGTCTCCAATTTTAATTTGAGTGGTCAGAGAGGCTCAGGTTTGGTTCATGAAGAACAGGGCTCAGATTTCTCTGGAGAGAACAATTCAAGGGCTTGTTCATCCTTTTTTTTTCTTGGATATGGGGAAAAACATCATCCTCCTAAAAATTTCTGGGGTTTTGCCGGATCTGACCTCCACCAGCGAACTCAGCACAGAGCAGGAAGGTGTTCCCTGCATCCAACCTCTCCCTCTTCACCTGTGTGAGGGAAAACCTCATCCAACTCTCCCTGTCATTCCCATCCCGAGCAGGAAAGGTTCCCTGGACATCGTCCAGAGCTGAACTCACTTGGCTCTGACATAAAAAACAACCAGTCTGGGCTCCGATTTTATTTACCACTCAAGCTCTCTCTCCTTAAAAAGTGCATTATGCTGGATTTCTGGCCAGTTATCTGATATTTTTTTTGTTGTTGTCATTATTTTCTCCAGCTCATCAGCCCTGGCAAACAGGAAATCCATTATTCATAGCAGAGCAACGGCGAGATGCGAACACGTCCCTGTGGCCGCTCCGGCTGCGTGTGAGGTGGAAAAGGACTCATTGAGACTTGTCCATAATTAATCCTTCACCCTTTAATGATCGTGATGACAAAATAGTGCCCTTGAAAGAGTTTTTGCTGATGGGGATCTCGGTAATTTAAATGAAGGGAGATGGAAAATTGTGGGGTCGGGTTTATGAGCCATCTCTGAAAATACAAAGTGTCATAATTTCACCACTTCAAAACTGTAAAAATCCCCTTTTTCCAGGCTTGAAGTGTCCAAGACGCAGGAGAGGAAACACATTTCCTGCTGGGAAGGGATGCACACTTCTCTCCTGCCCTGTGTTGCAATTAGAGGGAGAATCATCAGGGCACAGTATTTAGGATCTTGAAAAAAGGGGAATCTCCACCTAGTTGTCCATTCCTCTGGCATAGCAGTGGCTGCTCCAGGGGCATCACACCTACAAACCTCTGGAAGTTGAGGATTTTCCTTCATTTCCAAGAGAAAAAAAAAAAAGAAAAAATCCTGGATAAATACACACGTGACAAATGCAGGCTGGCTCCATTGGTGGAGGCCAGAGGGTGGATGGGGATCTGAGGAAGAGGAGGCCCCACTGGAATGGGGAATGTTCAAGTCCGGCCTGTGCCCGATCCTCAACCAGCCCAGAGCTCTCAGGGGTTCCCTGAACTCCTCCAGGGATGGGGACTCCAAACCTCCCTGGGAAGCCCATGTCAAAAACCCTTAAGAACCCTTTCTGAGCAGAAATTCCTCCTGAATCCAGCAGAGAATTGACCTGGGGTGGTGCTGCCCATCCCAAAGCGGTGCTGGTGGGGAAAGGGGAATGGGGACAACCAGTGACAGCTCTCCATGGAAACGTCCCACAGAATGAGCAGCATTGTCCCTCAGGTTCCTGTGTTTCCAAAGGAAACATTCTCCACATCTCCACATTTTCCTGGTGCTCCAGGGAAGGTGCTGGCACCAAAAGGAGGAAAACGATTCGCTTCCCTCGGCACGCGGCCTTCCCATGGTGAGCTCACGCTCTTCCCAAAAGTGCGTGTTCACTGCTGCTGGGCCCCGGCCAAGGGCAGCCTCCCCTCTCCTTCTGGAGGTGGCAACAATGCACATGTGTGTCATTTCCTGATCCCCGTGGAGATTGCAGGATTGATACTCACCGCTGGAAAGGGGAAAAAAACCAAAAAAATCCCATTTGGAAAATCAACACCCACTCCCCTCAAAAATTCCACCTTCCAGATTGCCTCACTTCTCGCTCGAGAGCCTCGGCACATCTTGCTCCGTGCTGCCAAGGCCGTGTCCTCCTGGCCCGTGACTCAGCCCCATGCTGTCCCGCTGTCCCCGTGGGAGGGGACGGAGTCGGCGCGGCGGCAGCGGCTCAGGGACGCCTCGCGCTCCCCACTCAGCGTCTCCTGGGGTCTCCAGGGAATTGTGCCGAGTGAGACAACAAAGCTGGAACCCGAAATAATCTCTGAATTATCAAAATGCATCGAGGCAGGGCCGTACGTCCCTGCCACGCCGCGCCAAGAGGCGCATCTGCAGAGCTGTCCTGCATCCAAGATTCCCCCGAGGATCTTCCCTCTTCAAACGCGCCCTCGCTCGAGAGCAAATCTGCTTCACCAGGGCACAGAATTTGGGGTTTTGAAAAGAAGGGGAATCGCCATCTAGCTGTCCATCCCCCTGCTGGAATTTCTTTGGGAAAAGCATTCTGTGTGTGGTTATTTTGGGGCACTGCACTCCT
Organism: Pomatostomus ruficeps; assembly: GCA_013400735.1. NCBI lineage: Eukaryota > Metazoa > Chordata > Aves > Passeriformes > Timaliidae > Pomatostomus > Pomatostomus ruficeps. The sequence goes on along the minus strand of VYZT01009685.1, from coordinate 20,525 downwards.
GGAAATGCTCCACGCAGTAGGAGCCTGAAGAAGGCGAGCTTGAATCCCTTCCAGCGGCTCTATCTCATTCTGGCAAAGCCCCGAACGCATGAGTGGCAGAGGCAGATAAACAAGCTCGAGGTAAACATTATCTGCATCTCCGCGCTGATTTACGACCTACGTGTGCAGCGCTGAGAAATGGACTCGGGTTTACTGCAGGGTTTGAAGCGATGTTGTCGAGAATGTAACTTCTTAGGAAAACTCGGCCTGTTTTTAGCCCAGACATGCAATTAGGGGAATTAGTAACGCGATACGTCATCGCCGGGAACACGCGGATCCAGCGGGCAGGGACCTCATGCAACCCTCTGGAAAGCAGCATCTGGGAGTGCTCTCTCACAATCCTCCCAATTCCCACCGAGGAATTCTGCTCTGAGCCAGCACACGGCCTGTCCCGAGCGCTCCGAGGGTGAGGCCATGGAGTGGCCTCCTTTCTCCATGAAAAAAGGGGGAATAAAAGGGGTTTTAACGCGTTCACGCAAAGCGAGGCGTGAGGAATCTGTAGTGGAAAGGAGGAGACCTCATAATTCTCATAATTCCCAGCTCTCTCCTCGTGTGGGTGAGATCAGGGTTGGGTCCTGCTCCTTGCGTGGATTTTTTGGGCGTTTAGGTGTGAGGACCGACAGGAAAGTCCAGTGTGAGTTTTGGGTGGGGTGTGGCAGCACAGGACATAGTGTTGGGTTTGGAGAGAGCTTGTTCACCTTGCTCAGACCTCCTGAATATTCCAAACTCACCACTGTGCCTTTGGAATATTCAGGAGTTCCGAAACATCAATCAAATCATGCCTGAGCCCCCAAAGTGCAGCAAACCTCGGCACATCCTCCTCTTTTTTGTCTAAATGAAGGGATAAAGATTTGGGGAGAGGGGAAAAGAGAGCATTGACTCTCCTGCAGCTCCTCCATGCAGGTTTTAGATCATCTCCCAAAACTGCAGCTCCTCCACCCCACTGCCATGAGACTAATCCTGGGACCATGGAAAATTACAGAAAAAAGCACCAAATCCCTCCATCCCTGCTCCCTTCCAAGAGTTCCCAAAACTCCAGCTGAATTTCACAAATTTGGGAGGCTTTTGGCTGGTTTGCCTAAGCCAGAATCCAAATTTTTGGTGGCTGAACCGATCCTTGAGAGGAGCCTTTGAGGTTTTCTGAGCTGGCAGAGATCTTTGCTTTTGGTTTTGTTTCACTTCAGGCCCGTGGTGCTACTGGATGAGGAGCTGATCCCGCTTGGACCTCCATGAGGGCAGCTCAGAGGATCGGGGTCTTCCCAGTCATGGCTGCAAACGCTAAAAAATCCCGTAAATATACTGGAAAATGCAAAAAGGTCAATGGAGTGGGGAAAAAAGAGCGATCTGATGCTTTTTGGGGTTTTTTTCCCTCAAGGAATAAAGCATTACTGGAAATCCCACTTTACAGCCAGGGATTTGTTGTTGTGTTGGTGCCTTTCGGTGCCTGCACAACGCGCGGCCGCGGAAATCAGACACCGCGGCAACGGCTGTGGGTGGCAAATTTCTCCCTCGCCACAAATATCCTTAAATCCTTGACGGCCCAGATTGAAAACATTCTGTTGTTGTTGTCATTGTACAGCTCATCCTCAAACAGGCTCAAAAAAAATGATGAATTTGATGGGGTTTTGACCCCAAAATGTCGCTGCCTTCTCGTCCCCCAAACGCCGATGGGATCATTGCAGTGTGAAACATCCAGGGAATGGTTGGGATCCCTCTCTTTACGCCAGATTTGAAAACACTCTTGGTTTTCTCCTGTGGGATCCTTGGAGTTTCCTGGCCAAAAATCAGTTTCTCATCTGCTGGACCTTCCTGGAGAAGGTGAAATACAAAGTCACTGCATTTTTTTTAAACTTCAATTTTTTTTCAGTTCAATTTTGTTGTTAAACTTCAATTAACTTCCTTTTTTTTTTTCCAACTTTTTTTCAACTGTAAAATTTTGGCTGGAAATATCCCTGTCAGGGAAATGCCTCTCTGCAGTAATAATCCATATTAACCCCAAAACATGGAATTGCACCTCCAGCCATGCACAGCTGCATTATTCACCGCATTTATGGCTGCGGCTGAGCTCCTGCACCATTAACTGCAGTGGGGAGGGCTCTTACCAGGCATCCACACAACCCCCGGCCCTGATTTGTGTCATGATTCCTTGCAGGGCACGAAAACATCACCCAAGCGGAGCCGCTGGGAGCTCTGCTGGCTCTGTTTTCTGCCCACACCTCCCGTTCTCCCTCCCCCGTGACACAAAGCATCTCCCAGCACCGCTGGCTCCTGCACAGCGTCAAGGCTTGTCCTTGGAAAAGTGAATAAAAAATAGTAAAAGAGCCCCTGGGAGCACCAGTTTGTGACAGGAGCCGTGATCCAGGCCTGCTCCCACCAGCTCTGCGCAATTCCAGCTCATTTGGCTGAAAATATTGGATATTATAACCTGACTACGGGGAAGCAGCTCAGCGGGACCAAGTGGAGATGGCTGAAGGGGAAATAACTTCCCAGAGCGTGAGGCTGCTGCTTAATTTGGGATTTTACTGGAGGTGGAGACGTTTTATTTGAAATTTCTCCATTTCTCTTTATTCGAAAAGGCTCATTTTCCCCGGCTTCTCTCTGTGGGTTTGGTGTTGAGTTCAAAATTGAATTCGAGCGGTTAAAGATGTAACGGGATACGTGCTGTCCTCAGCTCTTCCCTCGCAGGCTCTCCTGCATTCCCTGGAATTCATGGGGAGAACACTTTTCAGCTGAATAACAACTCTCTGCAGTCATTTCTGCACGTAACTCCAAAGGGTGCTGGCCCAGCTCTGCAGCTGCTGCAATTCCTCGTCCTCAGCGAAACTCTGGATTTTCCCAGCTCTCAGGTGGTCCCCTTGTAGTTATTCCATTTTTTTTTTTTTTTTGGGATGATGGGCAGTTCAATCCGGCACAACCATTTATTTTTCCAGGGAAACGACACCTCTGTGGCCCCCCCAGCTGAGTGAGGAGCGTGGTCTGTCCCTCAAGCACTAAAACTGCACCACTATAACACCCCTCATTGCTTTAATAATCAGAATAAATCACAATAACAATGATAATTTTAAATATTGTAATATGATTAAAAATTCATGGTTCTGTAGAGCAAAGAAAAGGCTGGGATTTTTACATCAAACAACAGAATAATTTGATTTTTTTGTCTAAAACAGCCAAAAACTCTCCTCGGTCCGGTGTGGGAGCTGTGATTTTCTTTAGGGAAGCACCTCCATCTGACAGAAAACATCATTAAATCAGGATTTTTCCAGAAAATCCCATCCTCTTCCCTTTGGCTGTTTCTCCTCCCGCCTCGGATGAGGGCAGGTTTGAGAAGTGAGCCCTGGGATGCTGGGGATGTGATGTCTCCATCTTCAAAGGGGCCCTGCCCTTCACCCTCCTCCTGCCCGGGGAGCTTTATGGGAGGCTCCTGCATCAACAACCTGAGTCTGAGGGCTCCCACCAGGCAGAAAACAACCCAAAATCACCCAAATCACCCAAATAAACCAAATTTCCCTTGCTCTGCCTCCCTCACATCCCAGGGCCAGCAGGGACAGCGCGGTCCCCACTCCCTGTCCTTTATCCATCCGTGGATTCCAGCACCCCATTCTGACAGAGGTGTGGAAGAGCTCTCTCAATTCCCCTGCCAGTTCAGCCCTTTTTGTTGTTGTTTTCCATGAGAACAGGATGTGTTTATCTAGCTTTGATTCCCTTTTATTTTTAATTTTCGCTTTGTAGCCGAATGAACTGATTATTGCTTTCATCTGCTTCCCTCTGCGGGGTCAGCCGAAGCCCAAATAATCAGACGGGATGTGAGTGTGTGTGTGGATTTGTAATTAATGGCTTGCATACCGAGAGATGTGGGGTCCCAAAACAACGTGTAAAGTGAAAATGATCTAAACCTTGATCCTGATTTTGGTTCGACCTCAACGATTTCCTGCAGAGCAGAAGCGGTGAGATAATTCGGGGCAGATCAAACCAAACCCTGATTCCCTTCTGCTTCCCGTGCCAAATGTCATCCCCTTAAGATGTGCTTTGCTCCATCTGGCGATTTTGGCTTCTCTGTGTTCCCTGTGAGTCTTTGGACCTTTTCTCTGAAATGTTTGTGGGATGACTCAAAGCAACAAACAAAACAGGCAGGGCCTTCGTGGCGTGGAGCACAATGCTGGCAATAAACAGAGCTGGCTCCACCAGAGAGACCCCACTAAAACCCAAAACGGAGAAATAAATCAGCAAACCATGCTTGGCTTGAATTTTTTCTAATTTTTTTTTTTTTTTTTTTGGAGAAATCAGAGCTGTTTTTCAGCAAAGCCAGGACTTCTCCATGCTCTCACCAAAACAAACAGAAAGCAGGTGCGTGCTGAGGGGAGGCCGGAGCAGCGCAGATGGGTTTTCCTGTGAGATTTGCACTTCACGGGCTCTGCTTGGCTTTTGGCAGCGCGGGTTGTGCCGTTCCCTTCAAAGGGAGCAGGCACAGACACCTCCGGAGCCGTGGTTTTCCTTAGGGAAGCGGGTGTGGGACGTGCACGGGCGCTTTGCTGGTGGCCTGTGTGTTTTAAGGTTTGTCACAATCCCATCCAAATCCCGATGAAAAATGCTCGGCTTTTACTCCATAAAACGGAGCTTTGCCTTCATATTTCTGGAAAGAACAGAGCTCAAACATGATCCTGTTTTCCAGCAGTTCTCTGCCACCTTTTTTTTGGCAGCGGTTTGGGTTTTGTTTTTCTGATCCAACGCTGGGTTTTGCCATGGCGGTGGAAGGTGGTGCCGCTCAAGGCCGTGTGGGTTTTTCCATGAGTTTGAAGTTTCCTCCTGGGAATTGATCCCTTTGGCCCATTTCCCATCATTTTCCACAGGAGCTCAGGGCATCTCTGTCATTGCCGTGATNTATTTATTTATTTAATTTTTTTTGGGACAAACCAGGACAGGCACAGGGGAAGATCCGTTAGCAGGAAGGTGACGGATGATCAACTTTGTGCCAGCCCCTCCGTGTCCTCATGTGGGATTCCTGCAGGACTGGAATTTCCCTGCCAAAAATGAGTTTTTCCTCTGCTGGACCTGCTTGGAGAAGGTGAAGTACAAAGTCAATGCGTTTTTGTAAAACTTCAAATTTTTTCACAATTCAATTTTTTTTAAAAAAAAACTTCAATTAACTTTCCATTTTTTTTCAATTTTTTTTAAACTTTAAAATTTTGGCTGAAATATCCCAGCCAGGGAAATGCTTATCCACAACAATAATCCATATCCAGAGCACCTCGGATGGGATTTCTGAGCCAGCACATCCCGACGCGCAGAAATCCCGAGCGTTCAAAGCCTCCCGTATCCATGCCCATAAAAGTCCAGCGATTCCGCGAGCGCAGATGCCTCACGCGCGTGCGCCTGCTTGGAGACACAGTACCAGTTTGGCACTCGGCAGCGGGCATTTGTCACGCCGAGCCGGGTTCAGGGTGTGTTTATAGAAATCCTAAAGCCTGGCAAATGGGTTTTCCTGCTCAGGGGGAGGGCTGAGAGCGAGGATGGAATATCTGGTGCTGCGGCCATGAGCAGAGGCGGGATTAAGGGGAGAATTCCCTTTCCAAAATCCAGCCTCCTCCTGTGGCACTGCCCTTCCCTGTCCCGGTCCTGTCCTCCTGCCGTGGTCGTTCCTTGAGGGAGGTCACCTCTTCCATGTCCTTCCCACCAGGAATCCCTGGAAGCGGAGGGAGCAGACCTGGCTCCTGGCCCTTTGGGAAGAAAAGAGTGAGAAGAGCGCGGCTGAAACGCTCCAAGAGCAGAAACAGCTCTGCTTTCCACTTCCCTGGGATGGGATTTATTAACAAAAGCCCTGGCATGTGAGGAAGGAGGAGCAGCTGGATTTTGGTGCTTTTGAAGACTTTATTTACCTGGAGGCTTGGAAAGCAGCTCCGCGCCGGGCGGGATCTCAGCGCGGTAATGATTTGCAGGAGATCTGGCTGGGCCAGGTGAATGTGGGGTTTTTATCCAGCACAGCACTGGGATTGCCACCAGAGCTGGAAAAATATCCCCATTCCCATGTGCCATCCTTATTTTATTCCCGTGTTTCCCAGGATCCGGGCAACCTTGAAGTCAGGACCTAATAAACCACGACCAAACCATAAATTGAGGTTGATTTTATAATTATTGCCTTCCAGGCAGGTTCTGGAGTCACCTTGCATAACCCAAAACCTCCTTGCAGATCTGCTTCCCCCTTCCGTGGCATGTGCCCTAATAATAAATTAATAATAATAAATTAGAATTTGTATTTTTTTGTAAAATTGGATTATTGATAATCCCAGAGTTCAGCCATGTAAGGGCTGATACATCACACGTGTGGAAGAATTTACACTGATCCCGTTCGCCCCTAAACTTCTTCCACAAAGATGAAAAATTTCTAAACACAACAGATTCTCCAGCCGTGACTTCCAAGCCCTAGCGTGGATGCGCGTGGGGATGATGGGGATGGAGCCAAAAATCCCAAATTTGCCAGAGGAGGAGCAAAAATGCCAAAAAATGGTTCAGAGGTGATGCTGAAACCTTGCTGGGGAGTATCTTCTAAACCTGAATATTCCTTTTCTCCCCTTAAAAATGGGATTATTTACAGAGTTTGGTTGCTCTTGCTTTGGGCAGATTTTTGCTCTTCGCTCCTGGAGGATCCGAGCGATTTTCCTGCGGAGAAATCAAAGGAAAGGAAGGGAAATCTGCCAGGGGAAAGGCTGCAGTGAGCTCTGTCCATGTGCCAAAGGCTGCTGCCTCTCGAGGGGTTTTTCTGGTTGGATTTGGTGGCACGGGGAGGATTCCAGAGCCAGGATTCCCGTGTGGAATTTTGGGATGAGCCAGGAGGCTGCAAAGAGCAAGAGAGAAAAAAATGGGAATTGTGTTGGGTGCTTTGGGTTTGGAGTCGCTGTTCGGACACTCCCAGGCTCGTCCTGCCTGGTTTGCACCTCGCAGAGGCTCCCAATCCTCCCGATTCGTGTCCTCATGGAATTGCAGCGCTCCTCATCCGCGAGTTCCCGCTGGAATTCCAGCTGCGCCGTCCCATCTGATAAGTGGATGACGCGAGCGCCTGCGTTTGGAAAGGTTTTTAAAGGACGCAGAATAGCGTGGGGGCAGAATCCGGGAATCAGATGAACTTTCCTAACATGGGGAGCGCGGAGGAAGGAACGGGAAAGCAAAAAACACCGCGGAAGTTGTGATGGAATCCGCGAGGTTTGGCCAAGGGATTCGTAATCGGGGGATGATTCCAAACTTCCAAACGGATTGAAGGCATTTCCTTTCCCCAGGAAACTCCGGGATTGGGCTGAGGAGGATCAATGTGCAGCCAAATTGGGCTCTAAATTCCCAATAATGATGGGTCCTGGAAGGAAAAGGTGCCAGACCAAGGGTTGAATGGATGTGTTTGTAGGACTGAGGAATTTCCCTCCCTCATTCCCAACTTTTCCATCCAGAGAGGAGAACCAGGTGAACTTTCAGCCTTGAGAGTTCTTTTTAGGAGATTTTTGAGGTTTTTTGGGATTGATCCTTTTCTCCCTGAGCCCAAGCACAGGAGCTGATCACCCTCAGGGTGAGCTCTGCCAGGCTGATCCCATCCAGCCCATCCCAAATTCCTTCCTGCCCGCTTCCCTCTTCCAGTAAAAGCCAGTCCCGCATTTAGAATCGCCCCCACTGGTGTTCCTGGATGTCATTTGATGTCACTTTGGATCCTCTCCTCTGGAAAGTCCCCCCGTGGAAGCATCGTCCAGGCTGAGTAACAACCGGAAGCAATAAACTGGGGAGAGATACAATCGGGAAGAATGAGCTTTGTTTGTCGACGGGAACAGCTTTGCCAGTAAACCACCGGCTAAAGGGAATCTTTGGGATTGGAGAGGCTGGGAATGGGGTGGATGGGAAAACAACTGGGAAAAAATAAGTAATAAAACCAAATTTTTCTCTCTAAGAGAATTTTCTTTTGAGGGCATTGAGTGAGAGACAGGAGTGAGGCAAAATATCCCAGATGTGGCATCACCCTCTCCTGAAGGCTGAGGGGGAAAAGGGGGATGCTCCATGGAGGAAAAGGGTTTTTGGGAAGCTGCTCTTTGCCTCCTTTTGTGCTTGTGAATGATCTCTAAAAGAAAAGGAACCAAAATCAGGGGAAAACCTCAGCAGATTGGTTTGAATGGAGCTTGGTGAGGACCCAGGAACAGGGGATTTAACGTGAGTCTGTGTCCAGGTGAGCAAAGGGAATCACGGAATGGTTTGGGTTGAAGGGACCTCAAAATTCATCCAGGCCCACCCCAGCCATGGGAGGGACACCTCCCACTGTCCCAGGCTGCTCCCAGCCCCGTCCAGCCTGGCCTGGGGCACTGCCAGGGATCCAGGGGCAGCCACAGCTGCTCTGGGCACCCTGTGCCAGGGCTTTTCCACCTTCACAGGGAACAATTTCCTGCTGATATCCAACCTATATCCACCTCCTAAAGGCATTGTAGATATTAAATCCAAGTAGCTATGAAATCAACTCCTTTTCCTTAGAGGAAGGGGTTCCATGGCTGGTGTTTCCTGGGGATGCACCAGACGCAGTGGAAGCAGAAAAGTTCTGGGGAACACAAAATATCCAGGACCTGAGGGCGGCTGCTGCTGGAATTTTGCCTCAATCCATTCAATTCCCACTTCATGAATTCCCACTCTCTCCTAGGACAGCCCAATCCCTGATCCAGCCCTGAACAGAGCCTCTCCCTCCCAATCCGAGCTGGATTTCCAGCCGACCCCTCTCTCCGCCTATTTCTGTGCCGGTTTCCCTGTGCTTTGGTTAACTTTTCCAGGAAAATGCCACTCCGAGCTGAAATCTGAAGCTCCGGCAGCTTTCGGGTGTCCTTGGCTGCTTCCATCCCGTGCCAGGAGCGTTCCAGAGGGGCCCGAGGTTTCCCAGTGCTCAGCCCAGCAGCCTGAACTCCCGCAGCCCAGCCCCGGAGTGTGCAAGGGCTTGTTGTTGCTTTTTTGTTATTATTAATATTATTCCTCTGCTTGTTCTGGCACAAAACCCCTTTTCTATTCTCTTGCCCTGCTCCGAAAATTTGGTCAAAGTTTAATTAAATTTAGAGGAGCTGGAAAAACCGCATAATTCCAAAATAAATGAAAGCAGCGGCTCCTCGCCGGGGGTGGCAGCCCTGGGGACGCGGGCGCTGCGGGGAGGGGTCAATTCCTGCAGCCCCGCGCTGAAATATCCTTGGAAATGTGGATTTTTCCCGGCTGGAGGAGGGGGATGAGGGTGAAGAGCTGCGTTTGGAGGGTGCTGGAGGGTGGGGAAGCCCCCCGGGGCGGCAGGAGGGAGCGTTTGTCCGTCCCGCCCGTGCGGTCGGGCGCCGTGGGTGGGAGCAGGGGGGGATCTGTTTTCCCAGGCTCCCTGCCATGGGGAATTACTGAGCTGCCATGAAATGGGAGGAAATATTTCATTATAGGCACATGCGCTTCAATTTCACATGATGGAAACTTCGGGATCGCCTTTCCTGCCCGTCCACCCCCTCCTTTTCCCGGCGTGTGCCTCGCAGCGGGATAACGCCGGGAATCCCCGGAGCGCTGCTCCCGCTCCCTCCGGGGGGGTCCAGGGCTCCCCTCTTCATCCAGAACCTCTCCTCACAGCCCCAAACCCACCTCACCCCTGCGGGCATTGCCAAAGCAGATCCCAGCTTTAAAGCAATAAATGAATAAATAAACAAACAAATAAATAATTTGGGTTTTTTTTAAAAAAAGAAGGATGTACAAGACCTGGCAGAAATGGGATTTGAGGAAGAGAAAATAGAAGGAAAACCCCCCCCGTGCAGGAGGGGAAGGTAAAAAGGACCTGCGAACAGGGAGATACCTTCAGGGCTCTTTTTGTTTTGGTTTTTTTTGGGGTTTTTTTTTTTTTGTTGTTGGTTTTTTTTTTTTTTTTGTAAAAACCTCTTTATTTCTGCGTGACATCTATCAGGGTTTGAGTGGCAAAGCACGGCGGACTCCTGAGACCCCTCAGCTGCCCCACACGCAATTCCCGCAGGAGAGGAAGCGGTGACAAATTCCCCAGGCTGCAAACCCAACCTGGGGGGATTGAATCTTTTCCCCTCAGCCTGTAACACTTTTTTTGTCCCCAAACTCCCTCTTCTTCCACCTTTTAACCACTTTTCTATCCCCAAACTCCCTCCACCAATTTTTTGTCCCCAAACTCTCTCTCCTCCCATCATTTCACCACTTTTCTATCCCCAAACTCCCTCTTCTCCCACCCTTTAACTCCTTTTCTATCCCCAAACTCCCTCTTCTTCCACCTTTTAACCACTTTTCTATCCCCAAACTCCCTCTTCTCCCATCATTTTATGACTTTTCTATCCCCAAACTCTCTCTTCTCCCATCATTCCACCATTTTTCTACCCCCAAACTCTCTCTTCTCCCATCATTTCACCACTTTTCTATCCCCAAACTCCCTCTTCTCCCTCCCTTTAACTCCTTTTCTATCCCCAAACTCCCTCCACCAATTTTTTGTCCCCAAACTCTCTCTCCTCCCATCATTCCACCATTTTTCTACCCCCAAACTCTCTCTCATCCCCCAGGTTTTTCTGCCCCCAAAGCGCCTCCTGTTCCCACCGGAACGAGCCCCTTCTCCCCTTCTCTCCGGTAAATTGGAGCCAGAGCAGCGAGAGGGGAGAGCGCGGCGGGGCGGGGGAGGCCGGCACCGATTCCCCTTCTTGCCCCGCTGCCGGGGGGCGGCTCCCGGGGCTCGGCGGCGCCCGCCCGTGTCAGCGGGGTTAACGCCGGGGCTCGGGGGCAGCGCCAGGCGCCCGCCCGGGGGTCCCTCCCGGCCCCGCGTCCCCGAGGGTCCCCGGCCTGGAGCCCCCCGGTCGCTCCCCTCCGGCNGAAAGGAAAGGAAGGGAAAGGAAAGGAAAGGAAAGGAAAGGAAAGGAAAGGAAAGGAAAGGAAAGGAAAGGAAAGGAAAGGAAGGGAAGGGAAGGGAAGGGAAAGGAAAGGAAAGGAAAGGAAAGGAAAGGAAAGGAAAGGAAAGGAAAGGAAAGGAAAGGAAAGGAAAGGAAAAGAAAGGAAAGGAAAGGAAAAGGAGAGAAAAGGAAAATGGAAAGAAAAATGGAAAGCAAAAGAAAATTAATCAGAAAGGAAAGGATAAAGAGAGAAAAGGAGGAAAGGAAAAGGAGGAAAGGAAAAGAATAAAGAGATAAAAAGGATAAAAGGAAAAGGAACATAAGAAAGGGAAATGGAAGGCAGGAGAAATAACATTTCTCTCTGCATAAAATGATAAGTTTGCACCTTGTTCGATTCCACATTTCTTTTCCAGCCTTGAAACCGTGTAGAGCAAAGGCTGGGAGGAATTTTTTCAGATGAGTAATAAACCTCTGGAAAAAAAAAAAAAAGATTTATGATGGAAAGCTGACAGAACCTTAAGTGGATAATTCAATTTTTGCTCTCTTTCTTTGTTCCCCACAGAGGCACTTAGAGCTACAAAGGCCAGGCACACCCGGAGCTGTTGATCCTGGGGCTCGGGAACATCCCGGCGCTGTTTTCCAGCGGCTCCTGCCCGGGAATGCTCTCACTGTGAGCTCTGAGAAATCCCGATTTGCCTGTTCGGGATTTGTCTGGATTTTCTTCCCGCGAAGTTTTTATTTTGTTTGGTTTTTTGTTTGTTTGTGTGGGGTTTTTTTGGTTTTCTGGGGGTTTTTTTGGGAAAAATCTCCAGAAAGTTGAGATTTCTGTGCCTTTTTCTAACAGATCTCTGTGAATTCCAAGATGTGAAGTTTTGGGTGCTCTGATTGTAACTAAATTCTGATTTCTTTCCCCGTCTTTTCTGCACCTTCTTCATCACCTTTCTGATCTTTTTATCAAAGAAAAGCTTTCAAAAACTGGCAGAGATACAAACCCTCAAAAAGGTGTTTTTGATAAAGACAGAGAAAGCAAAATAGGGGAGAAAAAAGTCCTTCCATGCACCAAAACTCCCGAGTTTTTGTGAGCAACACTTTGCACACCCTGGGACTCGCTGGGCTGTTGTTTCCCATTAAATTTCTTTGGGAATTACGCCCTTCAAAAAGGCAAATGTGGAGGAGTGATGGAGAGGAGAAAGCACTTTCCTAGGAATCCTGTGGCTGAGCCTGATTTCCCCCCAAAGTGGCTGACAGGAATGAGATTATTTCCATTACAGCTGCAAAATTTGCTGCTTGAATCCGAATTTCATTGCACTGAAAAATTCCACTCAGTGGAAAAAATTTGGCTTATCCACTCGGTTTATTCTCAAAATCGAAACTAACGGTAGCCTGGGGGTTTGGGATTTGAGGAAGAAATTCCCAGCAGAAAAATTATTGTGGTTGATTCAGCCCCAAAATTGATTTATGTTTGTTTAAGGAGTGTGTTTATTAAAGAAGGACGTGATTTGCCTTTTTTATCCTGATTTTTTTTTTATTTTAAATCAACATCTCCAACTTTTCCTTGGGGTGGAAAAGCACTAGAGTGGGAATGTGCAATCAGAGCACGCTGAAATAAGAAATCACAGGGAAATCGGGAATTACAGCGGGAATGTGCAACCAGAGCACCCACAAATGTGGAATCACAGCAGAAACATGGAATTACAGCAAAAAATATGGAATTACAGCAAAAAATATGGAATTACAGCAAAAAAATATGGAATTACAGCAGGGGTGTGCAATCAGAGCACCCACAAATGTGGAATCATGGCAGAAATAGGGAATTAGAGCAAAAATATGGAATTACAGCGGGAATGTGCTATCAGAGGACCCACAAACATGGAATCACAGCAGAAACATGGAATTACAGCATTCAGACAAATGGAATCACAGCGGAAATATGGAATTATAGCAGGAATGTGCAATTAGAGCATCCACAAACATGGAATCACAGGATAAACATGGAATCACAGCACAAATCTGGAATTACAACAGGCATGTGATTCACAGTGCCTACGCACACAGAATCCCAGCACACCCATGGAATTGCAGCAGGAATTTCCAATCACAGCACCCACACACACGGAATCACGGCACAAACCTGGAACTATAGCAGGAATCTGCAATCACAGCACACGCACATGGAATCACAGCACAAACACAAAATCACAGCAGGAATTTCCAATCACAGCATCCACNAATCACAGCAGAAATCTGAAATTATAGCAGGGATTTCCAATCACAGCACCCACAAACATGGAATCACAGCACAAATCCAGAATTAAAACACGCATGTGATTCACAACACCTACACACGTGGAATCCCAGCACACACATGGAATCACAGCACACACATGGAATTGCAGCAGGAATTTCCAATCACAGCACCCAGACATGGAATCCCAGCACACACATGGAATTGCAACAGGAATTTCCAATCACAGCACCCACATGGAATCCCAGCACACACATGGAATTCCCTCATGGATGCGTGATCACACCCAACACTTCCAGCCCACACTCAGGGTCCTCTCACTGTCCCCGCACACCCAGACCCCCTCTCCCCCCTGTCCCCACCCTGGGCACCCTCTGGGGCACCCACCTCTCCCCTCGCCCGCCACCAGACGCGCAGGCATATTTTTATTGCAGCTGTCAGGAGCATGGAAAACCTTTCTGCCAGCACTCAGCACGGGCAATTTATGAGCCCGCTCTGTTTGAGCGAAGAACGGGGAGGGCGGGGGGCGATGGGGGGGATCAGAGGAGAAATGATGGGAGACAAAATGGCCCATAAATTGTTGGCCGTGATTTACACTGGAGTCCATTTGCAGCCTATCCTTTTATTTTTTTTTTTTTTTAATTTTTTTTTGGGTGCCTCACACACACACACACACACGCACAGATCGCTGTGCCGCTCTCCTGCTCGCCGGGCTCCTGAGGCGGCCCAGCTGGAGGAAAGGCAGCGAGCAGAGTTCAGGCGGTGCAGACAGAGCTAAAGTAAACAGCCGTGGTCATTCAGCAGGCAGTTAGCAGCCTCTGGACAGATGAGCGCGGCTCCGCGGGACCACACACGCAAAGCCCCGCGGACCACACAGGGACCGGCTCCGCACGCAACTCCCGAGCGGGGACCGTCCCCTCCCGCCGGCCTGCGCCTTCCCGGGGGCTCCATCCCCTCCGCCGCCCCCGGGAAGCGCTTCCTGCCCCGTTCCCCCCGCGGATCGCGGCGGGATTAACTCGGTCCCCCCCGGCGCGGGGAGCTGGGTGCGCATTCCTGGGCAGGAGACGGAGTGTTCTCCTGGAAAAGCGCCACCGCTACTTCCACAGCTCGTAAAGTCACCCGCTGACCTCCTCCTTTCTCCCTTCAGACTCCTACCTCTCGCTGTCACCTCCGCCGCTCCCCAGCGAGGCACCGGAGCGCAGTTAACAGCCTCTTTCCCCCTTTTTTTGGACCAAAAAGGCCCCTTTTGGGATCAGAGTTCCGTGCCGAGGCTGAGAACCCTCTTGACCTTTCCTGAAAATTCACCTGGGCTCGGGAAAGCCTCCCCTGGGCTGGGCTGTGAGTGCAGATAATTCACCTGTCACAGCATGGCATCCTTCCTCCTGGAGCAGATGCTGGGATGGAGGGAGAGAATCCCTGAACCCCAGGATGGAGGGAGAGAATTTTTGAACCCCAGGAGGAAGGGAGAGCATCCCCAAACCCCAGGGTGAAGTGAGAAAAATCCCTGAATCCCAGGGTTTAACTTAGAGAATCCTTGAACGCCAGGAGGAAGGGAAAGCACCCCTGAACCCCAGGGTGAAGGGAGAAATATCCCTGAACCTCAGAGTGAAGGTTGAGCTTCCCTGAACCTCGGGATGAAGGGAGAGCACCCCTGAACCCCAGGAGGAAGGGAGAGAATCCTTGAACCCCAGGATGGACGAGAGCATCCCTGAGCTCTAGGGTGAAGGTAGAGCATTTCTGAACTCCAAGATGAAGGGAGAGAATTTTTGAACCTCAGGATGAAGGGAAAGCATCCCTGAACTCCAGGAGGAAGGGAGAGAAGCCTTGAATCCCAGGATGAAGGGAGAAATATCCCCAAACCCCAGGATGAAGGGAGAGAATCCCTGAACCCCACAGAGCCACGAGCCTACCTCCTCCTCCAGCCCCTGCCATGTTTGCCATCACCCCCAAACCCCCTCCCTCCATCCCAGCCTGTTTTCCCATCAAGAGCATCCCTCCAGCTCTTGTCCTTCCTTGAAGTTTGTGGCTCAGATGCTGTTCCAGGTTTTGGTGCTGGTCCTGCCGGGATGGACCCTCCTGGATCCATGGAAATGTCAGCACTGGAAAACCCTGAGACCTCTTGGTCCCCACCCTGCCCCATGTGCCCAGGGCTCCTCCTGGATAGATCCTGCTCCCAGCTGGGTCACAGGAGAAATCCAGGGATTTCCTGGAAGTGGCTGAGGGAGAAGGGAGCTGGGGGTCAGAGGAAGAGGCTGCCACCATTCCCAGGTCATTATTCTGAGTTGCCAGGGGTGCAGCAACCCCTCAGCTGGCACATGGCCCTGATCCAGCCCTGGGGGTGAGGTCCCAGCTCTGCTCCTCTGCCACCTCCTCCCAATGCACTGAACTCATCCTCCCTTTCCTCACCCCAAACACGGCCCTGCCTCTGCACCCTCCCCTCAGGAAGCACCTCCAGCTCCAAGGGGAATCTCCCCATGCCCCCATCCCCTCCTGCAGCAGCTCTGGAGCCGCACCAGGCCGGGGATTCTAAACCAGCTCAGCGCTGGCTGGGGTGAGCCCTGAGCCATCGCGTTTGCCTGTCAGGATCTCGTTAAAGCACAACCCAGACCCTCATTTTCCCACTCCTCCGGCTCCGAGGGCGTTTCGGTCCCCGCTGAGAAACACGGAGGTCGCGGCCTTTGGGTTTCCAGCTCTGCCCTTACGCACCGCGGGGAGATCTGACAACAGCCTCGTTATTTATGTACCCGGCCGGGGGCTGCCTAATGAAACCCAGAGATGGTTCCTGACACACGCTGGGGCTCTGGGCAGGGGAGAAGCCACCGCCGGGGAGGTTCCCACAAACACAGTGGCCATTCATGGCGGGTCAGCGCTCGCGGTGGACTCGTCGTGCCAGCTTTGACAGCGTTTAATTCACGCCGGGCTCGCGCTCCGGCTCGGGAGCTGCTGACGGGCCGCAGCCCCTGCCAGCAGAGCGGAGTTTTTTGCTGGGTGTTTGGGGAGGATGAGTGACAAGGAGAGACCCAATTCCCTGCTGCAAATAAGGGGGGGAAAGTGGGTTTGGAAATGCGGTTGCTGCTGAGGCCGGGGCGGGGGGGAAAGCGGTCATGAGAAATTTTAAGATTTTTTCCCAATGATTCAGCAGAGGAAAAAGAGATGAAATTAATGATTTTTTTATCCAGAAGGATATTATGATTTCTCAGCTCCTCCTTACACTACCAATATCCACAATAGAGGTTTTCTAGAGGTACTTTGAGCATTATTTTGGTGTTTTGAGCGTTATTTTGGTGTTTTGAGCGTTATTTTAGTATTTTGAGCGTTATTTTGGTATTTTGAGTGTTATTTTGGTGTTTTGAGCGTTATTTTGGTGTTTTGGCTGCCCAGCTTGCTTTGCTGCAGGGTCCAGTTGCGAGGCCTCACCCCCGGTGACCTGACCCCTAACTCCGCCGAGAGCCGCCCGGGTCCAGCCCGGGTTCAGGAGGAAAGAGCAGCTTTTCTTGGCAAGGAAATGCCTCCTCAGCAGCCTCCTCGCAAACCAGGAGCGCACAGGGAAATTGCGGAGCCCGGCGTTTAAAGGGCTGAAAAATGACTGCAGCTTCCTCCGGCGGCTGCAGCGGGGTGACCTCTGAGGAGATTCTGTTCTCTGCGGCAGCGTCGCGTGAGCCGGGCCCGGCTCTGTTCCCTGCCTCGCCGCTGACCCCAGAACAATGGGGAGGATCCCTTGCGAGCGCTGGGGAAAATAAATCACCGCCGGCCTTCCCCCGAGGCTCCGAGCAGATGAGAATCCCACATGGCCGCACATCAGGTGCGAGGCGGCAGCCGGGCTTTGGGGCTGCCACGTTGGATTTTCGGAGATGGAGATGCCCAAAACCCCAGGGCCAGGGTTTGTGCCCTAAATATTGATGTCGAGAGTCCTCCCTGCTCCAGGACATTTGATTTTCAGAGTTAGATCTCGCCAAAGCCCCAGAGCCAGGGTTTGTGCCCTAAATATTGGTGACACGAGCTCTCCCTGCTCCAGGACGTTGGATTTTCAGAGATAGAGCTGCACAGAGCCCCAGAGCCAGGGTTTGTGCCCTAAATATTGGTGACACGAGCTCTCCCTGCTCCAGGACGTTGGATTTTCAGAGATAGAGCTGCACAGAGCCCCAGAGCCAGGGTTTGTGCCCTAAATATTGATGTCAAGAGTTCTCCAGCTCCAGGATGTTCCATTTTCAGAGACAGAGCTGCCCAAAGCCCCAGAGCCAGGGTTTGTGCCCTAAATATTGGTGACAGGAGTTCTCCCTGCTCCAGGATGTTGGATTTTCAGAGATAGAGCTGCACAGAGCCCCAGAGCCAGGATTTCAGGGTTTGTGCCCTAAGTATCAGTGACAGGAGCTCTCCCTGCTCGAGGATATTCAATTTTCCAAGATGAAGCTGCCCAAAGCCCCAGAACCAAGGTTTGTCCCCTAAATATTGGTGACAGGAATCCTCCCTACTCCAGGACATTTGATTTTCAGAGATAGATCTCCCCAAAGCCCCAGAGCAAGGGTTTGTGCTTTAAATATTAGTGACAGGAGCTCTCCTTGCACTAGGACATTGGATTTTTGGAGATTGACCGGTGACAGGAGCTCTCCCTGCTCCAGGACGTTGGATTTTTTGGAGCTGGAGCTGCCCAAAGCCCCAGAGCCAGGGTTTGTGCCCTAAATATTGGAATCCTCCCTGCTCCAGGATTTAGGAGCCTGTGGAGTGACCCTGACTCCATTCCATACCTGGAAAAGCACCTTACGGGGTCATCACAGGTGCCCACCCCATTCTCTGCCAGCCCTATGGTCCATCCAGGAGCCTGGCACCAAAAATCTCCCACTTCCTCCCCATTTCTAAGAGGTTTTGCTCTTCCAGGGCTTAAAAAGAGCAGATCGGTTATCGCAGAACACGCAAGTCCCCTTTCCTCCTCCCTGCCCTGCGCTTTCTTCCTTCCAAAAATGTCCTGATTCTCAAAAAAACCATAATAATAATAAATAAATAATAAACTATTGGGTTTTTATACCACGAGAAATTGAATTGGGGTTTTATACCATATAAAATTGAATTACTGGGGTATAAAAACCCCAATAATTCAAATAAAATCTGGCTGAGAGGTGCATGTGAGGAATGTCATCCCTGATTATCCCAGTGCCAAGTGGCTCCTCCTGGATTTCACAGGGGGATGAGCTGCTGGGAATTGGGATTTATTCGTGATTCCGGAGGAAATCTTGGGAGCTGCTCTTCCTGCTGAGCCCGCCCTGGAACAAAGGCGCTTTCTAATAACCGGGAGGTGGAAATTCGGATCTGCCGCTGCTTTTTTTGGGCTGGAGGCATCCCTTGTTTCCATGACCGTTTGTTGACAATTATAGCCCCGCACTTCGGGCTGAAAAACGGCCAAAAACGCTGCTGCTCCTTTTCCTCGTCCCAATTTCTGCGTTTTCCGGTGTCCGGTGCCTTCCCCTGCGTGTCCCAGTGCCTGTGTGCGGTGAGGACTGGGGCCAGCCGGTCTGCTTCCACTTCCTCTCCCTGGGGGTTGCCTTGTGATGGAAATTTGGGATGGTTTCCTGAATTTCGCAGGAAAAATATAAAAATATATTTTTTTTTTCCTTTTTGTCTTTTTTTCTGAACTCCAGAACCTTATTTTGGCCCGGCCACATGCAGGAGCACACGTACACACCTCTGCCCCCGGTGCTGGTTTGATGTTGCCCAAAAAGAGGAGCCAAAACTCCCAAAAAGGAGCCAAACTCTTCTCCAGCTGCTGCCACCCCCGGAATCCAAGGGAAATGCAGGATTTGGGATACACCGAGGATACTGAGGGATGAGCAGCAGAGATTCCCCTCTGCCAAAAATCCAAACTGCCCCCGGAATGAGGTGTGGGCTGCTTTAACCCCCACATAGGTGAGGATGGCCAGCAAAAAGGAATTTATTTTTTTTTTTTGCATTTTCCCCGTGGATAGACAATAATAATTCCAGGAGTTCGCAGTGAGGTTTGTTCCTGGGAATTTCTGCGAGGGCTGAACCTCCAAAAATTCCCCTTCTTGCTCTCAAACCATCCTGAAGTTTTAGGGAACGATTTGCAAAGATTTTATAACAATTTCCCCTATATATATATATATATATTTTTTGGGAAAACTCTCAGAAAAAGCTGGAAGCTCCGTGGCACAATTGATGGCAGATGGGCCAGCCAGGGAAGCCACCTCCTCCCTCCCATCCCCTCATCCCAAACCAGAGCAGGAGGAAAAGCTTTTAGCCCCGAGTCTCCGCTAACAGGGCGGTGTATCCATGACACGGAATTCCGCTCGGTGTCCCCCGGCCGAGCCCCAGCACCAAACCAGGGCCCGGATGGATTTCCCTGCAATTACAGGATGAGGTTGGGTTTGCAGTTGATTTGGGGATGGAAAACCTCGGGTTTATTCATTTCCTTTCTGCTGGAAATCACGGGATGAGGGGGGAATGCAGGGTGAGATCCCTCTCCGGAGCCAGGTATTCCAAACCCGGGCACATCCCATGCACCCAGAGGGATTTTTGGGAAGGTGGAAATGGAGATTCTTTATTTGGGGTTGCAAACAGAGAATTTTCCCTTTCTTCTGCTTGTGTTGCTGGAAGATTTGGTTGAGTGGAAGGAAGGAGGGGAGATGCTTTTCAGCATCCTTTTCAACCCAAACCATTCCAAAATTCTGTTTTCAGTATTCCAAGACCCCATTTTTATCGTTCCAAGACCCTGTTTTTATAATTCCAAGACCCCATTTTTATCATTCCAAGACCCTTGTGTTTAGTGAGCAGGGAGTAAAATTAAATTAACGTTAAAATCAAAGCTTTCTTTGCGAAACAGCTCAAGCAACTGTGACAAAAATCGTAATTACTGCACTTCAACTGGTACGGAATGATTGTTGGAAGTGACAGCGACAATCTGTTATGACAATAACTCGCCTGGCCTTGATGTACCCGGGCCGGCTCGGTGATAAGAGATTGATAAGGGTGATTTGTGTTTGTTTTGGTGTGCCAGGGGGTTCTGGAGGTGCTGCTGTTTTGCCCAAAATCCCCCGAAATCCCCGCCCTGGGGGGGAAGCGCTTCCAGCTCAGCCCGGGGACTCCTCCCGAGCTCGGATCCGATCGATGCAATCCCGGGAGCCTCGGGGCTGAAATCCCGGGAGCCTCGGGGCTGCAATCCCGGGAGCCTCGGGGCTGCAATCCCGGGGGAATCGGGGCTGCAATCCCGGGAGCCTCGGGGCTGAAATCCCGGGGGAATCGGGGCTGCAATCCCGGGAGGTTCGGGGCTGCAAACCCGGGGGAATCGGGACTGAATTCCCGAGGGAATCTGGGTTGAAATTCCGGGGGAATCGGAGCTGAAATTCCGGGAGGTTCGGGGTTGAAATCCC
>VYZT01009684.1:212663-228925 GCA_013400735.1 Pomatostomus ruficeps | reverse complement strand
GCCTTAGACACTTCCAGGGATAGGGAGTCACAAATGGGGATTTTTTTTTTTTGCTTGACAGGGATGGAGAAATGAGGCCATTGAGAGCAAACAGGATCTCCTCAGTGCCCTGCGCACCCTCAGCTCAGGCTGCATCCCATCCCTCACGAGACATGAGGCATCTCTGCCCCTAAACCAACCAGCCCAGGGTTCCACAGAGCTCACCCAACTGGGCAGAGGAGGAGAAATGGGACCTTTACCTTCCTGTGGGATCCTGCTCTTCTCCGCTTCCTCAATAAATAGGGAAAACATGTTCGTCTTCACAAACTTTTTCACGAATCTGCGGCAGCTCTTGGAGGTGATGGCCTTGCAGAAGGCTCGTTCCTGGAAGCTGCCGGAGCCGCTCCTGCCCCACTTGATGTGGGAGGCGTAGTGCCCAACCAGCCGCACAAAGAAGTGCACGAAGGCTTCAGACACCAGGGCGTTCACCTGCTCCGAGGCTGGAAGGGGACACGGAGCATGAGAGGTGGGGATGGGACCGCTGGGCTTATCTTAACCTGGTCTGTGTTTGTATCCCACGGAATTACTTGCTTAGAGTCTCCTTCTGCCACTAATTAAAGATCAAAGTAATTTTGCTGAGGGAACCCTGGCTGTGTTGCTTTCCAGGGTGGCAGCATCTTAATATTCTAAATATTAGCAAAAATACATTTTTTCAGCAGAATTATCTTGTTCTTGTGTTTCAAAGGACAGAGGGAAAGCCAAGGGATTATGCCCACAAATAGAGGGAGAAACATTCCAGGCCAGGCGCCTTCAGGAAAATCCCTTGGCTGAGGTCTCTAGCCATGAAGAGGGCAGATCAGGGCTGTTGTACCACGACAAACATCCTTACTGTGCACGTTGTTGTTGTTGTTGTGCCTGTTCAGAGACATCAGCATCTCATTCTGCAGCTTCCCGGGCAGGATCTCCTCCTCATCACCCACCTGGAAGGCAATGGGGCCGTGAAGCACCAGAGGGAACCTGGTTCAGGGGGCCGCAAGTTGGTGCAGCCCATCAGTGGGGCTTTCAAAGCTCATTAATGAATTAATTAATCTGCAGAGTATCCTGCAGAGATGTGGGTGTGGGATATCCAGTGCATGGACCCTGCTGTTCTGGCTCAAAAGCCAGGTGCACTGGCTGTAGACACCCCCACATGGGACATTCCCCCTGGATGGGTGGCACTGAGATGGCTCTGCCCCCAAAACCGTGAAACTACAAAATCCCAGATGGGTTTGGGTTGGAAGGGACCTTAAAGCTCACCGGCCATGAGCAGAGACACCTTCCAGTGGGCCACGTTGCTCCAAGCTCTGTCCAGCTTGGCCTTGGCCACTTTCAGGGATCCAGGGGCAGCCACAGCTTCTGTGGGCAACCTGCACCAGGGCTTCACCACCCTCACAGGGAAGAATTCCTTCCCAAAATCTGGCAGTTTGAAGTCATTTAAAAATGTGGAAGCTGCCAGGTAGCTGACACCAAAGGAGAAAAGACCCTTCCTGGAGTTATCCAGGCCATCCCCAGCCCCACATCCACACAGGGAGGACCTACCGCCCGAATGATCTTCCCTTCACAGAGATCAACTATCAGAGCCTGAAAGAGAGCAGGGAGTGATGAGGTTTAGCCCTGCCAAGGCATCTGGGATTCCTCCCACCCATTTTGGGATGGGACTGGTGCGTCACCAGCCCATGAGGGAGGCAGGAGAGGGATCAGCCCTCTCTGCTGGAGGGACCTGCGCAGGGGGACCAGAGCATTCCCCCCAGGGACGGTTTTTGCTGCAGGTTTGGTGGCTTGTCCCCACACAGCTTTCCTCTGCTTCAAGGCTGGGGTGACCCCAACAGCAGCTCCTGGAGCCGCAGGGGCAGGGCAGCTCCCAGGTGAGTGTGGAGGTATCGCCCCAGGTGCCAACAGGAGGGGACATGGAGGACGCCCTAATTTCCAGGCTCCCTGGATGGGAAGAGGGAACAGCCAGAGCCTCCAGCCCCAGGGCTAAGCCAAACCTGGGGCATGGATTAACTGGTGGCTCCATCCAGCTGCCCTCCCTGTTGGATGAAATACCTCCTCCATCGGCTGCTCCAGAACCCGCTCCAGGTGCCGCCTCTGGATGCCAACCATGAAGGGCGTGGGGCAGCACACGGTGTCCAGCAGGCACTCAGGGACCACAGGGATGTAGGTGTGAGCCCAGGTGAAGGGGTACAGGAGAGCAGCCACGGCGTGGATACACTGAGACAGGACACTGCGGGACAGTGGTGATGTCACTGGGGGGGAGGAGGGAACATCCCGCCTCGAGCTCTGCTGTGTCCTGTGCCACTTCAAGGGCATTTTTATGGGATTTTTATAATAAAGAGATCAGGACTTACCTTAACTCCTCAGCCAGGAAAATGAGCCGTCGCTCCAACATGGCAGAGGCAAAGATGTGCAGGATGAGGTGAGGGCTGAGTCGCTGAAGCAGAGCCTGGAACTCCACATGCTCCAGGTGGGCATCCACAGGCCGTGTCAGCTCAATTAGCTGCCAAGGAAGAGCCACGGAAGCCTGGCTTAGGAGAGGAAACGTTCCCCCCATCCCGCCCTGGCTTCCTGAGAAGGTGATTCGGAAGCAATTAATGATCCAGCGTTTGCAGCATCTGCTCTGTGTCAATGTGCGAGGGACAAACCCCATCTCATCCTGCCAGGAGATTCAGCCTGTGCAGCACTGAGGACTCAGGGAAGCCATCAGTGATGTGCACTGTGGGGCTCTTTATTTGGGCACTGGATTTTTAACCCAAACGCCTCTTTTCTCCAGTGCTCCCGAGTCCCTGGCAGGGGGTGGCAGGGCCATATCCCATCTCAGTGTCTGACAGGTCATCTGTGAGCTGCCATGAAAGGGAGGAGTCGGGAGGGCATGACTTCTGCTACAAATGCCACAAAACCTTCCTCTAAAACCTCTCTGGCAGGGCCAGCCTGGCAATTCCCAGCTAGGATATCCCCAAAGCCAGTGATCTAATGGATATTGGCAGGAGGGCTGGTTACTCAGCTGCCTTTGCCCACGACAAGTCTCCCAGTCCCACCAATCTCCCTGTGGCAGCTGGACATGGCACTGAAGCACTGAAGGGTTAACAGGACTGTGCAGCTCATGACAGAGTCCTGGCCCCTTTCCCCGTCCTTCAGGGGGAAAGCCCCTTCTCCATGTGCCTTTCCACCAAAGCAGCATCAGCCTTGGCTGGGCTGCACAACCCCTGTCCAGCACGAATCCTGCCCCATCCCCAGCTCTCAGCCCATGCAATACCCAGAATTTATTTCCCCCCCTTTTCTGGTCTCAGTGAACTCCTTGCCTTGCTCCAGCCCCTGCCTGGAGCCCCAGAGCGCAGCTCTTTCGAAGAACATCCTCATTCCTCCTCCCTCCAGCAGCCCCGGCCATGCTCCCAACCCTGGCCCTGGGCCAGAGCATTGAGCAACCTGCAAGGCCTTGCACAAGCTCCCTGGATGAAGAAATCACTTGGATCACCAGCTGCTAAACTGCTCTAGAGAGGATGGATTCTGCTCTCAGGCCCTCCCTAGCAGGGCACATCCATGAGATGCCCGGCACTGAGGATATTTTGCCCAGTGCCAGAGTGGATCTTCCCCATTTTTCCAGCTCGGCTTTGACACAAGAGAAAGAAAAAGCAAATTAAAAGGCTGTGCCTGTGCAAGTCTGGGCTGTGCATGGGCGTGATGAGATCTTCTCATCCATGCCTGCATTCCATGCCCAGATCAGATCTTTTCTCCACCGGGAAAGACTGGGCTTGCCACATGTTTGCATCTGGCCGGGGGGGCTAAACCAGGCAGGAATCAAGGCTGGGAGCTGAGCACGGTGGTACGGATAAGAGCAGAATCCTGGAATCATGGAATCATCAAGGCTGGAAAAGCCCTCTAAGATCATCAGCTCCATGTTCACCACTAACCCCCATCTCCAAGTACCACATCCATGTTTTTTGAACCCTTCTAGGGATGGTGATTCCACCACTGCACTGGGCAGGCCATGCCAGTGCCTGACCACGTCTTTTGGGAAGAAATTTGCAGCCCACAACAGCCCTGGCACCATTGTGCTCCCCAGCCAGCCGGAGGAGCTGATGCTGTCTCAGGAGTGGGAACAGCTCCCAGCCCCTGGCACAGAATCCTGCTCTGGCACCAGGGCTGTGCAAGTCCCGACATGGTGTCCGGAGAGGTTTTTGTGTGGCAGCCCCAGCTCCAGGCTGGGGGAGCGGCACAGGATGCAAAGATGGGGCTGCATCCCCTGGGAGGGGCTCCATCCTCATCCTCACTGCTCTCCTCCTGGATCAGGAGGGAGATAACTCCCATATTCCCATGGGATGAGGCCCCTGGCAGCCTGACCCACCCTGTCCTGCTCCGGTGAGCACCCCTGGGTGCTGCAGGTGTGGAGGATGCTCCCAGACACAGCCCAGGCTCCTCATGTTGGACCTGTCCAGGAAGTGCCCCTTAATTCCCCACCAACCTCTGTGCCCGACTCGGGGATGAAGCTTTTGATGGTGACAGTTTTCCCTGGAGCTGGGAAGGGCGATTCTCGAAGGCCCTGCATGAAGGGGTAGATCACTGCCATGGAGATCTGGCGCCTCTTCTCCACCTCGTCCAGGATCTGGGGGAGACAGAAGTGAGCTGGGAATCCCCAGCAGTCAAAGAAGCAGTCACCAAGGCCACCACTGGGCCAGATGGGGCAACCACGGGGCCAGAGCCCCCACATCCCTACCTTGGAGAAGAGCCCAAAGCAGCCCAGGCAGCTGATGATGCAGAAAACCTCAGGGAGCCGCACACCACGCCCAGATGGCTGGAAGAGTGTGGGAAAAGGATTTGAGCATCTCCCAGCCCCCTGCACCAGCTCCAGGCTCTCCAAAGGGATCCCCACTTGCTCTCCTCAAATTCCCAGTCACTCACTGGGGGATTTTCAGAGCTGGGGCCAAGGCCAAGGATGCAGCTGATGCTGGAAAAGCAGAGGGTGCCCAGAGAAGGTGATTTGGGTGCCTAAGCTGTTAATTATTTTGGTGCAAAGTCCTTTGGAATATTCGCAAACTCTCCTCCCACCCAGACACATATTCTCCAAGACATCTTGCCCCACCATCCTTGGGGTTAATTCTGCCTCCTGCTGCAACAGGGGTCAGTGGGATGAGTTCTCTGGCTTTTTTTCCCTTTCCAACTGGACTATCCTGGGTCTGTTTGCTCTCTGCACTTTCAGCCCTCCAGACATCCAGTTCCAACAGTCTGAGCTCAGCCCTGGACACTGAAATGGGAAGATTCACCAGGATGATGGCGTGGTGGGATCCAGCAAGTCCCCAGGCTGTGCCACAGGGATGTCCTCCTGGATTTATGTCCCTGTTTAAGGCAGCAGCCAGGGAAGACCATCCCACCTCAGAGCCCCTGAGCTGGTCAAACCCATGAGCTGAGAAACAGCCACTGCTCAGATGCAGTTTTTGGGGATGGGCCTGAGGGTTCCCAGCTCCTTGGTGTCTGGATGGCTGCATTCACATCCCCATCCCGATCCCACATGGATTTGCAGCCATCCTGACCACTGCAGACAAGGGAAAGGAGCCAGGGAAGCTGTGGCGACCAGTGGGGAATCACAGAACTGTTACGTTTGGAAAAGCCCTCCAAGATCTCCAAGTCCAAAAGTCAGCCCAGCACCACCACATTCACCCCCAAACGTGTCCCCAGGTGCCACATCCACACATTTTGTGAACACTCATTGTTTCCTCCACCCAGCATCTGACTGACGCCTCAGCAGAGAGCTCCAAAACCCCGCTTTGGGCACCCTCTTGCTGCTTGTCACCACTTTGGTCAAGGCCGGTGGCTTTCTGAGGCATGTCCCCAAGAGCTGAACTCTGGGCATGGCAGGAGGTGCCGTGTCCCACCGTGGGGAGGGGGTGACACCCCCGAAAGGTGTGCAGTGGGGGGGGCTCACCAGCAGCCGCCTGCAGTAGCCAATCTTCCTGCTGCCATCCACGTTGGTCAGGACAAAAGAAAAGGTTTCACTGCAAGGAGAGAAAACGTGGGGTTTGTGGGGTTAGGATGGGCTGGGATGGGACGAGCTGATCCTTACAGCCCTCAGGAGTCCAACAGGGGTGGGGGCCCCAGCCCAGACCCCGCAGTGGGGCAGGTACCTGGTGAACTCAGTGATAGGGGCCCAGTTGTTGCCATCAGGGAAGCAGAAGAGGGGGATGGCTTGGAGAAGACGTTCCTCCTCCTCCTTCTGGCCCTTCAGCAAGTTCTCGCGCTGGAAGGAAGGGATGCCAAGAGTCAGGGAAATGCAGAGTCCCCATCGTCCTCAGGGATGGGGTGGGATGGGGTGGAGTGGGGTCTGTCCCAAAGTGGCTCAGAACGATGCAGAAGGGGCCCGCACATGTCTGGACAAACATCTCCCAAAAATCCAAATTTTGACTTTCACCCCATGGCCAGTGAGGCAAAGCAGAAGCACGGTCTGCAAACTGGGATCTCCTGCGGTGTCACCTCCCTGAGGTGTGATTTCCCCACTGTGGTCTACCCTTCTGGGACAGGAGGCCAGAGACAAGCCCTGGGAGGTTCCTCCTGGGGTTTGTGGCCCTGGGCTGGGAGGATGGGGAGGGAGAGATGGTCCCAGCAACCCCAGCCCAGGGCAGACAAAGCCCTGGGGTCTGCGGCTGTGGCTTAAGGGCAGGGGGCACTTTTCTCTTCTCCTCCCATGGCTTTAGTGATGGGAAAGGAACAACATCCCTTTCTCCTCTCAAAGTGGAAAACTGATCTTATCAGAAACACGGGACTAAATACCTTTGGGAACTGGTAGATTATCTTGGGTTCATAATGTCCATCCGGCATCTTCTTCAGTGACACCACCACCAGATACTCGAAGAAGAACTGCCCAGCAGAGTAGCAGACGGAGCTCCGCTCCCCCAGCTTCCCCTGTGGCACTCGTGGGGGAGTGTTTTCTGCAGCAGAGGCCCCATCTTTTCCTTCTGAAGCAAAAAAAACCCCCAAAAATCAGATCAGAGTGCAATAAAAGGTGTGAGGTATCCTGAGGGAAAGGGAGAAGTTGCAGAGTTACACATGAACTGGCTGAAGTGGCTGGAGGGAACCAGGTCCCGGTGCCCAGGACTTTTGGTCCTCAAAAATAAACAGCTGGGGACACAAAAAGGAAAGAGAAACAGCTTTTATGAATCTTTTAGTGAAAATCCTCAGACACGTCCAGCCCTCCTTCGCCCCAGCCCAGCGAGGGCAGAGGGATGCCTAGAGCGAAGGGTGTGTGGAACGGGGGAGAGCAGACAGGCTCTGAATTAAACCTCTGCAGGGAGGTGTGGGAATGTGTTTACAGCAGTTGATTTTATTCCCTATAGGGAAGTTAACAGCAAACAAACAGCCCAGATCTTGTTCGAGCACCTCCAAAAGCTCCCGTCAGATGAATCCCAACCCCTCCCTGCCAGACGTCCTGGGAACTGCTGATTGCAAATGAGCTACTCGAGGGTTTTCCCTAAAGCACAGCTCCCAAAGCAAAGCAGCTCCCTGAGATCACACCCCAGTTCTTGTCGGGCCGGTTGGGGAGGGCAGCTGGCAAGCGTCGGCTGTCACACCCTGAACAACCAGGAAGAGGAGGGAAAAGAGCCCCATCCAGCATCTCTGGGGGCCCTGGGATGACCACAGCGAGACAGTGAGATCCAAGGGCTGGGGAGGAGAGGAGATAAATGCTGGACAGAGACTGCAGCCAGGCCATGCCACAGCTCGTCCCTCTCCCAGAGGCCACTTGTGCCTCCCTTTATCCCTTGTTCTTGGCACAGAAACTCTCCCATCTCTGATTATGATGGGGAGCTGAAGCAGAAAAGTTGAGCTGCTCTTTTAGGAATAGCAAGGAAAATAAGTATGTGGCTGGATGAAATAACTGGCTCTTGCAGTTTGTCCCCAGATCCCAGAGTTTGTCCCTGGGCACTTCTGGCTGTGCCATAGCTGGTCAGGGCAAGGCATGGCGGTGATCAGCTACTCCCATTATCCTTCTCTGTGCATGGCATCCTCCTTCAAAAGCAGTGCTGGTGGACACCCTGCCCACGTGTTCCGCCAGCTCCAGAGCCACTTCCTTTAGTGTGGAAACACTTGTCCAGCCTTTGCGCCAGGTCACTGGGAGCTGATGGGAACAGAAGGCTCATCAGAGGAGGTGACACGGTCCCATCACAGGATGTCCCTTCCCAGGGACCAGAAATGCCTTTCCCAGCTCAGGGTAGGGAGATGCTCAAAGCCAGCCCTGTGTGCACCCTGGGGCTGCTCCACCTCCACATGCAAAATCCTTCCTCTTTGGCAAGGTGAAATTCATCCCAAAGAGGTTCCTTTGCAGCGGGGGAAGCCTGGGAGCGTTCTGAGGATGAGACCTGGCTGAGGATACCCCTGGCTTGTCCTCGTTGGGAATCATCCTGGACCTGCCCAGCGAGGTGCCGCAGGCCAGGGACAAGGCTGACAAGCTGTGCTTTGCTGCTTCTGCTCTTCCTTGGAATGCTCCAGCAATGGCTTTGGTCCAGTCCCATCTCGGACCCAGGCAGGAGGCTGTTGTTGGGTGTGCCATGGATGGGCTGCTGGTGTCCCTTGCCCACACTGGATGCTGACATTGGTTGTTTTCCCATCAGCAGGGAAGGATGAAAGACCAGTTAAATCCTGCCTATCCAGTCCCATCCTGAGTTTCAGAGAACACCAGTTGTGCTCTCCAGCAAGGACTGGATTTGCATCTTGTCCGTGGGGTTTACAAGCAAACAAGTCGAACCCAACTGCTCTGGAGAGCCCGGCCATGCCAGGCTGCAGCTCTGCCTCTCGCATGTGACCCCCCAGCAGTGCCAGGTCTGCCTGCAAAGCCCTCACTGGCAGAGCCTAAATCCCTCCAAGAGCACAACTCCCCATCCCTGGGTTGGAAGGTGAGCTCCAGGGATGTACAGAGTGAACTGTCAGGCGGGCTGAGTGCGGCGCCAGAGATCACAGCGCTGTCCCAAACCGGCAGGGCTCACAGTGCCTTGTCTGCCGGGAACATACGCCAGGGTCACAAGAGCCAACGACTCTCCCAGTGCCCGTGTCAGGAAGGTTCGGAGAGCATCCCCCGCCCCCCCGCAGCGGGAGCATCCCCCGCCAGGAGGGGAAGGAGCCGGGTGGCCAGGGGGCCTCTCGCAGCTCCCGGATGGAAAGCGGCTGCCGGTGCCCTGGATCTTCACCCTTCCATCCGCCGGGAACGGAGAGGGCAAAGGCTGCCGCAGGCTTTTCTTATCGCCGACGGCTGCGCTCAGCTCCACTCTGCCTGTGGCACAACCGGTTTCTTTCCTCCCGGAAAACTCCCGCCCTCTGCTGTGCCAAAGTTTCCCGACCTGGTTTGCGGGGGAGCTCGGCTTCCCGTGCCGCCCAGCTGCGCACCTGCCCCAGCGGAGAGGAAATGGCGCTGGCTTTATCAAACGTCTTCTGCTGAGCTGGGGACATCGAGCGAACGCGGATCCAGAGCCAGCACAAAACAGAAAAGGGAGCGCAGTACGCCCCCCAAACCCACAGATTGCTCCAACCTGCTTTGTTCTGGCTTGAACGTGTCCCGCCACGGAGAGCATCCCCCGCATTCGGTATCTCGGAAAAGTTCACAAATCCCAAAGGACCGATTTCTGCACCGCCGTCTGAAGACTGCAACACCCAACTGTCTCGAGGGGCACCGTGTCCCTCGTGGGTCCCCCCTCGGATGCTCCCACGGATGTCCCAGATGCCACGCACCGGCATGCCCTGCGATGCCTTATTCAGTGGGGATGTGGGGAGATAAGGCATCTGTGGGGCAGTCCCTGGGGCTGGGGCGGACTCAGCTGGGAAGGGGTGGGCTCCGGGGGACGGGGTGCAGTTCTCGGGATGGGCTGACCCCCGGGATGGGCTGAACCCCCGATAATGGAGCAAGAGATGCGGTGAGTCCCCGGGAAGCCGGCCCGAGCTGGGCTCCGCAGGGGCGGTGCGAACGGGCAGGGCTGGAGGGACCGAGCCGCTGCCGCTGCCGTCGGTTCCACCCGGCGCGGCCGCGCTGCGCTGCCCGGGAACGTCCCCACTCCGCCGGCAGCCGTCGGCTCCCGCAGCCGCGGCACCGGGGATGGACCTGTCCCGACACTGAAACCGTCACCGACCCTGACACCGGCACCGGCACCTTCCGGAGCCCCTCCCGCCCCTCACCTCTGCGGCCGGCGCGCCGCAGGCTCCGTCGGAAGAAGCTGCCGATGGAAGCCATGGTGGCCTCGGCGCGGACTGGCCCCGGTGCGGCCCCGGTGCGGCCCCGGTGCGGCCCCGGCACGGCCCGGCGGGGAGGGCTCGGCTTCCGCCCGCCGCGCTTTCGCTTTCCCGGGGGAGGAGGGACGGCACGGGGCGGAGAGAAGGAGGAGTGGGGAACCGGGCAGCACCTGGCAGCGGCCGGGCACTGGGGACTCTTCCCGGGAGAGGGGGCACTGCGGCACGGGGTGGCCCGGGAAACCGGGAAAACGGGCAGGGGGGCCCCGGGAGCATCGGGAATGAGGGGAGCAGGGAGCCGAGGCTGCCAGGAGGAACTGGGGATGTGGGATCCGGGAGCACAGGACATGGGGGTAAGGGAAGAACTGGGAATGGGAGTCCTGGAAGCACTGGGTAGGAGGTGTCAGGAGTACCAGGCACGGAGGTCCTGGGAGGAACCTGAATGCGGGGGTCTTGGGAGCAACGGGAATGGGGGAGGCGGGAAGACCTGGTTGCAGAAGAGCAGGAGCACCGGGCACGGGGGTGCTGGGAGCACCGGGATCTGAGAGCGTGTGGGCACGATGGTCGTGGGGGCAGCGGGAATGGGGCAGCTGGGAACACCCCGAGTCATAAGGATGCCAGGAGAAACCAGGCATGGGACATCCAGGAGAATCAGGCATGGGGACACCCCGAGCACCGGACACAGAGGGATCTGAGCATCCCCTCAAATGGGGCTGGGCGTTCTGGTGGGGAGCCGGCACAGCCTAGGCTGGGGCACAGGGCACGACTGGGCACAGGGTGGGAATCGGGGCATGGGCCCTGGGGAGAAGGGTTTGCCCTACACCACAGGGGACAAAACACTCATTCCCCAGTGCTACAGCTTTGCCCAAACTCTGTTCCAGCCTCCCGGCCTCCTCCAAGTCCTTTTCTCCCTGGGACCCCGCCAGTGACAGGACCGGTGCTCAGTGCAGCCTCTGCAGGGTCGGAGATGACATTGGCCTGTCCCCTCCAGGGTACAGAGGTTTTGGGGTTTCTTGCTCTTCAATGTGGTGGAGAGTCAGCCCATCACCCACTCTGGTGACTCCACCGTGCTTTATTCCCGGTACCGTGGGCTCTGAGCTCGTCCTGACTCTGCTCGGGAGTGCCGGCCGGGTTGTGCCTTACCCTCAGGCTGGCGTTTCTGCAGCTGCCAGAGATTTGTCCTCCCTCCCAGAGAGACTGAGAGGTGCTTCATCCAGGGCTGGAGGTCGGTTGCCATCCGCCTTTGTTGCAGGAAGGAAGAGCAGCGTCTTGATGCTGCGATCCGGGGTTTCACTGCTCCACACACACCGACAGGGAAAGTCTCTTTAAAACCAATGATATCTTTAAGAGAAAAATCCCCCTTTCCCATTCTCAGCCTGTCCACCAATATCTCCTCTGCTGTTTTTGGGCAGTGCTTATGCAGTAATTAAGATCCGTTCCAAACCAAACCGTTCCCTGATCCGAAAATTGAAGTCATGTAATACCTTCCATGATCCTAATTAAACACACAGAAGGACCTAGGGCGCAGCTACCACTTATTAGACCCCAGGTGTGATAAGCTGTGCCTCAGTGCCAGTATGGGGCCGTTTGCAACTGTAGAGCGGATTGCCTACACCAAATGTCCTCATCGTTTTTATTTTGCAACACCTCCTATCCCTCTCCCTTTCCCGAGTGTGAGCTGGAACTCGAGGATGGGTTTGCAGCCGCTAGAAATGGCCTTCGCCAGCTTGCAGAGGTGGTGGATGCTTCCAAAGTTCATCCCCGCCGGGACATGTACCTCTGATTTGGCCAGAATGTTGCCTCCTCATCGGGCTTACCAGGGAATTGCTGGTCCAGGAGTCTTTTTTTCTGGCTGATTTTGAGTGCGTGGGAAAGCATTTGTGCTTCCTGGAGGAGGGGACAGCACATTTGTTTGCGCACAGGGCTTGTTCCCAGGACAAATTTCCTCTTGGCACAAAAGGAAAAGAAAAAGTTAGGGGTTTTCTCCATGATTTTGTAGGAATACCACTGTTTTCCTGGAAACTGGCGCCACCTTAGGAAAACAGCTGGTGCTTTCAGCCAGAAGAAATCCCCAAATTCTTGGATTTCATACTCATAAACACTTTTTTTTTTTTCCTTTCTCCCTTTAAGGCAAGTCTCTGACTGCGATCCTGCCTCGATAGCGCCGTGATTCCGCTCAGGCGGCTTCTGTGCGGGAAGAAAAGCGGCGTGTTCCAGCCACAAAACCTCCCGCTCCCGAGGAAACACTGTCCCTTTGTGCCATCGCACAATCCAGCTAACCTTGCCTTGCTGAGAGAGGTTGAACTTCTGAATATTCCCACTGAAAGCTCCTTTCTTCGGGAATCCGGCCGCCCACCGGAACAACAAACGGGCGCATTGTGGGATCCTGGGGCTCGCTGGCCGCCGCGCGTCCCCCGTTCGCCGCCGCGCTGCTCCGCGGCCGCTGCCAAAGTCGTTTCGCTTCCCTGACCAACCCCAGGGGGTTTTGTGTTCGGCTGTTTTTCCCTCCTCGAAGCCCCGGTGCTGCTGAATACGCGCTGCAATTGGGCTTTCTGCAGGCGTGGTGTGCTCAGACTGCGAATGTCCCGCGGTCGGAGCGGGAGGGGAGCTTTGGGAGCGTCCCTGGGGCCGCATCGCCCTGGGACCGGGCTGTTCTCGCTGCCGGGACACTGCTCGCACCTCAGCTTCCTCCTCTGGGCTTGCAGCCCTCGCCTGACCCCGCGCATCTTCCCCGCTTCCACCGCTCGCTGTGTGCCGGAGGAGCTCAGGCACCGTGTGAGCTGTTCCTGTCTTGCCCGTGGCATCCCAGCCGGGAGCGGGGCTTGCAAACGGAAGATGGAATTGCAGTCGCCGCATCCCTGGTAGGGAGGTCATCGAGGGCAGCCCGAGGATGGTGGGAACCCCAACGCCCTCTTTTCCAGCCTTTCCCATATCAGGGAGTTTCTCCCACTGGATGGCGGCATTAGAGCAAAGAAATCTCCCTGGGAGAGGGAACCTCCGACGGAGAGACTTTTCCCTCTGGTTTTCTGGCTCCCGAAACGTTTGTGCTCGGGCTGAGAATGTGCGGGTTCAATACACTCGTGTTTGCACCGTTCCTGCCATTGATGCTTAGCTCTCTGTCCTGTTCCGTGCCCCATGGTCCCTCCCAGCACCCCAAAACGGGGTGCCATGGAACATCCTCTGCCTGCTCCTCTTTCCCTGTGGGTGCAGAGGGACCTGCTGGGAGCTCAGCTGGGACACTGAGCCCAGACGAGGAGCAAAGCAGACCCAGACTGGGCAAGTAAAAGAGTTATCAGCCCTCACGATACACCAAAATCACAGCTTCTTTGCAAGGCACATCCCTTATCCCCCCAAAGCCTTCCTTGTTCCAATTGCTGGGGTACACACACCCCCACGTCAAAGTCACACACCCCAAAATTGCACATTTTTGCACAGAAAAAGGTTTGGGGCCCAATTTTTGCATGGTGGTTGTAGAGGTGGCTCCAAAGCTCCCAGGGACTGGAAAGCAAAGTCAATCTGGCCACTTTTCCTTGCACCTCATGGTTTTAACCCCAAATATTTCAATCCACCTTTGGGATTTCACGGACGTGGTGTTGAGCAGAGGGGCCTGGGCAGCACGGAGTGGACAGAGAGGGTTCATGCTGGGCTACAGCCCCTTTGCAAATACAGTGCAGGGCAAGTGCTCTGAGGCTGTTCTCTGGCCAGGGAACATCTCAGCTTACAGGCTCCCAGCTGGGCTGGCATTGCTGTTGGCACATTGGCAACCACAGATCACAGAATTACAGGAACCCCTGAGCTGGGAGACACTCTCAGGGATCACCCAGTCCAAACCCTGGCCCTGCACAGACACCCCAATAATCCCACCCTGTGCCTGAGGGAATTGTCCAAACACTCCTGGAACTCTGGCAGCCTTGGGGCCGGGACCATTCCCTGGGGAGCCTGGGCAGTGCCCAGCACCCTCTGGGGGAAGAACCTTTCCCTGATATCAAACCTAATCCTTCCCTGACACAACTCCATGCTGGTTGTGCTGAATTCTTTTCCCTGCACTCTGAGGACAGCTCCGTACAGCATCACAGGTGGGAGCTATCCAACAATGCCAATAAGCAGGAACATTATTTTTAATATCAGCCTGTGTTGCTTGACCTCGGCAGCTTTTTATTTTGTAATAATTCCACAAGAAGCAGGAGCTCAGCTACACTGACAAGGTCCTTCTAAGAAACAACTTTTTCTGCTCTCCCTGATGCAAACAGTAATGACCTTCTGTGGCCAACACAAATCTTTTTGAGAACTCAGTGACAGGAGCTCTAAGCTGGAAATAAATCAGGGTGTTGACTCAAACAGCATGGATGGAAGAAGGGAGGCGATAGGGCTTTCAGTCCCACATTCCTCCAGAGCTTGGATGGAATACTGCTCTGGATGAAGTGGTTTCCTCCATGGCATTCTCAACACAGACAGCTGCATCCAAACTACGAAATGGCCTGGAAAGGATCGAGCCCCAGAGCTCTCAGGGGTAGCCTGGGATCTTCCCTAGGGCCTCCTGTGCTGACTCAGTGATTTATGCTGGGTTAAAATGCTGTCTCCGGGATGTTTTGTCCTTGGGAAGGTGTTTCAGGGGTCAGGCTCCTGCAGGATGTGGAACCTGTGGTGATTTTACATTGGGATGTACCTGGTTTGGGCTCCCAGGTACTCGATGCCCCTTTTCCTGCTCAGTTCCAAGGGCTTCTCCCTTCTCTTTATCTCACAGGCTGAATGAGCCCTCAGCTGAGCTTGGAAAATTTGTGGCATGTCTGGAAGGAGCAGGGTCCCACCTCCTGGGTGGTTTTTAAGTCCTGGGCATTCTCACACTGAAGCACTGTGCTGGGGTGCTGGGCACTCTGGGGTCACTGGGGAGGGAGGGCTGGGGTGATGGTGCTGGAGGTCATGGTGGCTTGTCCTGGGGAGCACAGGATGATGCTGGAAAGGGTCGGGGCAGCTGGTGGGAGCTGGGTTTGTTATTTGATAAAAAAAAGGGAGGGAATTGGTGATTTTTCTAAGGTAGTATGGAAAGGAAAAGGCAAAGAAATGAGAGGGTCAGTCCTGCTCCTCAGGATCACAGGGTGAGAATCCACAGGAGTGGGTTGCAGGACCCCACACCCACTGCTGACCCCAGACCTTGCCCCATGTCCTTCAGAAAACAAGGATTTTCAGCTTGGTGCCACCCCTGGGAGTTGGAGGGTGCGAGGTGAGGAAGACGCCCCCAGTTACACTGGCAGGGCTCCAACCCACGACCCCAAAGTGAGCTTTAAGATTTGCTAATCTCGAAATATTGTTGGCACTCAGAGCAGTGATTTACTGCGAGTTTTGCCACAGCAAGTACTTTCCAAAAGGCCATGCTAAGTTTACACTGGAGCTGCTGGGATCAGATAACTGGTCCTGGCACCTCCCTCCGTGTCCCCCCCTCCCTCCCGGTTGCCATGCTGGGGTGCAGAAGGACATCACAGCTTCTCCTGTACCCCACAAGGTCTAACCATGGCCACAAGCAGCATTAAAAATGGGGCCCCCATGGTGTTTTTCCTTGTGCAGGTAGTAGGGTGGGACTGGGTCACGGTCTGGTTTGTGGGAAGATGTGAACTTGTGGAGAGTCCCAATGCTTTACTTTGAACTCACAGTGCCAGGGACAGAGGAGAGCCGTGCCTGGTGCCCAGCCTGGCCGTGTCCACCTCCCCAGGGCTTTGCAGGTTGTGAAAATAAATCAGCTTCTCACCTTCAGCGCCAGCCAGGGCAGGCGACTGCCCTACACGTCACTTGGCAATCCTGCAACCTTTGAGCACCCCGACAGATCCCGAGGGCTTTACAGATGCTGGGCAGGAATGATGCCTCCGGCCACCACTGCCCGCTGGGATCCCGGAGCATTTCCAGCCTGCAGAAGGATGGGCTCCTGTTGCTTTGACTTTGCAGTGTTTAGTGTTTTCTTGTTAGATTTTCTCTGTCATGGCCATGGCTTGTTTTCTCTCTATTATCTATGTTTTCCTAAATTGTATCTGTGTTTACGAATTCCGGTATACCGG
>VYZT01009684.1:102424-212179 GCA_013400735.1 Pomatostomus ruficeps | reverse complement strand
TTTTTGAGGTCCAGCACACAAAGCCGGGGCACACGGAGCATGAGCACCAGCACCCCAAGCCCTTCTCCCAGGGCTGCTCTCAGATTTTGTGTGACTGAGAATTTCTCCTCCTTCTTAAGAGTCAGCACTTGGGAGGCAGAAGACCCCCCCATCTCTTCCTCTTTTCTCCGGATCCCTTGGGATCTCTGCCACCTCCTAACCCTGAGAAGATGGGTAAGAGCCCATCACAAGCTCATGGCAAAAGCCACCTCCAGCTTCATTCCTGGCTCTCACTGTCCTTGGTCATGTCCAGCTGGAGGTTTTGGCCTTTCCCTGCAAATATCCATGTGTCCTTTTGGCACTGACTTGCACATGGACAAGGAGGATGAGCTTGGAGCATCTTCCATGGCTGTTTCTTTGCAGGTTATTGGATCAACAGATCAACCCCCTTTTGTTCTCTGAGCTCCATGTCTTGGCCCAGATACTCTGGAGGTGTTTAGGGAAAATGCTTCCCCCAGGGATGGCATGGGGCTGTCATGCTGTGCTGAATGGGGTCAGGGCAGGGAGCAGCTCCTGGGTGCCCTGCCCACAGCACTCGAGCCCCTACTTC
The DNA here is from genome assembly GCA_013400735.1 of Pomatostomus ruficeps. NCBI lineage: Eukaryota > Metazoa > Chordata > Aves > Passeriformes > Timaliidae > Pomatostomus > Pomatostomus ruficeps. The sequence goes on along the minus strand of VYZT01009684.1, from coordinate 211,590 downwards.
TAGATCAGAGCTGGGCCATGGCTGGCTCTGGGGACACCAAGGCTTCCAAGGGCCAGGCATTCTCAAAGTTTTCACTATGTGGAGGATTTTGGCAGGACCCAGCATGGGGACAGCTGGATTGAATGTCCCCATGATGCTCCCTGGTGGCAGCAAGGAAAGGATGCAGCTGGGCCCTGTTGGACAACCCAAACTGGTGTGCATTCCCAATTTACTGGGATTTGGAGGAAGTCGCTGGGATCTGGGGATGCTCCAACCCCTCTCATAGCCCCTTTGACCCAGCAAACTCTCCAAGGATGGGACACAATAGGGAAGTTCTCAAATAAAGGTGTTTGTGTTAGAGAGGGGTGTGGGATGGGCTCAGCACATGCTGTCGCATCAAGGGAGCAGATCCCATTTACTTTGGAGAATCCTGGGAAGGGACAGCCCTTCCCAACCCCCTGGACACGGAAAGGTGCCGGCAGCCCTTGTGGCCACCATGACACCGGCCTCAGGGACTTCCTTGGGATATCGCTGCCCCATCTGAAACATGACTGGTCCCAGTGCCACCAGGGTCCCCTGGGCTGGGGCAGGTCTGGCTGCAGGACATGCTGCTGGTCCTACCTGCCCTCAACTGAACAGGGCTGCTCCAGGGTGGAGCTTGGCAGAGTCCTTCGGGGACTGGGAGCGGGTTGAAGGGAGCAGGGGGGAGGAAGGCATGGGGAGAGCAGAGTGAACAGCGTCAGGTGAGGGTGCCAGTGAAAGCATTAGGCAAGGAAAGAAGGGGTTGGATGTGAGAAAATATGGGACAAGCTGGGAGGGGAAGTGGAAATACCAATGTTGGTCCTACAGGAGGGACTGAATAGGAGCAATGGCCTTGAAGACACTCAAGGTGGCCTTAAGTCCTTGATGGAAGTGCAGGGACCTGATGAAGGGGATGCTGAAGGTCAAATGAGACCGGAAGTATCTAACCCTGGGCTATTACTGGCCAATGTCAGGGTGCACCCTGGCAGGGGTTTCAGTCCTTCAAAGTCCTTAGGGCAGGGCTGGACACCCTCCTGGGGACTGGCAGTGCCTGGTCCTGCCTGGGACTGCAGACGAAAAGATGAGCAAAGCGGGCTCTGCGAAGAGGTGTCTGTCACTGTGCAGAGCAAACACAGCACAATGTGCAGTGCAATTAAGACCCTGCTGCTCCTAATCCATAATGAAATCCTTGGTGCTGGTGGATCCTGCAGCTGAGCTGTTCCTTTCCCCTTCTTCTGCAGAGCCTCCCAGCTCCTTGCTCAGGAGACAGAAGCAGCCAGTGTGGCTGTGGCGCCTGGGTGCAAATGTTTAGAATAAACCAGCAAAGGGGTTTTGAAACAAATCGGGCTTTCCTGAGCTCCTGGTTTTAATGAAGAAGGAAAACCCGAGCTGCTAATTGCAGCCTCTCCCTGACACAGAGCAGGGCCAGCCAGGGCAGGTGGTGACAGAGCCTTATTGGCATCTCCAGCTGCCATCCCCAAGCCTTAGCAGAGGTGACTCTGGGCAGGCTGAGGAGAGCGGGGCTGACACAGTCCTGTCCCTGCAGGCTCTCTGTCCTAGGTGAGCTCCTGCTGGCAGCCCTAGAAGTAGGGCAGGGCTGGAAAAAACCCACCCAAGGCAGAGCAGTGTCCCAGGACTGACATTACCCCTGGGCACACGGCAGGTGACAACTCTGGTGCCAAGGTGCGTGAGGGTTCCTGCCGGCCCAGCACGCTCGGGCCCAGCTGGCCCTGGGTGCACCTGGGTCACTGCCCAGCAGCTCCTGCCCTGCAGCTCCTTCTCATGCTGCGCTGTCCCCTCGTGTCATGGCTGTGATTGTGGTGGCCCCACAGATGGCCTTGGGGAAACCATTTTGCCTGTGGGCAGCAGCTGATGCCTCTCTGATGGCTTTTCCACCGGGGTGCTGTCACAGGCGGGAGGGAACACGGAGCTCCCTGGCTCAGCTCCCAGCAAGTCACGGAGCAAAATCAGGACATCACTGCATGGGTTTCCTGTTTCTCTACCCCATCCGTCTGGGAGGAGAATGATCCCATTACAGCCCCAAAATAATGGCCCAAAAGTTTGTTCTGGGAGTTTGCATCCCCTGCCTGCATCTGGCAGCTCCTGATCCCAGCAGGGAGGGTGCAGATCTGGGCACCAACCCTGCTGCTCTGTGAGCTGATGTTGGCAGACCTGGAGGTGCGTGAACCCCGACTTATCATGGAATTAGACAATCAGTTAGGTTGGAAAAGACCCTTAAGGTCATCGAGTCCAACCCTTAACCCAGCAGTGCCAAGGCCACCACTAACCCATGTCCCCATCTGCCACATCCACAGGGCTTTTAAATCCTTCCAGGGCTGGGGCCTCTACCACTGCCCTGGGAAGCCTGTGCTAGGGCTGGACAACTCTTTCCATGAAGAAGGGCTTATGGGAGAGTCAGTGAATCAAACTGGCGCCGCTGAGTGCTGCTGGGGTGAACTGGGGTGCGTGCAGCATCTGCGACAACTCTGGAGCGTGTGGCTGTTTGAACCCTGCGCTGGTGCCCACCAAGTGCCCCTCAGGCAAGAGATGCCCCTCAGTTCCTCAGACATGTTCCTGTTGATGTCTCTTTATTGCCTGGTTGTGTTTTCCAGACCAGACAAGGATATTTTAAAGCAATACTTGCTTAAAATTCCTGTCCCAGGGTGACACCTGGACAGGCCCTTTCCTGGGGGGCTTTGGGAGGGGAACTGGGGCCCTGTCCCAGCTAAACCTTGCAGCCCCTGCCTGCAGTCATTGCTTTGGGATGAAGTAAGTGTCCACTTGTGTGTGACAGACAAATGGAAACCTTGCCTGGTCCCAGCCCACCTGCCGCCTGCCCTGGCTGCTTGACTCAGCGCTCTGCGAATATTGCAGTGACGGCAAGGCTGGAAATGCTGCTGGAAGCTGGAGCCAGAAGCAGGGCCATGGGAGGTGGGAGGTGGTAGGAAGGGCACTGAGCCCCCCAGACTGCAGCCCTGCTGGCGTTTGTGGCTGACCACTGTGTGCTTTCCAGATGACTTCCCTGGTTTGCTGGAGGACTGAGTTAACCCTGGAAAGGGGACAGGCAAGGGCAGGAGCAGCGGCTGAAAGGAGGGCACAGACCCACACTGGAATCAGCTCCAGTAACCACCAGCAACAGCCCCCATGGAAGGGTTTGGGCACCTGCTTTCTCCTGAAATTCAGGGGGTTCGGGTATTTTTCTGGCCTTCTGTGGTGCCTCCCATGGACTCACAGTCCACATGATGTATGCGGCTGGATGTGGCTGAAGGAAGGTGGGGATAGTTCTTTCTCTGTCCTGTTGGGTGACTTTGAATTCATCCCTCTGGGGATGGCAGTGGGACCCTGTCGGTCCTGGGGGTCCCCTTCCTCTCCCTGACACAGGCTGTGGGTGACTGTCCTTGTTGATACCCACGGTGATCCCCTGCAGCTCTGTCCTCTGCCCTGGCCAAGCCCATGGCTGTGCCAAGGACCAGATGATGCCACGCCCAGAGCCTGTGGTGGCCCAGGTGTGACATCCACCTGCTGCTTTCACAGTCCTGCTGGGGTGCAAAGAGCCCACCAGGATCTCCAGAGATGTTCATGGGGTCAGGGACAAGAGGGGATAAGCACAGACAATGTGGGAGCTTCAGGAAGCCCTTCCCACCTGGATGACACAAGCTCCTCATTTATTCCAGGCCTTTGGCATCTCCGCTTTGCTTTACAAAGGTCTCACCACCTCCTGTCTAATCCTGGAGCCCTGTTTAGGGGATGGGATCTCTGAAAGCCTCCAGGATTTGCCCCAGCTGTCGGAGACATCTTCTGTCTCCCCACACCGACACATCAGCTGTCGTGGTGGGGAAGGCGTTCCTGAGGCTTTCCCCATCCCACCTGGCAGATCTCTGGTTTCCTGAACTGGGAGTTTGGGTGGATGGGCCAATCTGATGTTTTGGGGGAACAAATTTACCTCTTTGCAATGGGATCCTGTCAATAAACACGGCTGGAAAATGATCGACCGTGCTGCGACATTGGGCGAGTTGGAATAACAGTGGCATGAGGAGCATCTGATCCTTTCAGGAATAAATGATACTTCCTTTATTTAGAGCTATGCCCACCTGGAAAATAAGTAAGGAAATGTATCAGTGACTCAGTAGGCTGGAAATGTGGGTCAAAACCAATTTATAATAGTACCAGCTTTTTGTGGGAAGAGATTTTTTCTCACTGGAAAACATGGATAAACTGTATTTCAGCTAAATCCTGAAATACTTGCAGTTTCAGGCAAAAATGTGCTGATATTTAAATTAGCACTAAATTTTTAATTTTCAACCTTCCCAGCTGCCTGTAGGAACAGCCCCCTCTGTGTGATCTTCATTTCCATCACCAGACTGATTTGAGCTCCCTCACCCAAAACTGGGGGCTGGAACAGCCCTCTCCTGTCCTGGGGGGTGAAATCACCGCCTGGGAGCAGTTTCCCTGTCCCTGTTGTGAATCCACAAGTGAAGCCATGGCGGTGGGTAAGGAAACACCGGCTCCCACATCTGGACCCTGTGGGAAACCCTTTAACTTGGAACTGGGACAACCTCCTGCGGTGCCTTTGCCATCGACAGCAGCAGCTCCTCAGTGTTGCCCTGCTGGGGTTTGCCCAACATGTGAATAAACAAGATGCCAATAAACTCTCGTAACGTGGCCCAGATAAGAGTGGGTGATAAACCACATTGATTCATTTGCTCGTAACCTATGAATCACCCCCTGAGTCAACAGAGCAAAAGCATCCAAACGTCATGGAGCAGGATGAGAGACCCAAGTTTCCTTCAAATTGAGAACGTCAAGTGAAACTATGGCATTGATGTTCTTTGTTTTTCCTGTGCAAAGTGTTTAATTTTCAGCTGAACTCCCCCAAACTGAAATCAGAGAGAAATCTGAATGCTCATTTCCCTGTGAATTGGAGGTTTGGTATTGATTTATTTTGCTTTCTGAGCTCTTTAAATCGCTTCTCTTAACATGTAATCAAAACAAGCCCACTTTTTTTGCAATTAAGTGGTTTTTTGTTCGGATTAGACATCATGATTGAGAAAGATACAGGGAAAATGCCTGAGCAGATGTTTGTAGAAGTCTGGAACTGGCCACCTGTGAGCTGATGGAAAGAGTCACCAAGGCATGGGCCATGTGGAGGGTCAAGTGGAGGAGTCAAGGAGGGGCCAAGGTCATCACCACAAGGATGAAATGTCGGTGGGCCAAGGTATGGAGAAACCAGAGCTTCTCCAGTTCTGCCTCCGGGGGCCAAAGGGAGCTGGAGCAGGATGGGCAGATGATCCTCTCCAGCTCTTTCTTGCTGTACTGGGCAGCAGGACTTGACTTCTCTCTGGCCAGAGCAGCTGCAGGGAATTTTCTGCTTCATGACCCACTTGGCAAGTTTGAGCCAGTCCAAGATGCCCTGGGCAGGAAAGGAGCTACCAGTACCTGTCCATGGCCTGCAGGCAGCAGAAGTGCTTGGGAGCCCCATATCACCCTCTCCTGCTTCAAGGTGCTCATCCCTCAGGCATTCCAAGGGTATTTTGGGGAATGTGGAGCTTTTATTAGCAATATTCCACCTCACTGGGGAAGTAATCAAGGAACAGCTGGGTTACCACACAGTTTGGGGCAAACAGGCCCTCCCAGAGGCACAGACATCATCTTGTGGTATCTTGGCTTTGTCCCGCTGCCAAATAACCAGGAGAGAAAAAATATCCCTCCTGGAGCAGGAGGGTCATGCTGCTCCAGCTGGGATGAACCCCTCAGGCTCTTTCTTAGGATGTCACCATCCCTTTAAAGACTAACCTGGCCAATGGGGCTTTGCTCTTTCTTTTCTCCCTCACATTCCTGGGTGGCCACAGCTTCCCCAACCTGGAAAACCACACCCTTGTTAGCAAAGCTGAGATCGTCTGGCCCTGGCAGAGAATGTGCCTCATGCTCTGGCTGTCTCAAAGATGCCTCTTGACCCTGATGTCCACATCTGGAGGTATTTCCTGGAGGCCACAGAACCATGAGCCTGTGGATCAGCAGCCAGGAGAGCCAGGCTTGCTTGGCTGCTCCACAGCAGCATCCCTGGAGACAGGGAACTAGCTGGGGAATGGGGAAAACACTCTCTCAGCCCAGCTTGCAGGAAGGTTAAGGATACAGAGACACTTTTAGCAGTGTCTCATGCACAGCATGAAGGCAAGTAAGGGAACAGGAGCAAGCAGGGGGTGAGTGGTTTATGACTCATAGGATTAATGGGGCTTTCCTGGGTCATTGGGAGGATTTGGGGTGAATCTGAGTTTGGGGGTAACAGTAGGGTGGCTGGTCACGAATCCTGGGGTGACCAGTCTCCATGAGAGAGCAGAGGCTGGAGAACACGGCATGGGGCTGGTGAGTGATTTATCTTCTCCAGGAATGTGTGTCGGGGGTATGGGCAGATGAGTTGGTCCTGATGGGCCCAAGGGCTGTCTCCAACCTCAACAATTGTGGGATTGAGGATGAGGCTGGGCAAGGACGGAGGGAGCAGAGGGTCTGGGGTTATAGGGACGGAGGGAGCAGAGGGTCTGGGGTTATAGGGACTGTGGGAGGACATGAGAGGGAGCAGGTGGGTTTTTGGGGTCAATTCAGGATTAATAGGAAGGGCTGGTGTGGGGGTCTGGTGTTAACACAGGAGCTAAGGAAGGCAAGGGGGATGAGGGGGTCCAGGGAGAGCCGGGGGGGGCTGGGAGGCAGTGGATGGCTGAGAAGGTGGCACTGGGGGGTGGGGAAGCCCTCAGCCAGAGGGGTGCTGGTGCTGGAGACAAGAGCCACGTTCCCAAAGAAAGGTGACCTGGCCCTGGCCTACCCAGTCCTGAGTGAGCCCGGGGGGCCACTGGGGGGGCTGGGCCCATTTGCTGCCATCCCATAGGAGGGGGCAGCGGGGGCTGCTGAATGTGCAGGTCCTGGGTGGCTATTCCTGGCAGCCCCGCCTGCGCAGGCAGATTGGTTTGCAGGGAGGTGACAAGTGCCAGCCAAAGCCTATAAAAGTCACGGGCCCCTGTTCTGGCGCAGTGAGCTGGTTCCCCCCTCCCAGCACAGCCGTCCTGGAGCAGAGACCATCGGTCCACAGAGCGGAGACACCTGGTCCTGAGCAGGGACCCCAACCCCGGAGTCCAGACCCCAGAGCTGGAGGAGAAATCTTTTGTCTGGAGCAGGAAGCCTAAAACAGAGCAGAGACCCCAGAACAGCCCCTTCCCCAGCCCCCAGGCTTTGCAGCGATGACTGGCAAAACTGCACCTCCAGCCAAAAAACCGGCTCCGGCGGCAGCCAAGAAAAAGGCAGAAGCAGCCCCGAAGGAAGAAGCAGCCCCAAAGGAAGCAGCAGCCCCAAAGGAAGAACCAGCTGCAGCCCCAGCCCCAGCCACTGAAGAGCCCCCAGCCCCTGAGCATCCCCTGGAGCAGCCCCCAGCCCCCACGGACGAACTCCCTCCTGTCCCCACGGAAGCCGGAGCAGAAGTGACTCCAGCACCTGCAGAAGGTTCCCCAGCTCCCCCAGCTGAACCCCCAGCCCCCGAACCTAAACCAGAGAAACCAAAGGCAGGTGAGTGGGGAACACTGGGGTGGGGAGGGGAGATAAGCAAGGCTTGGGTGGGGGCATGTGCTAGGGAGAAGGAATGGAGGGATGAAGTCATCAAGGATATTTTTGCAGTGGGATAGGGCTGGGGATTAGGAGGGTGGGTAGACTGAAGACAGACCTGATGGTTGAGTGATTGCCCTCCAAAAGCCCCAGTACTTGAGCCCTGCCCTCACCGTTGCCATTTTGTTACAGAGCCACCCAGCTGCCCCTTGTCCTTGGCCGTGGAAGAAGTGAGTGAAAACTCATTCACGCTGACCTGGAAAGCCCCGGAGCAGACAGGCCAGGTGGGCCTGGATGGATACGTGGTGGAGATCTGCAAAGATGGAAGTAGGTTTGGGCTTTCCTGCCTCACAAGCAGGAGAGATGGTGTATTGTTGTGGGGTGGGATGGAGCTGGGTGGAACCCACCAGAGCATTTCTCCTGGCAACAATTCTCTTTCTTTGCCCAAACAGATCCATTTTGAATCATTATTTCTTTGGAAATTTCTTTCATGGAACAAGGCATCCCATTGGCTTCAGACAGTAGTGATGTCTTTAGCAGGGGCTTGGAGCAGGTTTAGTGTCACTGCTATGTCCAGCTCGAGTGTGGAGCAGAGACCAACACATCCTCTGGGGATGGTCTCTGATAAACTCCAGTTCTGCAGAGACCTGGGGCTGGGAAGGTAGTCCAAGAAAACAGGAGGAAAACGTTCAATTCTCCCATGTTTGCCCAAAATGAAGCATGGAAGGAATGGGAATAAGGTGGGAGGATGAGGAAGGAAAGGGTCCTGGACATGTATCAACAGAATTGGTGATGTCTGGAAGGAAGGTGACCATAGTGGATGGAGGTGGGCTGGGAGGTGCCAGCAATTGTCCAGCAATTGTCTGTGGTTTTCCATTTGCGTTACTGGGTGGTGGAGTGGGGTGGGTGGGTAAGGTCTGTGTTTTGGGCACTCTCTTGAAGCCCTGCTGGGATTTGAGGTGAGAGTGAAGGGTCTGTGTGGCTGGGGGGATCTGCAAGGGGAGGCTGGGCTGGAGTGGCTTGTGAGACCCAGGTGGCCCACAGACTTCAGGGAACTTGATCCTCGTCCGTTTAGCTTGTGGCACACACGATGGACACATTCTTGGCTGTGAGAGGCTTTCATTGTTGGGCGGGGGGTGGAGAAGTTACCATGACTGGGTGGGCTACATGAGGAGGCCCTTGCATGGGACAATGAATGATGCAGCCATTCCTGGAGGGATCTATCTGATAGCCACCCAAAGGACCCAGTCTGGGTGCTCGCCTGGCTTGCTTTGGGTCTGCTGGAGGACAGGAGAACTCCAGTCCCTCAGTCATCACCCAGGGGCCACAGGACTGCTGTATTTGGGCTGGCACAAGACTCTGGTTGACTAAAATATGGTGATGCTTGAGCGAGGGCTGATTAGAGCAATGCCAGTGGTGAAGGGAAAGAGGATCTGGTGGGATTTGGCTGCTCTAATGGTGTTGACAGAAAAACTTCTTTTTCTGAAGGTGCACATAGGGGCTTGGCACACCCTGGTACATGTGGGTCACTCTCATTGCCCACCTGGGACACCAAGTCCTTGGGGCACCAGGGCAGTTTATTTTCTAAGTGAGAAACATCTTGAGAGTTTTGGCACATGGCAAGGCCATGTTAGCTGGGGCTTGAGGAGGGCTGGGCTCTGGGTGGAGTTTGATATGTCCCTTCCAAGCACGAAGAACAATGGAGAGGTCTATACGGCCACGGGCAAGTCCTGAGCAGACCTTGCTTGGTGCAGAGGAGTTTTTGGGGCTCATGGTGAGCCCCAGTGTTGTCCTGGGGCAGTGAGAGGAGTAGAGGGGCTGGCAGGGAGCTCCAAGAATGTTCCTTTTCAGAAATGCACCTGGTCAGCAGGGACGTGTTCGCTGGCCTGGTGCCTTTTCTTGCCTGCAAATGTCCTTGTGCTCCAGTGCTGAGCTCCTGCCAGCACTTCATACCCCACACTCCTTGGCAGGGGGGCCAACCTCCCCTCAAAGGTCCCTTTTTCCGCTGGTGCCCCAAATCATTCCAGCTTTCCAAGGAAGGGGTTCTTTGCCTCTGGGTCTCATCCCTGTGCCTTGATCCTGCTGCTCGGGGTGTATCTGTCTGTCCATGGCACATCCAACGTGCTGTGCTGGGTCTGTTGCAGGTTCAGACTGGAAAGCTGTGAACCAGGAGCCTTTTCTTTCCACCCGCTACACAATCCCAAATCTCAGCTCCGGGGACAAGATCCATGTGCGGGTGGTGGCTGTCAGTGCCAGCGGAGCCAGTGTCCCAGCCACTCTGGAGCAGCCAGTGCTCATCCGGGAGATCCTCCGTGAGTACTGCTCCTCAGGGCAGAATTCCTGTGTGAAATCTCTGTCCATCCCTGCAGCCTAAGCAGCCTCTCATGGGTCCCATCCAGCCTTTGATAGGTGTTACTCTCAATGACTGTGTCCCATTCCCTTGGATGAAACTTCCTGAACTCACTAATCTTGCTGATGGTGAAGCTTTGGGGGTGAAAGACTCAAAAGGCAGAGCCACATTTTCCCATTTCATGGCAAGAACTCAAAATCCACCTTCCCCTGAGCATGTCACCCCCCCCTTGGCCGTGTCACATACCAAATACACCGTGGCACACATTGGACAGCTTTGTTTACTTAGCTCAGGGACATCAAGAGCTGGTTGTCTGGAGCATGGGAACTTTAATAACGCTGAACTCGCTAATGAACAAGTTGCTCCCATGCTTAGCAAGACTCACATTCCTCCTGGGGTGCTGCCAATGTGCCAAGGCTGATGCAGGAGGGAAGGGCCGATTTGCGCTCAGCAAGCAGCAAATACATACTCATTTTCTCTTTAGAAGGAATTATTAATGCTCAAGTTGTCCTGTTATTCAACTCACCAGATTTTTCAGCTGCTTAAAAATACTAATACCAACAAAAGTTATTCCAGGAATCACCAGCTTTCCATAGGAAAAGGCTTAGAGAAAACTATCAGCCTGTGGAAAGGGTCCTGCAGGGTCTGTCTCAGTGTGCTCGGAGGAGGTGAATGTGGCTTAGGGGTGGTGGCTGCATCTGTTCACCTCTGACCTCAAAACCATCCCACCAAACCTCATAGAACTGGGAAAACTGGGGTGTGAGGGACTGGCATGAGATGTCAAATGCACAGCTTGTGCTTCCCACGCCCCGTCCCTGCTGCCTGTGCTTTGTCCCAGCCACACGTACAGGTGTAAAACCCAAGGAGCTGAGAGACCCACACACAACTTGATCTACTGGGTTTCTCCTCTTTTCTTTTCTTTTCTTTTCTTTTCTTTTCTTTTCTTTTCTTTTCTTTTCTTTTCTTTTCTTTTCTTTTCTTTTCTTTTCTTTTCTTTTCTTTTCTTTTCTTTTCTTTTCTTTTCTTTTCTTCCCTTCCCTTCCCTTCCCTTCCCTTCCCTTCCCTTCCCTTCCCTTCTCTTCTCTTCTCTTCTTTTCTTCTCTTTTCTTTTCTTCTCCTCCCCTCCCCATCTGTTGCCCCCTTTCCTCCACCCCCATCTGTTGCCTCCTGGCATTCACATTTTCTCCAAGCCTGCATTTTGTACCTCTCACCAGTTCATTTATAGCACCCCAAGGGGATTTTAAATAGCAGCGATCGGACAGCACAGAGCTTAACAACAGCTGGGATGAGTGGGCTTGGGAGGTGGAGAGGGACAAGGAGAAACCAGATGAAGGATCAGTATGGGAGTCACATTTTCGGGGAATAAGGGCAGGAAAAAGGCCTTCCCATCATGACACCGTGTCACCTGGGTCGGAGTGAGGCACGAGGCATGGGGAGCTGGGGAAAACACCCATGAATTAACATTCCTCCCCTGAGGTCAGGTTTCCCTGCCTTGCTGAGACTGATGAGCTCAAGTGGCAGCACCGGGGGACGGATCCCTGCAGAAACCGCAGCACGAGCAGAGCAGGGACCGTCTCAGCTGTCAGAGGGCCATCTGGGACCACCAGGCCTGTCCCTGCACCCCCCAGCCCTCACAGCTGTTTGGCTCAGGCCCGGTTTATTCTCACCAGGCCCCCTCCCCCGGGTTAAGCTCATGTACATTTAACCCGGGCTGAGACCCCCAGCTCCCTTATGAGAGGCTCCAGGGGGATCCCTGGGTGGCAGAGCCGGCACAGTTACACGACTGCTATTCCGCCCGGGGAAGGGGACACGCTCCGTGAGCATTCCTCAGCGGGGTTTTTCTTGTCTTTGTTATGTTCCCTTGGGAACATTTGCCTTTGTCATGAGCCCGGGGCTTCCACAGCTCTGCTGTGACCAGGCACCTCCTTGGTGTCTCAGCGGCCTGGAGCGCACAGGGAAGGTGGAGGTCGAGCCTTCCAGCCTTGTCCTTGCTGCAAGTTGGGCTGTGTGCCTCTGAAAAGTTGGGAGGAGAAATATTTCCCGACAGGAAGATGCTGTTCCCTGCCTTGTTACCATATAGGCTGTGCTGTGGCTCTTCTCGTTGAGCCCTTGTTGTTTCCATGGCCTGGCTGTAGTGAAGGGGCTGAATGATCCATTGGCTTGGTGACCTGGGATCTCAGGGATGGGTATCACTTGGGGGTACTGGCAATGGGATAGGCTTGCACAGCCCTGCAGGGGAGCAGCACCGACCAGGAGATGAGAGGGAGAAGGTGAATGTGTTTGGGTGGATTTTCTTGGAGTCCAAGCAGGGGTGTGTATGGAGGGGGGGGGGTCAGCCAGCTGGGGAATGGGAGTTCCTTGTCTCACAACATGAATTCCTGGTCCCCAGAGCTCCCAAAGATCCGCATGCCTCGGCACCTGCGGGAGACTTATATCAGGCGTGTGGGGGATGCTGTGAACATCATGATCCCCTTTCAGGTAGGTGAGCGATTTGGGCTTTAATCCCCTGGGCATTTCACTCCAGCTTAGCTCCTGCAGGTTAGCTCCTGGGGCCAGCTGTGCTCTGACTTGGCCTGGTCCGTGTGTCTTATGGGCCAGGGGTGGGTGATGGGGTGGGAATCTCTCTGCTCTTCCTGCACATATCCCATTTTCCCCCTGCTACATCTTTATAGATGGTGCTGTAATAGGACAACCCCAAACACATCAGGACATGGGCTGGCTGTTGCTGCTGTCTCAGCCAATAAGCCCAGCTCAGCTCGTGCTCCTGGCCAGGATCTGGCCACATCCCCTGGGACCCCACAGCAAAGCACTGGGGTGCCTTGAGGGGACCAGTTGCCTTTAGAGCAGGGCAGCCTCAGGGCCGTGTGATGGAGCAATGCTGACACTGGTGGGTCAGGCTGAAGGTCGTCTCCTCAGCTGATCTTTCTCATCCTGTCTGGGACATCACCAGAGCATCTCCACCGTGGCAGCTGGCTCTGAAATATGTTGGCCAAGCAGTGGGGAGTGAGAGACCCTTGAACTGAGGGACTTGTCTATGCCGTATCTCACAGACAGTTGGGACTCTGTGCTGGCCATACCCCAGACATGGCTTTTCCCTGTATGCTGAGTTCAAGCCCTGCTGCTAAGCTGGAACCTGAACTCAGCACCTGGGCCATGAGAGCACAGCTCTGCCCTGGTGAGTAAAGCTGGGCTTGCTCCATGAGAACCCTGGGGAGCCAGCCTGTTCCAGCTTCATCCCTGGAGCCTGATGGCTTCCCATCAGTGAGTCTGACAAGAATCAGCTGCAGCTGCTTTCCCGGGGACTGCTGGATGGGAGATGTGGCACCTGGGCTGCTGCTGCTGCCCGGACACAGCGGGGTGGTTCTACCACCTGTCCTTCCCAGCAGGACCTGCTGGGACCATGCGCCCTAATGGCTCCTGACCTGCCTGTTTCTGCAGGGAAAGCCGCAGCCTGAGGTGAGCTGGACCAAGGGAGGGCAGCCCCTGGACACCAACCGCATCAACATCCGCAACACGGCTCGGGACACCATCTTCTACATCCGTCAGGCCCAGCGCGGGGACTCGGGCAAGTATGAGCTCACCGTGAAGATCAACGGAGCTGAGGACAAGGCTACCCTGGACATCCAGGTGGTTGGTAAGATGAGGATGGGACCCTGCAGGGTCACTCTGGGGCTCATTTTTCCTCCTTAGTTGGGTAGGTCTTGTTCTGTGTAGGTGTGATAAGACAGAGGCAGCAACAAGGCAAGGGACTCTGGAGTCCCAGTTCCAGTGGGATCCTCAATAGGATCATGCAAGTGAACTCTGGTTGGGAATGCAGAGTTTCTATCAGCCTTTGCCCCTTGCAGCTTCTCGTCCCTCATATGCTGCATCAGGGTGAGAAAAGATTAAAAGCCAGGTCAAGGGATGGTCCAGGTACAGAATGTGGGGGGAGCAAACTGGGATGTCACCCTGAGGGCATTTGTGTTTGCAGAGCCACCCGGCCCTCCCCAGAACCTGAAGCTGGTGGATGTGTGGGGCTTTAACGTGGCCCTGGAGTGGACCCCCCCTGCGGACAATGGGAACTCTGAGATCAAGGGCTACAGGGTGCAGAAGTCAGACAAGAAGAGTGGGGTGAGCCTGGGCATTTCTGCTGCTGGGGATGCCCTGATGGGACAGAAGCAGCTGCACTCCCTGCCTCCCCCCACACCTTCTCCATCCTTGTCACAGCCTGTCTTTCCTCACTACTCTCTTTTTTCCTCCTTTTTTCTTCCCAGAAATGGTTCACAGTGCTGGAGCGCTGCACCCGCACCAGCTGCACCATCTCTGACCTCATCATTGGCAACACCTACTCCTTCCGAGTGTTCTCCGAGAACATCTGCGGGCTCAGCGACAGCGCTGCTGTCACCTCTGGGGTGGCCCACATCGAGAAGACAAGTGGGGATACATTCCTGGCTAAGGGGCTGGGGAGGGTGATGGCCAAGAAGGGTCCTGACCAGTGGGCCAGTGGGGCTTCCTTGGAGTTGTGCTGATGTTGCTGGGCCAGTCCCCAGGACAAGACCAGGAGGGGTGAGGCTGAGCACCCCCAAGGTCCAGAGGTCCCCTGCCCCGCTTCTGCATCTCATTTCTCCTTTGGGAGAAGCTTGTGCCATGCTCAGCCCCCTGGGAGGAACCAAGGCATGGACATCCCTGGGGTGAGATGGAAGCAGGAGCTAGGAAGGGTGAGAACAGCCCTGGCTTTGGCGCCGCAGCTCAGGGCCAAATATCCAACCAGCCCCACTCTCCTTCCATCTATTTCCAACCTGCTCCCTGGTAGCACACAGTGACCTGGGGTCTCTGCCACCTGCAGAGCTTCCCTCCAGCTCTGATTTCTGTGCACTGAGGTTTGGGGATGAAGTAGAAGATCCAGAGTGCACCTGGCCTGGGTCTGACCTGCTACACCCAGAATATGTCAGTGCGTTTGGGGATTGGCATCCCCACCCTGTTCCTTGCAGGGCCTGGGCACTACCATGTCATGGTTGGATGAGGAAACAGGGCTACTCTGAGCTGAGGGCCAGGTCCTTGGTGCAGGCCAGGTGACATCTGGCCTCTTACGTGGGGGAACAGAAGCGGTTTTGGGTATCTTGTGCTGAATCCCTGTGTTGGTCAGCCCGGGAGCCTGACCTCTGCCTCAGCTGGAATTAATGATTTCCTTAGAAACCACTTACCAGCCAGAGAAGATCCCCCAGCGGGACATGATGGAGCCTCCAAAGTTCACACAGCCCCTGACAGACCGAGCGACTACACGGGGCTACAGCACTCACCTCTTCTGTTCCGTCCGCGGCTTCCCCCAGGTCGGTGCTTCCTCCGTGGACAGCAGTACCTCAGCCTGGGGACACCGGTGGGGCTTTTTGCAAGGTGGCTGGAGGTGTCTGGGAGATGGCTGATGCTGTTGGATTAGGGTTGAATGAGGTTAAGGGGCTGCAGCTGCCCTCTGAGTCAAACTGGGGCAGGTTTGGGGTGTTTGTGCATGGATTTGGGAAGCTGGTCTTAAATCAAGCCATGTCGTGTTTCCTCTGTGCTGGGTCGAGGAAGGATGGAGCAGTGGTTAGGGCTCACAAGTGGGAGATTTGGATCTTCGGAGTACTTCTGTCCATGAATCCCACCATGACAACAAGCTTGAGGCAGGGCCAAGGCAAAGGCAGGAAGAGACGGCTGCATTTTGAGGCCAGTTACATTTCTCACTTCTCTCCCTGCTTTAAATTTTCAGCCCAAAATCATCTGGTTGAAAAATCAGATGGAGATCCGGGAAGACCCCAAATACATAGCGCTGATTGATCAGGGTGTGTGCTCCCTGGAAATCCGCAAGCCTGGCCCTTTTGATGGCGGTGTTTACACTTGCAAGGCTGTGAACCCCCTGGGGGAAGCCTCAGTAGACTGCAGACTGGATGTGAAAGGTGAGATTGGCCATGCGAAGGAGGAACAGGAGCCCTTGCCTACCTTTTCCTGGTCTTGCTTTCCCAGTGCTGTGGTTTGTCCCTGTTTTGTGCTGATCCTGGTGGTGATGGAGTCTGAGGACACTGGGCAGCCCTGTGGAGTGGAGGCTTCTTGGGTTTATGGTCTTGAAGCATCTTGAAATCACCTTTCCTTATTCATGGGGAAAATAAATGGGGGGGAAACCAGAAATGGCAGAGCCAGAGGAGCTGCTGGAGGCCTGGCCCAGTGCTGGCTGCCCCTGCTCTTCTCCCAGGCGTGGGGGGTGTGTGTGAACCTCCTCCCCTGCACTTGGGCTGCTCTGATTTATGTCTCGGGATCCTGTCCACGCTTCCCAGCTCACATTTCCCTGCCTCAGCAGAGCACCCGGAGCAGACTTGCTCCTTGTTTCTCCCCATGTCCCCTCCTTGGCCTGTGGGAGGATCACTGCCCGTACACCCTCTGTGTATTCCCATGCTGGCCAGGTGTCCTTAAACACTTCTATTTCCCCTCCCGTGGCTTCCCAGCACACTCTTGCCTCCAGACACGCTCTGCCCCACTTCCCATGCAGGCAGGCTTCCAATCTGGCAGCCCCAGCACTTGTGGAAGGTCCAGGGCTGTTGGTGTGGCACGGGGTGTGTGGCACAGGGTCGGTGCTCAGCTTTGTGGGAGCTGCTTCTGGAGCCTCCAAGAGCACTGACCCAGCCAGTCGCAGTCCCGCAGCCCCACAGGCACATCCTCAGTGCAGCCGTACAGGGACTCTGGAGCGTCACGGAACCATGGAATGGTCTGGGTGGGAAGGAACCTTAAAGCTCACCCAGTTCCACCCCCTGCCACGGGCAGAGACACCTTCCACTGTCCCAGGTTGCTTCGAGCCCTGTCCAACCTGGCCTTGGTCACTTCCAGGGATGGGGCAGCCACAGCTTCTCTGGGCACCCTGTGCCAGGGCTTCCCCACCCTCACAGGGAGGAATTCCTTCCCATTATCCCATCCATCCCTGCCCTCTGGCAGTGGGAAGCCATTCCCCCTTGTCCTGTCACTCCAGACGCTTGTCCCAGGTCACTCCCCAGCTCTCCTGGAGCCCCTGTAGGCACTGGAAGGGGCTCTGAGGTCTCCCTGGGGCCTTCTCTTTCCCAGGCTGGACACCCCCAGCTCTCCCAGCCTGGCTCCAGAGCAGAGGGGCTCCAGCCTTCAGAGCATCTCCGTGGCCTCCTCTGGACTTGCTCCAGCATCTCCATGGCCTTCCTGTGCTGGGTCCTCAGGGCTGGAGGCAGCTCTGCAGGTGGGGTCTCACCCGAGCAGGATAGAGGGGCAGAATCCCCCCTTCCCCAGCCTTCCACACTGGGGGCTCAGCCCAGTTGGCCAAGGAGGACGAGCTGGGAATTGTGCTGGGAACATAGAGCACCTGGGAGTCACTCAAGCTGGATCTCGGGGGACACTGGCCAGGAGCATGCAGTGATGATGGTGTGTGGGACTGCGTGGAGCAGGCTTCCCCAGCCTTCCACAGTGCAGGTGCACGTTGGGGTGTGCACACAGGCACTCTTCGGAGTCAAAAGGGGAGTAAGACAAGGGGAATTCAGGGTTTTTTTTCTCCTGTGCTCTCCTGCAGTGCCCAAGTGAGGACAGATCAGATGACAAGACAAAGATTGAGGTAGGTCTGGGTTGGGGCACCAGGATGGAGGGAGGGTGGATCGCTTCAGGGGGCTGGAGTGGGCTGAGTGTCCTGGATTAGCCCTTGTCCCCTGCTGATGGAGTCCCAGCTCAGGTCTTCCTTGTCGCATGGCTGGAGAGCCATGGGACATGGTGAGGGGGGGGATGATGAACCTGGGGGAAACCTGTCCCCTGGTGAGGTGGAGAGGGGGCTGTAAATGTGGCTGGGTTTGTCTTGCATTTGAGCTGTGGCAGGGGCATGTTTCCCACCCACCCCTGACCAGGGCTCTCCTGGTGCCCTCACAGGACTCGGATCTCATTCCTTTTCCCAGGTGGATCCTGCAGCAGGTGGTGATGGGGCAGGTGCTGATGCCCCTGGCCGTGGTCTCTTCTGCCTGCTGGGCTGCCCCTCCCTGGCAGTGCTTTGGGGGCTGCACCTCAGCCTGTCATGGCATGGCCCTCTCTGAACCTGTCATTAGCTGTGACAATAAAACAAACCCAGCTGGGGGGGCTTTGGTCCTAATAAAAGCCACCAAACCCCTCTGTCCTGCTTGTTGTGGGGTTGGCTTGGGTGGGGGGAGGTGGAGAGGTACCAGGGCTGCTGTGGGGTCGCATAGGATCCCACCCAGCCAAGGGTGGAGGAGATGGGTGTTGAGCTTGGAAAGGAAGGACTGGATTTATGAAACACATGTAGAGCTTACTGAACCTGGAGTCCATCAAGGAGAAGGAGAAGGCAGAAAGATTTCCTTCTGGAGCAGGGGAATGGTTCTGGCTGGGGAAAAAGAAATGCCACATCAATGCTGTGGCATCTTAAAGCTTCTTTATTGATGCACAGGTTTTTTTATCCACCCCCGTGAGGCAGTGATCCAGCCAGGAGCTGTCACCTTCCCCCAGGGAGTGCAGGACACGTTGATGTGTTATCCAGAGGAGGCGACTCGGCCCTGCGAGCTGGTGGCTCATGTGCAGGATGTGCATAACTTGAGCTCTGGGCCAGCTCGGGGCAGACACCGGGTGTTACCAGAGCCCAGAGGGACCCATGGAGCACACGGTTACCGGGGGTCAGCGGCGCGGGGTGACCCCACCACCAGCACTGCCTCCCTCTCGTTCTGGGGCCACAAGGGGAGGAGCTCTCCCAGCTGCGAGGCAGCTCCATCGTGGGGCCAGAGCCACATACTGCCCACGTCCTGGCTAGCCCTGGCACTGCAGTGTAGATGCAAATCCAGCCTGGCATCCACTGATCGGAGCACATCCCACCCTTGGTGCCACGGAAAGCAAAGCCAGGCAGTGCCTGTGATTAGACACCTCTCTGCACAATCTCTCCTGCAGCCCCTCTGCTTTGTCTCCATCTGTCCCCAGGCACCTTCAGCCCAAGCTGACGCCCAGGGAGTGTTGCTGTTCCCAGAGGCTCAGCCCCAGCACAGCACTGTCCACACCAGGGTTGTTTCCACCATCAGAGGGCATTGTCGGATTAATTATCCCACTGCTGGTTCGGATGGATTTTTGAGGTGTTTGGGAGTGGTGGTGATGCCACAGGGTGGAGGTTGCAGACCCAGCTGCCAGGTGGAGAGCTTGTTTTCCCTGGCATGCTCACACCTGGCTCTGGACACTGTTGGGGCTGTCCTGCCCCCCTTGGTGTCCCTGGCACCTGGGCACGTGGCTTTGGCCAGTGGGTTTTTTCGGGAACAGGGTCTGGAAGCAGGCTGTGAGCTGATCTCCAGGACTGTGTCATGCTGCACACTGTGCCCTTTCCAGGCCTCTATTTCAGTCCTCCAGGGCACAGACTGTGTTTGTAACCCCACAGGGGACCAAGGTGGGCGACAACATCCACTTTTAGTGAGGACTCCCCGGGAAAGGTCTGGAGAGCACAGAGTGGAAAAATCCACTGGATGTTATTTTTAATGAAGCAACCATTCACATGCCTTTTAATTTATGAGCATCCCAGTCACCAGGTTCCTGAGCACCATAGCAAAGATCAGACCAAAGCGTCAGTTCCAGGAAAGCAGCAGAAATAAGATGCAAGTGGGAGTCAGAGCCGGGCAAAGAGCAGCATTAACCTGAGGGCAAGGTGCTGCTGTGCCAAGGGACCATGGCCTTGGCCTGGGGCGTCCTCTCTGCACTAACCTGGGTTTGCAGCATCCTCAGGCACCACTGATAATGGTGCTCCAGGAGACCTGAGGCACTTCCCTCTGCCCTTTCCAGGAGATGCTGGCCCTGGCCAGAGCTGGCACAAGACATGGCAAGGTGGGGGCATGGGAATCACTGCACTGGGCAGAGGAGCCATTGGACAGATTTGGGATGAGCCAAAGCTCATCCTCACGTGAGAGGTTCAGCCCTGGCCCCAGAGCACATGGTGGGAGGGGGCTGTGGGCTGAAGTCCAGGGGAAATTGCTGTTCCCAGGGGCTCAGCACCAGCACAGCACCATTCACACCATGGTAAGGCTGGGAGGGTGTTCAGGACCCCTCCACTATGATAAAGACTAAAGGGAAGGATTTCCTCCTGTCCTTGTCGTTGTTTTTCTGCTCTGCTCCTGTTTTTCCCAGTGTGGTCTGAGCCAGGAGCCTGCAAAATGTGGGAGGCTGAGCCTCTCATCTTCTCTCTTCCTTGCTGCCCTCCTCATCCCTCCAAGCTAAACAGAGCTGGCTACAGCAGTGGGAGAAGGGACACACAGCTGCCCCAATGCCTGTGCTACACACTCCCAGCATTGGTAAAAATCACCCATAAATCTCACCCATCCGAGGTCCTTATCCTCTCTGCACCCCCAGTCCCGGTGGGAACTTGCTGCAGTCACTTTGCCCATTGCTGACGTCCCCTCTGAGGGGCACGACCCTGCTGGGGCAGGGCAGGGTCATAGGACCTATGTTTTGAATGGGAGCCTGGTGAACAAGGGATGCTGATAAGAAAAGAATCCAAATCAACTCAAATTAACTCTTCCCACCACCACTTCAGCTCTGGAGGAGATCTTGCTGCAGAGCAGGGACTGGCACTTCCAGCATCCAAAGGGACCAGAGCTGGATGAGGGATGGTCCATTTCCAGCCGCCCCCTCCTCAAATTTACCCACAGCTGAACTTCAGGGGTGGGAAAGTGCCCTGTGGCAGCATCCGCACCCACACGGTGGCCTGTAGATGTCCCCCACTTACCCCCAGAAGGGCCCAGGTACCCCTCTGCCCCCTGGGCTGCGGAGGTGGCTGCATTAACTCACAATGTTTGAGTCAAAAGAGTTTGGCTGCACAGAGAGGGTGGTAGGGAGTGACATGGGAGGTGTGAGATGAACCAGCTGGGAGAGATTTGCTACTGCTTTTCACAGAAAACAGCCAGGAGAAAAGAGGGAAAATTACCCAAAACCAGAGTAAAGGGAGAGAGAAGACAAGTGGAGAGGACACACTCCCTGAGTGCAACTCATAGGGGTAGTAGCTGCTGCTACTTTTGGAGCAGCAAAAGGTGTTTCTGCAGAGCTCTCTGGGGTTGTTCTTAAGGGTTTCACCTCTACCCACCTCTACCCACCTCTATCTACCAATACTCACTCTACCTACCAATACCCGCCTCTGCCTACCTCTCTGGTAGTGCTGAGACCTGGAGACTGACCCTCTGCTTTGTGGAGTGGTGAGTTCACCACCCTGTGGGTGCTGCCAATGCCATGGGAAGCCTTTTCCCATCTCTTCCCATGTTTCAGCCTAGCTCACCTCTCCCTGTTTACAGAGGGGAAAAAAAGGGCTTTCAAATTTAATTTCTGCAGAAATCCCACTGCCCTAGACTCTGCTGATTCTCAGCATCTTCACTTCCACAGGAAAACCCTTTGTCCGAGTGCCCAGTAACCCCTGTGCCTCCAGGGACACGGGGCCAGAGTGTGAGGTGCCCCCAGCACCACCAACACCATGGAGCCAAGGGTCTCCATCAATGGCAGGGCACCTCTTGGGTGGTTTGGATCACTGGACTTTATTTGCATGAAGATAAACTGCACATTTGTCTGTACAATTTCTCCTTAAATACTTGGCAACCTTTAAAAAAATGAAAAACAAAAACAAACAGGGAGAAAAAAAACAAAGCCAGAAAGGAACAGTGCAGGCTACAATATCCAAACAGTACAATGCTTGTGAATAAATAACCCCCTCGGGTGCCTGTGGGGACTGCAGGGGGCAGCTGAACTCAGAACCCCTCGGGTCCTCGCTACCCCTTCCTAGGACAGCAGGAACAGAGTCCAGGTGGGGACTGGGTGGGCACAGATCCCCTTCTCTGCCCTCTCCCAGTTCCTAGTTGCCCATCTCGGCCGTGGTGGCGCTGGTGGCATTTTTGTTGGTTTTGCAGCAGAAGTACTGGTTCCAGATCTGCAGGAAGGCTGTCTGGAACTTCTTGATGCGGAAGGCGTAGACGATGGGGTTCATGGCCGAATTGCCGTGGGTGAGGAAGATGGCGATGTAGGTGAGGATGTGCGGAGTCTGGCAGGACGGGCAGAACAGGGTGATGCAGTTGAGGACGTGCAGAGGCAGCCAGCTGAGAGCGAACAGGAAGAGGACGAGTGCCAAGGACTTGGCGATCTTCAGCTCCTTCCCATAGTACTTCTGGGGATCATTGGAGCTGGAGGACACCTTCTTGTTGAGCTGCTTGCGGATGAGGTTGAAGACCTCCAGGTAGATGAGCAGCATCAGCAGCAGGGGAGGCAGGACCCAGACGAAGAAGTTGAAGTACACCATGTACTCCATACTGATGACTGTCTCAAACTGGCACGTGATGACAAAGTCCGTGTGGCTGCCGTTCAGCTCCTGAGTCCTCTGCATCTTGTTGAGGTTGTTCCAGCCAAACATGGGGGTGAGTCCCACCAGAAAAGAGACAATCCAACAGCAGGCAATGGCCACGGCTGCCCGCCGCGGTGTCACCATGCTCTTATACCTGTGGGAGAGACAACAGTCACAAGGAGGAGTTAGACATGGGTGGGATGCTGTGCTTGGGAATTGTGTGGCTCCCGGTGGAGTGGCAGTGGTGGGGTGGCTGAGATAGTGGCCTGTGCTGAGATAGGAGGATGCTCCTCCCTCCCCTGGAAGTGGGTAACAGCCTGTTCTGATAATTGTGTTAACAGACTGGTTTCCCTGCCTGTGTCCTGGGATGGCAGAGACCCCAGACACAATCTGTGAGCTTTGGGGGTTCATGCCAAGCCAGGGAATGCATTAGCACCTGAGTGTCGAACCCTCATGTCTCAGATGGGGTTCATGTGCTCCGGAGCCCAGCTGCCATCTGAGCACCTGCACCCAGAGTAGCAGGTCACCCTCTCCTCCTGCCAGGGACTAACCCTGCCAGCTCCCTGTCCCAGACAACTGCCCTGTGCTTGGGGAGGAAATCACCAGCAAAACCATCCCCCGGGATGTGCTGGGATGGAGGAAGAATCTGCAAGTGCTAATGGACCCCTGGGGAAGCTCCTGAGCACAGCCTGTTTCATCTCCTAATGCACTTGGATTGACAAAACTCTCTTTCTTCATGGGCTGATGCCAAGGGCGGAAGGAGGAAGAGGAGGAGAGCTGTGTTCTGACTAGACTCTGCTCCCTCCCTGATGCCCCTGGGAAACCACTGGGGCTGGTATTGTCTCTCCAGAGCTCTCCAAGCGGGAAGTACAGTCTGCCGGATTGATTTTTCCCCCTGGTCCTCCAAAAAGCTTTTCCTTGGAGGCCAAGAAGATTCCCAGCCCAAGAGTTATTGCTTTCCACCAAAGGGTATTGAACAAAGAACATTTTCCTGACTGTTTTCTGGGTCTCTCAGTGATGCTGGTGTTAACCCATCC
Source organism: Pomatostomus ruficeps (assembly GCA_013400735.1). Classification (NCBI taxonomy): domain Eukaryota; kingdom Metazoa; phylum Chordata; class Aves; order Passeriformes; family Timaliidae; genus Pomatostomus; species Pomatostomus ruficeps. Next base: position 188,306 of record VYZT01009684.1, on the reverse strand, counting down.
ATGGAGACCATGTGGAGGTGGCTGGTAAACCTGGATTCCCAATCCTGCTGCTCAGAGCTCCCTGCTGAAGGTCTTCAGCCTTTACCTGTGATGGAAATTGAGCCTTTTGGACTTTTTTATACAGTCAAGTGCCGCAATACTATCAGCAGGGGCACGGTGACCGCTTACGGTTCCAGGGGCTGGCCAGGCTGCTCCAAAGGTGTGGGAGGGCTGGTGAAGCTCCAGGAAGGTTTCACCCAACCCACTGATGATCCAGGCGCGCCGAAGAAGGAGAGATGAAGCGGAGGGGCTTTCCCAGATGGTTTATTCAGCACCAGGGTTGTGTTTGGGAAGCACTGGCACAGCGTGTTACAGTGACATAAATACCGACAGGAGGGGGCGGGGAGGGTACAACATCCAATAGGGAGGGAGTGCTGGGTTTGAATTTGGCGGGCTTTGTGTAGGATTACGCAATACAGAGCCCTCCGGGGGGGGGAACCGGATACCGAGGGGGGAGCGGGGAGATAGCAGAGCCTGGCCATGAGGTAAACCGAGACTGGCCAGAGCACACCACAACAGTCAAGGACCCAAACCCACTCTCCCTTCTAACGATCCCTCTAATGGACAAAGCATAAAGGTGGAAGCATGGAGGGGCACAGGCTGGAGGAGGGGACATCAGTCCCTGTGAGTCCAGAGGGTCCAGAGCCATTGGTCCCTGACAGCTTTCCTAAGCGAGCCTCCTGTGCTCTGGGAAAAGCTTCACAACATCCTGGTGGCAGCCAGGTCCCGTGGGAAGGAGGTGGAAATGTGGGCAGCTGTTTCCGCTGAGAGCCAAGGCTGGATTTGGAGGGTGATTTATTCCTTGTGGCGAGGAGAGAGGGCAGGAGACCCTGAGAAAGGCTCAGGGCAGGGACAGCTGGGGCACAGGCAGGGCAAGGGGTGGTGGGAGAGAACTGGCACTGGGAATCAAGTGAAGGGAATGGTGAGAAGGGTCCATGGGAGCAGGGGTGGAAGAGGGATGCCAGAGGCTGCCACGGGGCTGTGTGCTGACCCCTGCACCCCCTGTCTGATTGCAGGTCCTTGGGGAGGGCTGATGTGCCCTCCTGCTGTGACACCCAACCGCCACCTCCCTGGGCTCGAGCAACTTGCGGGGTGACACCAGAATCAGCAGCACCATCCCCCTGCCCCAGCTCCTTCCCTCTTTGCAACCCCTGCAAGCTGTGTCCCATTTCTCACCCCTGGGGGTTTCCAAGATGTTCTACTGATTTTTCTGGACATGCTCCCACCCCAGGTGCTCCCTAACCTGCAGAGCTGCGTGGGAGCTGTTGCCCAACAGACAAAGCTGCTGAGCAGCAGCAGTGTCATTGCAGTCCCCAAACACTGTCCCAGGGCTTACAGCCACCACCCAGACACAGGGTCCGTCCCTCCTCATTGCACACCCTTCTCTCTCCATGCCTCATATCCATCCCTCCATCCTGCACATCCATTTCTTTGCCATGGTCCATTATCTGTCTTTACCCCTTGTTGCAGTGCCTGGCCTGACACCATTTGGGAGCAGGACCTGGCTCTCCCTGCTCCTCCCTTCATTTGGCCCCACAAGGCTTGAGGGTGGACCTGCAGAAGCAGCCAGAGCAAACCTGGACATCATCCTCCAGCCCGCGTGTGACATGGTCACAGGAAAAGTGGGTGAACCAACAAACCCATGGAAAACAGCAACATTTGAAGCACATTGTTCCTTCAAGCAATGAGCCAAGGGCAGAGGCAGTTGCAGGAAATGTGCTCCTGGGGACCTGTGTCCACTGTTCCCATCAGCCCCACATGGAGAATGACAGAAGCTATAGAATTGCTCCAAGTTCCTCCTCCCTCTAGCTCACCAGGTCCATCTATCCACTGGGTCTGATCATGGAGCCCTCCATGGGGCTCAGCTGCTCCAAAAGCCACAAGTCCAACTTCAATTCCTTTTACACTTTATTTTCCTTGGAGGTGTTCAAGCAATGCCTGGACATGGCCCTCACTGCTCTGGGCTGGGTGACAAGGTGGGGATCGGTTACAGGTTGGAATTGATGGTCTTAGGGGTCTTTTCCAATCTAATCAAATCTTTGATCCTTTAAAGGGTGGAAACGCAAGATCCCATCTAATTTTCAACCCCATTCACATAGTGGGAGGACAGTTAGCAGAGGGACAGGGACAGACTTTGCTGTTCCAAATGTTATCCTTGGTTATGCCATAAAGAAAATCTTTTCTCATTTGTCTCATTTTGCATTAATATGATAGGGCTGGAGTTTTGGATGGTCTGGTAGGCAGAAGCACTAGAAAATGCTGATAATGGCTCACAATTAATAAATAATCTTATTATTCTCATCAGCACCAGAGCAATTACCAGCATCATTGCAATTTTATTACTGCTATTATTTTTATTAGCAGCTGTGACTAAAACAACCATGGTAATCATCACCCCCATTCTCATCCACTTTGGGTTTGTTTCCTCTGCCTGTGGGGGTTTGAGCCTGACTATAATTGGTAAATGTTCCCCCTGCCCTCCCCGAGTGGTGGTTTTTGCACGATCCCTTCCCCACAGAGATGGGCATCGACCCAAGCTCTCCTGGGTGCCAAGCCTAGGAGAAAGGACCAGTGACCATCCAACCTCATCATGAGATGGGATGGGCAGGAGCTGTGGTATGGAACAAAATTGCCTTGGAAGATAATGCCGAGAGGCAAAACGGCAATTATTGATAGAGCTGTTTGCTCCCCAGGGGAAGGGAAGAGGTGATGGGTGGAGGCAGAGGCTGGCAAATTGTCCCCAGGGGCTGCACAGAGCTGATGGGGGGACAGGGAGCAGCTCTCCAGGGAAAGATGCTGCCTCCAGGAGAGGCTGAAGATGGAGCAGACACCGAGGCCCCTTTTCTTACGGAGATCATAGGATCATAGAATGGTTTGGGAGGAAAGGGATTTAAATCCCATCTCCTTCCACCTCCTGCCATGGGCAGGGACACCTCCCACTGTCCCAGGCTGCTCCAAGCCCCATCCAACCTGGCCTTGGATGCTTCCAGGTATGGGGCAGCCACAGCTTCTCTGGACACCCTGTGCCAGGGCTTCAGCACCCTCACAGGGAAGAATTTCTTCCCAGTATCCCCTCTAACCCTGCCCTCTGCCAGTGGGAGCCATTCTCCCTTGTCCTGGCCCTCCATCCCTTTATAATGCCCCCCTGGCCATCACTCTGAAGACACCATTCACCCTCCTTTCTCTTTGGTCCTAATTCCCAGACTAAATTCAACTTCTTCTGCCACGTCTTGATGTGTCCAGACCTCCACAACCCTCTCTGCTGCAGCCCAGGGAGCCCAGCTCAGCTCAGGCCCTGTTCTGGAGGTGTCTGGCCCTGGGTGGGTGTGGCCATTTCGGATATTAGGGCATGTCTGAAAACACCTGGAGAACGGGACATTCATTGGTTTCATGGATTTCACCTTTGCCTTGGGGTCTGTTCCCCGAGAGAGATGAGGGTTCATTTCCAAGATCCTGACCCAGAGGTCAATAGAAACCAAACACTCACCAAACATCTCTTGTTTTGTTTGAAAAGTTTCAGAGACTCTAGGCCTGGTTTGAATAAAATGTGGAGGTTTTTAGCAGTTCTGTGATTAGTTTTTCTGTCCACAAAACACTTGCTGTTGTCCAGCCAGTGCCAAGATGTGGCTTTTCTGGTCTTTGCTTGGGAGAGTTTATTGTAGTGCAATTCCTGGAGAATTAATTCACTAATGAAGACAGACTATCACTAATGAAAAGAAGCTGGAGCCAATGTGGCAAGAGGAAAGGAGGCCAAGCTGACATGAAGTTCATCTGCAGGATGAACACAGCAAGAAAAAGCAGCCAGACCATGTCCTGATCTAATTGAAAGTCTCTAGACAAAAGTGCTTTGATCACAGAGGATTTGGATTCCTGCTCCTTTCTCCTGGCTGTATCCTCCCTTCAGATCTTTCAGTGTCCTGGAGGCTGCTGGGTGGGAAAACTCAGATTGTTGGTGTTCAAAGCTGCTCAGAAATGAGAACTTGAGAAATGCAAAGTGGTGTCTGGTTTCTGCGAGGGCAAGGACAGCCACAGCTCAGGGCTGGGACAAGGAGGTTCCTGGGTACTCACACACGGTGGGAAGTGCCGCAGAAGGAACCCTGATCATGGAGCCTTTGTCACCTCTGATCCTGGAAGTGAAGGGTTGGTTCCTTCTTTACAGAATCGTGGAATGGTTGCAAATGTGGGTTTGTGGCCACTGGCGAGTGTGTCACCATGTGAGCGGCGGCCTTGGGAGGAACAGAGGTCAACCAACATCAGTCAAAGCTGGTATTTGGATGGACATGACAGCTTGTTGCTACAAATGCTTGGAATGGAGGGACTGGTCCTATCAGCACCCCCTTGGGATATATGGGGGATTGTCCTGATCCCCAAATCCCAGACTGATTGCTTGTCAAAAGCCAGCTGGCAAGTAAACGCATAAAAAAATAGTCTGGTCTTTCAGGTGAGCCAGAAGAGCACATCCGTCAAGGACATTGGTGTTGGTTGGTGCTGAAGCCCCTGTTCTGCACCAAAGTAGCCCAGCAGTCTCCATCAGCACAGCGTTTCCAGCCTGACACCTGCATCCTGCCACAGAGCCACTTCCCAGTGCTCCAAAGGGACCTGGAGGACCCTGCGTGTGGCCCCTCCCGGTACCTCTGGCTGGTTGGTCTGCAAGAGATTTGAGCCGTGGGAGAAACCTGACAAGTGCCAGCAGATCCCTAGGACAAGAGGGAATGGGAAACGTGGTGGGAGGGGACAGGCCAGGTAGCCATGACACAGAATCCTGGCCTCAGGCTCTGCCTTGGGGACCTGGTTTAAAAGGAGCTGAGGAGGAAAATCTCTTCATGGTATGTCACCCCTGCCTGTCTGCTTGGGGCGAGGGACAGTTGGATAAGGACAATGGTGGCTTTTCTACCACTCTCACTTTTGGAGAGTTCCCGGGGCAGGAGAGGCACCAATGGGAACAGGCACCTTTTACCCACCGCTCATGTGGGTGGGGCAGCATCCCCAGTCTCCACCTGGAACCTCTCTGGCAACCACTGAGCCAAGGTCAGGGCCGCCCTGCTCCCAGCACCACCAGCTGCCCCAGTCTGGAGCTCGCACTGGGACAGTGCAGGGGGCCGTGGGTGCCTGGTGCTGCCTGGGCCATGTACTCCAACTAGAGGAGGGCACAGGGGGACCAAAGCTGAGATGGGGTCCAGGGATGGATGTTCCCCATGGGTGCTGGGTCCTCCCATCCACACCTCTGAGAGTGTCCCTGTGTGCCCTGAGCTGTGATTCCAGAGGTCACGGCTATCACTGGAGCACTCTTGGCTGTCACTCTGCCCTGCAGAGCATCCAAGCAGGGCTGGGACCACCCCACTGAGAGACAGGGAAGGATTTTCTCACCATATAGTGTCTTTCCTGCTTGGCCCAGCTCTGAGAGCAGCTGGCACCTTTCTAACATGGCAGCTTGCCCCACTCGTGGTGACCTGGTGCTGCAGCCACTCTCAGCTACCCCGAGAGGAGCTGGGAACAAGCAGCCTCTTCTTTGAGGATCTCTGCTCCCAAAACACTTTGGATCTCCTCCACTGCAGCACAAGGAGATGGTTCCACACCAGGAGGCTTCTGGATGCAAACCTCCCCCAAAGACACCAGGAGAGACCCCGAAAGCACGGGGGAGGATGGATGTGTGCATCCCACTGCCGTCCATCCTGGTCCATCTGTGTCCAGGGTTTGGTTTTACCATCCCAAAATGGTGACTCTGTGTAGGAATCATTCTGCAACGAGTGCCTGCAAAGCACAAACAGCTCCGTCCAGGCGAAGCATCTGGCAAGACCTCTGGATGTGTAATCACCTCCAACAGCCAGCAATTCTCTAATGGATGTGTGCGAGGATGATTGTGGGGCTGAGGAGAACAAATGCTGCCAAAATTGACTGGTCCCCACACAACAAAACACGGTGTCCCCAGGACTTGGGTGAGGGCTTCATTCAGTGGTGGGAGAAGCTGGAGCTGGTCACAGCTCCAGCAAACGGCAAGAGAGTAACACACAAAGGAGGGTTTGTGCTTTAGGCTTTGTCAGAGACGGTTGTGGAAGGACCTGGAGCGTTTGCAGATGTCCTGCGCCCCAAATAGAGCCTGGGGAAATGCTACTGCCTTGGTGTGGGTTCAACCTTGGAGTGGGTTCAGCCTGCCCTGACACATCTCTCAGGACCTTAGAGACATCCTGAAATCCCTGAGGACTGCAAAGGGACATGGGCACATCCAAAAGCAGTCCCAGGGACACAAACACCCCCACAAGAAGCTGAGGATATAAGGTAGAAAATAGTTTTATGTGCTAAAACAGCTGGAAATGGGAATGATGCCTCCATGGGGCAGCCTGGCCATGCCAGGTTATCTTCAGCCCAGACTGGCAGTACTAAAATAAGGGTCCATCAGGGATGTCCATCCAGATGGTGATTACAGGTGTGAGAAAAGGTGACCCCCAGCTCCAGCAGTACCTGGATCAACCCGAAGCCCGGCCACATCCCCCCAGCTCTGCCACTCTCCTGATGCCGCCAGTCCCAGTGGGACCAAACCTCAAAGCACAGCACACCCCAGAGATCAGCCCACCCTGAGCTTGGTACCTCCCGTGTGGGCATCACCCAGAGCCTCAGGAGGTTTCCCGGCTCCCCCATGTCTCCACACACCCACACAGTGCCCACCTGAGCTAAACCTGCCATATTTCAGGATCCAGCAACAGGATGGAATTGAGTCTTCCTGCAGAGCCAAGGAGACTTGTCCTATCACACCTGTGGTCCCTGGGAGCTGGGAGCAGCCACAACATCCCGCCAGGTTGGCTGAGCTCCCCACACCCCCTCCTGGGGCTGCTCCTGGCCTTGCTGGAGCTGGATCCCTGCCTCGCTCCGGGTATTTCTGCCGCTGGACTGCCCCAGCTCTGGCAAGGAGTCACAACCTTTGGGAACAAACCACAGGCTCCCAGTAACTGCAGAGCTTTCCGATCGCCTGCCCAGCTGTCCTCAGCTCGGAGGTGGAGGCTGAGTACCAAGGTGGCTCCACCATGGACTGGTACTGACAGCTCCCCTGGCGACCAGGTCCTGCAGGGGAAAGGGAGCCCGAGAGGGCTGGAAATCCCAGGGAGGGAGGATGGGAAGCACAGAGACCTCACACTGAAGGATCCTTCCTTCAGGCTCTGCCCTGGTGTGGAGGAGATGCGGCTGCTGTCCAAGGAAGTTGAAGGAGTGCGAGTTGCCCACTCCGCTCGGAGAGGATTTTCTTCACATCCCCCAGCAGCATCTCTCACCCCAACAGCAAATATCAATCCTTTCTGCTCAGAAAACGAGTCTTATTTCCAAACTGAGCTTGGTTTTCAGCCTGAGGCTGCACCCTGGTGTGGACTCTGTCACTGCATAAGCAGATTCTCATCAAGGACCACTCACCCTGTGCTCAACCCCTCATCCCAAATGTGTGTGTGTGGAGGATAAGCAAGGAGCTGGGGATGCCCAGGCCACCCAATGCCTGAGGGAAATGACAATTCAATTTGTGTCTATCAGTGAGCACTGCCCTCCAACCCCAGACAGACCCTTCAGGCCCCAAAGGGAGCTGTGAGACCCCTGATGCTGTGGGCAGCACGGAGTCCATCCAAGGGTGCTGAGTGGGTGGTCCTGTTCTGGATATGTCACCCTCCTGTTGCCATGTGCCAGTGTGAGGGTGCACCCAAGGTCCCTGGTCAATGGGGCACAAATCCCACTGAGCCATAATTTTGCACCCAGGCAACCCCAGGGCTCCCACCCAGCTCCACCATGTGTGGCCAGGGCCCTCCAGGACCTCTGGATTTTCCAGGACCTCTGGCTTCTTCCTCCAGGACCCTGAGGTAGGTAGGAGGGAAATGATTTAACACTATTGGCAATGACTGCAAAATCATGAAACGAGCTGCAGAATCTCAGAACTGGTGATGTTCTCTGAAAAAATGTGATGCTCTCGCCTTTTGGCTGCTGCTTTCAGGCAACAACATTTTGAGCAAAGCAAAGTGTGAGAAATGCTGCTTTAAAAGAGAAAAGAAGCAGAAGCTGAGATTCTTTTATAGCTCCAGGACTTTGGGAATTAGGACACGCAGAGAAGGACAGCTTGGTCCGCAAGAGATGGGGGTGAGGTTGTGAAAGCTGCAGGACAGCATGATGTGCACCATGAACTTGTCTCCAGCGCTGCCCCTGTGCAATATATTTCCTGGACACTTTTAGTGTCTAAACAGTTTTGTTGTTGAAAATAGGAATTTGCTGTGTGAGCATCTCCTTGGAGAGGGACCTGAGTCTGAGGGTGGCTCCCACACAACTGCATCACAGCGCTGTGGGACCAAGCACACCTCCAGCAGGAGACAGTTTCAGGAGGAGCCACTCAAACAAAACATGCACCTCTCTCTGGCCAGGCTGGATGGGGCTCGAAGCAACCTGGTCTGGGGAAGGTGTCCCTGCCCACATCAGGGGCTGGAATGGGATGAGCTTTTAGGCCCCTTCCCACGCAAACCATTCCACGATTCCATGTACTGGATGTGTTTCTCACCCGGTGCTGTGGTGGGATATCAACCTGCTTAGCCAGGAGTCTCAGGTCATCTTCTCTTGCCTTGCTGAGCCATCACCCTGTGGATTTGGCCACCTCCAGAGGTGTCCCATACCAGCCCTGCCCCTGCCATGGCAATTAGCTGGGAGCTGATTGTCCAGACCAAATTCAGCAGGGATCTGTGTGACTGGAAAAGTGACGGTGAGGTATTCCCCAACTACAAAGGAGAAGGGATGAAAGGCAGCTTTTGCCAATCTTCAGTGCAAATCCAGGGCTTGGCTGGATAAAAGCGGTGGTTTTTCAATTGCTTGTGTTGATTTTTCTATGCATTGCATATTTTGGTTCTTTATGCAAAAGGACCTCTTTGAAATGAGGACTCTGAAAGTCAGCCCTCAAAATTTAGAAGGGAGGGGGAAGAGGGGAGGATGAAGAAAGAAAATAGCTCTAAAAGCCACTTAAAATGCCAAATGTGACAAATGTGGCTCTGAGAAATGGAAATGGGACAGCAGATAGAAAGTGCCTGATGTGACTGGGCTCCCAGAGCCTCTGTGGCTCAGAGTCCATCCCACAAAACACGGAGCTGCAGAGGGGAAGTGGCTGTGCTGGGAGGGAGGTGCCAGCTGAGGAAATGCCCAGTGCCACCACCCTTCCCTGCCTGTCACCACCACACTGCTACAGCCAAGGCCAGCTTGGTCTGCAGGGAAGGCCTCCAGCCAGGGGAGTCTGGAAAGCATCAGGAGCCATTAAAAGGTAGGAGCAGATCAGGGACCCCAAGGAGAAGGGAAATGAAGGGGGTCTTGAGAGCTGCTGTTGTTGTTGTATCTGCATTCAACAGGACATCGAGATCTGCCCCCCAGATAAATGGGAGGCAGAAAACGAGATAGAAACTCCATTAAGAGGCAGCAACCAAGCCTCAGAGCGGGGCTGAGGTGGGTCTTTATCTCTCCAATGCAGAAGGACTCATCAAAAAAAAAGAGATATCTTAAATTAAAACTGGAACAAGAGACTGGTATCTGCTGCCTTTTAATTTCTTGGGTTTTACACTTCTCTTGCTAACCCGACTCATGATTTTGCAGTCAACAACTAAACTCCTCAGTTTCTTAGGCTACAACTTGTTATTGGATCAGGATCCTCACAGCACAGTTTGTCACTGCAAAGGGAACATTTCCCTTCTTGCACTTAACCCTGTTCAACGATCAGGACATTCAAGACTGAAAAATTGGCTGGAGGTTCCCAGAACGAGGGAGGTTGTTTTCTCTACCCGATGCAGAGAAGAGAATTGGCAGGGCTGATGAGATCTACTGTTTCTAAACCTCAGAGGACACAATAACCCAAAACAACCAGTCCAGCACCTTCTGTCCAATACATATTTCCCCTGATTAAAAGATCAATTTCAAATGCAAAAGCAGCTGGATTCATTTAAGTTTTTTGTTAATGAGTTGGCTATATGTAGTTTCAACTGGTGAAAATCATGTTGGAGGTATCAATTTGGGCTACAGTTGGCTTCCAACTTCTGTCCAAACACAACTCCCCACAAAGCTCGAGTAAAACCTGTGTAATTCCCCACTCCACACACCAGCAGGATGAAAGAAGTAATGATCAGAGGACATGTGTGTAAAGCCGCTGAGCTGGGATGAGTCTGAACAATGAATCCATATTGCAGTCAGTCAAACGAAATGCCAAACTGGAAGTGAAGGCTCCAGTTAACACCACAATTAAATGTTCCCTCACCTCCAAGAATCTGTCACCAGGAAAACAAACAAAAAGTGCAAATGCAAAGCAAACCTGAAGTTTGTTTGTACTCTGTTTTCTCATTTAGATTAAAAGATTATTTATTCCCTTGGAAGAAAACTGAGGGGCCTTGTCCCCTAGGAGGAAACAGTTCAGCATTTCCATCAGGATGGCAGAAAGATATGAAACCCAAGACCAGGTATTGCAGTGAAATGTCTCAGCTGGGCCTAAATTACAAACTGTGCATGTTCCTAATTACTCTGGTCTTAATTCCAGGCAAGGAACAATGGGCAGACACAGCCCGAGGCTGCCCAGGCAGCCTGGCTGGCTCAGGCTGTGGAGGTGAGGGACACATGGACCAGGCAGGATGGAGGTCATAGAGACTCTCCAAGGGCTGGAGCCCCTCTGCTCTGAGCCAGGCTGGGAGAGATGGGGATATTCACCTGCAGAAGAGAAGGCTCCAGGGAGATCTTAGAGCCCCTTCCAGGGCCTAAAGGGGCTCCAGGAGAGCTGGAGAGGGACTGGGAACAAGGGATGGAGGGACAGGACAAGGGGGACTGGCTTCCTACTGCCGTAGGGCTGGGCTGGATGGGATATTGGGAAGGAATTGTTCCCTGTGAGGGTGGGGAGGCCCTGGCACAGGGTGCCCAGAGCAGCTGTGGCTGCCCCATCCCTGGGAGTGTCCAAGGCCAGGCTGGCCGGGGTTTGGAGCACCCTGGGATAGTGGAAGGGGTCTCTGCCCGTGGCAGGGGGTGGAACTGGGTTTTAGGGTTCCTTCCCACTCAAATCACTCTGAGATTCTGGGATTCCATGAAATGCATTTCCCTCTCCCCAAGCCTTGGCAGAGCCAGGGCTGCCTGTGAGTGGGGAGCAGGGCTGGAATGTGGGGGATCCCCACAAGACCCCCTCAGCCCTGTGTGGGTCACGCAGGGGGTGGAATGAGATGGTCTTTAAGGTCCCTTCCAACCTAAACCATTCTGGGATTCCATGATCCCCTGGAGAAAAGGGGCCTCAGTGACTGCTTCATCCTCAACCCAAGAAACTTTGACTGCAGCATCTCCTGGATTCTGGGATTCCAGGTCTTCTGCTATTGGAGCACTTTAAGATCTCTCAGAGCACACCAACCTCCCTGAACCCATAAAGAACCCACGTCCCAGCAGTGCTGAATGTGGGGAATGAGCTCGTTGAAAATAGACCCATCTGAGCTGCACTCATGCTGAGCTTAGCTGGCTCTGCTCAGGCTTCTCCAGGTCCATCTGGACCCAGGCTGAGCCCTTGGCTCTCCCAGTCAGAACCTCTCAGTGGAGAATGGAACCTTTACACGAAGAGAAACGAGTGTTTCATTTGTGTGTTCCACAGGTAAAGGCACTGAGTGTTGTTACCAGAACAGAAAAGAGGAATAATTTAATCCGTAGGACTGTGCTAATTCTGGCGATGTCTGAGACAGCATTTCTCAGCATCAGCCCCTCACTGTTGTCAGAGAGGGAGCATCACTCCCTCTGTGAACAGATGGGGAGACTGTGTGGCAGAGCGGAGCTGTGATCTGCCAAGATGGACCAAGCTGAATGAGAAAACATCCCTGGTGCCAGGAGCTGGCACTTCCCTTGTTTGAAGGAGGCCAAAAAAAATCATCCCTGTCTCTGGCTGCACGGAGAGAAATGGCCTAGAGAAGGTGGATAAACAGCCATGGCAGCAATGTCTCGGCTTTCAGTGCCCTGGCCTTCCTCAGAGGAATGAGGGAGAGGTGATACTGCCACCCCAGGCGGGGGATGAGACAGGGGGATGTCACCTCTGTGTCCCCGCAGTCCTGCTGGGCGTGGGCGGTACCCGGGACCTGTGTGCATGAGCACCATGGCCAGTGCCAGGGACAGCACAGAGGGAAGCTGGCGAGGGACACACAGGAACAGAACTGGGGAAGAAATCTCTTGTCCTCCTCCAGCTTCTTTTTGTGATCAGAGACTTTGTACCTGCCAAAAACCCAACCAAACCACCCAAGGCTCTGACAGCTGCTGATCATGGTTGCCTGGTCAGGGCCAGGGGGCAAAGCCCAAGCAAGGAAGGGATGGGGGAACAATGGGAAATGCAGTGAGAGGGAGGCTGAGGGTGCAAAGGGGATGTGTTGGGTCCCACAGTACAAAGAAAGGCAAACCCAGATGCCCCAAGTCTTTCCAGTGGCTGAAACTGCTCTGCTCTTCCCTATGTCACCAAACACGGCCCTTCCTCCCCTATTTGCCCCCATCGCCCACCAACCCTCAGTCCACAGGACTCTGCAAGAACAAAGATCTCCATTTCTCAGAGTTATTTCATTCTCTCTCGCCTTCCCCCCGCCCTGCTGATCCAACCTCCCTTGGGAATGGCATCTCCGTGCAGGGCCAGAGGTGCCAGGGGGGTGGCCAGGGGGTTCAGCTCATTACTATTCTGCAGGACAACCTGCTGGCTCTGGGGGCTTTTTGTGGCCACCTTAGGGAGCATCAATTGTTCTTTCTCGCCACTGGGCACCCTGTGCAAGAGTCAGCCCCAGCAGTGGGCAGCCACACTTCCAGAGCAGGAACTCCCTGCGGGAGCCCAGGCAGCCTCTGGGACAGCACCTTTCCCATTCCATGGCCTTGGAAGTTTAGGTCACCTTGGGTGAGACGTGTCCCAAAAGGAGCAGCTCCTTGGGACGCTCCCCCCAGCCCATTGGCAGCCCCAGTGCTGGGGTCTGCTGGCTCTCGGCCCTTGTGTCCATCCCTGCTGCTTTGGCAGGATCACTTTGAATAATCATTCTTTTCCGGGATAATCCAATGCTGTTCCTATCAGTTCGGCTGTGCGGGCTGTCATTTGTCCAGGTTGAGACAGTGCTGTTTTCCCCAAGGGGATGAGCCTCTCAAGCTGTCCCCGTCTCTCCTAGGAGTCTCTCGCCCCTGTGGTCCCCTCCGTGCTCCATGTCCTGCTGTCTGCAAGGACCACAAGCCCCCTGAGCTGTGTCTGGGTTTCCCTCACACCCCTGTGGGCAAGATCCTTCCGGGCTTTAGGCATGTCCTTCCAGACAGAGGTTTCCTTCCAGCTCATCAGTTCCTCTCCAGTCTGAAATGACTCTGGTGTGTGTCACAATGAAACTCATCTCCCAGGTTCTTTTAATGTGGTGCCTCCTGCATGTTTTCCTCCTTTTTCCATCCTTCTTTGTGTTGCCACGACCTTTCTCTCTCCCCTGCCTCCACCCCAGGAGACAGACCTGCCAATGCACTGCTGTGACCCCTCGGATGAGCCATTCCCCACTCTCAGGCTGATTTCAAGCACATCCATTTGGATGCAGGAGCTCCATTGTCCCCATCCCTAATCCTTTGTCCAGCCCTGCCTGTTCTGCCCATGGAGACCCATGGACCTGCATGTCCCAGGCCACCAGACGAGGCCCCTCAGAGCAGATCCCCATGGCCAACAGTCCCTCGTTTTTGGTACAAGTTGCTCTGAGGTGTTCCAGACAGGAGATTTCATCGGTTCTGGCCTCACAGGGGTCTCTCTAGATCCGAGTTTGGTAGTGGAGGATGGTGGGCTTTGTCCCAGCTATCTCCCACCTGAGCTCATGGCCAAAATCCCCTTCCTGGTCAACAGAGACAATCTGGCCCTTTTAAGACACAGTTGAGCTTATTCTGACACCATGAATGGACTAAAAAACTCTGCTGTGATTGATCTGGGGGTGTAAGAGGAGCTGAGGGTGGTTTGGCTGTTGGTGGCCACATGGCACACATCCAACGAGAGCAAGAGAGGCCACATGCCTGTGCCAAGGGCTGGGCAATGACATGGAGAGCAGCCCAGACCCCAGAGCCGGTCACTGGGAAGAGCCCCATGTCAAGAGGAGCATCTCAGCCCCTCTGCACCCCCAGCCCACAACTCCGAACAGTGTCTGAGCCACCCTGCACCCCCTGGGAGTCACTTACTCCTGCTCTATCACCTGCTCTGGCTGATGTGGAGCGAAGGTGGGACCAGAGGTGTGACTGTCTTGGTTAAGGCCGGGTGGTGATGGCATCTCCCCTGGATGGAGTCACATTCCTACGTCTCGGGGGTGGGGGAAGACCCGGGACCCCATCAAAGGGTTCCTGCATGCCCTGAGCCAGCTCAGCGCAGACCAGGATGAGCTGGGCCTGACTCACCCCAACACCCAGCCTGCAGGGCCAGGCTGGGCTACTGGGGGCTGGGACAGCTGAACCAGCAGCTTTTTCTTTGGCAGAGCCTCCTTCCTGGGGTGTTTCCCTTGTGTCTGTACCGGCAGCTGCCCAGGGCCCTTGGACACCCAGCCCAGAGGGGCATCACTGTCACCTCCACCAACCCAGTGCCCTGTGACACAGCCCAGTCACTCCAGGAAAGGGAAAACCACGTCCTGGAAGTGTGACAGTCTGTCTGAGCATTCCCAGGTGGTTCTGGGGCCCTGCAGTTCAGCCAGAGGTCAGTACCCTGGACACAGGAGCATCTCTCAGCTCCAATGAAGCACCTGCCGTCTGTCCCACCGTGCCTGGGTGGCCCTGGCTGTGGGTGCTCCTCACATTCTGCTCAGTGGACACATCGTGGACCCTCTAGGCTGCCATGGGATGAGGGAACAGAGGCTGGCTGTGTCCCACCTGCTTGACAGAGTACATCCTCTTGGATTGATGGTACCACACCTGAACCACGGCCGTGGAGGTGACAGAGTCTTGCTGGGTTCCATCCACACATCTCCACCTGGTTTGATGTCTGCTCCCTGCAGGAGGAGTTCATGGGCGGCCACAGAATCACAGAATCCCAGGATGGTTTGGGTGGGAAGGGACCTTAAAGATCATCCCATTCCATGGGCAGGGGCATCTTCCACTATCCCAGGGTGCTCCAAGCCCTGCCCAACCTGGCCTTGGACACTCCCAGGGATGGAGCAGCCACAGCTTCTTGGGCAACCTGTGCCAGGGTCTCCCCACCCTCACAGGGAAGAATTCCTTCCCAGTATCAAAGGAATTCCCATTCCCCTAAATGTCCCTGTTTTTAGTTTGAACCCATTGCTCCTTGTCCTGTCCTACAGATGAGCCAACCTTGCCCTTTTACGACACATTCAGTCTATTTTAATACCACAAATGACTACAAACCCACGCTGTGGTGTACCCTGGGCTGTGAAAGAAAAACAATTTAATTTCATGGAATTACTCCTGCAGGGATTGCCAGGGCTGGGACTGGGTCCTGGAGGAGCCTGGCTCCAGAGCCCTGGGCACAGTCAGGGCAGGACTCCAGTGCAGGAACAGAGAGGCCATGTTGTCCTGGCAAATCTCAGCTTCCACACTTTCCCTGTCCCCAGCCTCCATCCCTCGCTTGTGGGGTCACCCTGAGCCAGCCATGGTGCAGCTCTGTGCCTCAGTTTCCCCACCTGCAGATGTGCCCTTGCTGGAAATGCCCTCAGATTTACTGGTGAGACATTGCCAAGGGTCAATGCCTTACCCTGAAAACCAGTAGAAATGGGTAAAAAGCCCAATGAAAACATTCCCAGAGCAGGGATTTGGGGTGCAACAGCAGGAAGAAGCAAGTTTTCATTCATGCCCCTGCAGCCCTGGCAGATGTGAGCTCCACTAAGGGACAGATGTGACACTGTTATCGGGGTCAGAGCGATTACCCGGCACAGGGACTATGCCTTGCCCTGCTGGGATACATGGGAACTGAGAGGAGACGGGGTCCTGCTGCTCAGGAAGCCCATTTGGGGTCTCTTGAGGCTGCTCATCTCCTCTTGCCCTTTTAATTCAGAGAATTTGGGAGTAACTCCAAACATCAGCGAGCCTGGAGCATCCCCCCATGGGATTCAGGGCTCTCCTCCCCTCCCTCCCCACTACCGGGGATGGACCATCCTGCACTCAGTCCCTCACTGCATCATCCTGAGGTGACACCCCCAAGCCCCAGCACTTGGTTTGCCATTCCAGGAGCTGGGAATGCTGCTGACAGCCCCACTTGCCTCCCTGCAGCCACATGGCAGCGTCTGGAGCTTTTGGGAGTGACCTGATTTTGCATCTGCCGGCGAAGGTCTCGTGGCGCTGCTGCAGCAGCTGTGTGAGCTCCCAACAAGCCTAATCCGGGCATCCCCTCTCTGAGGGAAGAGCCCTCATGGCTTTGATCTCTGATTAAGCCTGTTCTTGGCTGAAAATTATTCTGCAGATCAGAGAGTCGGGCTGAAAAACAGCTCACCTGGGTATTTAACAGGTCTTTACCAGGATCTCGGACCAACATAACCTGCTGGTAAATCCCTGCCTGTCTCAAGGGCTCTGGGATTTTGGTGATACTGGAATTGAGCTCCTGGTGCTGGACCGGCATGGCTCGTCCGTACAGCCGGGTCTGGTTGGAGCAGAGCTTGGTGGGAAATGCTGGCTCTGATGTAGCACCCACACGCTGGGCTGGTGCAGTGTGCTGGAAACTGTGGCTTGGAAACAGCCTCAAGTCTGCAGAAACCTCCCTGGACTGTAATTCCTGCCTTTTAATCTCCATCCGTGGTTCAGAGCTGCTGTTCCATGGAATGAAGGTCTCCACAGATCACTCTCACTCGCTAAAAATATACCCGGAGGAGGGCAGCAAGGGACGAAATAGAAGAGGCAGCTGCAAAGACCTGCCAGTCCCTAAAATTCCTCCAGGTTAGGAAAAATGGGAGTGTTCTCCTTGGAAATGAAATGTGCTTTCTCAGGGATGGAGCCTGTATGGATGGATGGCATCTTTTCACTGACTAATGGAGTTTGAAAGAAAATAGATGAGAATGCCGGGTGAGAGCTCTGAGTCACCTGGATGCTTTTGAAATTCCTCTGAATTTAAAACAGGCCTTGGAAGAGCCACAGCTTGGTTTGTTCATTGGCCTGGCTGGACTGGAAGGTTTCCTGGCACTAAGTGTTGAGAGTGCTAGAAAGGTGTTCCATGGGCCCTTAGGTGTTTCGGGAGCTGGGAATTTGGGCCTAACAATTCCAATGTCCTCCTACTTGCCCATCCCATGGCAGCGGGTGCCCATCACTCTCCTGCCAAGACCCTCCATGAGGAGGAATCATGAAATCATGAAATGGTTTGGGTTAGAAGAGACCTTAAAGCTTATCTCATTCCACTCATGGGCAGGGACACCTTTCACTATCCCAGGTTGCTCCAAGCCCCATCCAACCTGGCCTTGGACACTTCCAGGGATGGTGCAGCCACAGCTTCCCTGGGACACTTGGAATGGGGAAAAGCCACCTCAGACATGTGTCCTGCTCCATGACCCAGCTGGCTGAGGGC
This sequence comes from Pomatostomus ruficeps, assembly GCA_013400735.1. NCBI lineage: Eukaryota > Metazoa > Chordata > Aves > Passeriformes > Timaliidae > Pomatostomus > Pomatostomus ruficeps. The sequence continues at coordinate 170,791 of VYZT01009684.1, read as the reverse complement.
AATGAGACTTCCCAAGCTTCCCGTGACCCAGCCCCAGCTGGCCCCATGCCTGTGGCCCTTGGCAGGGCTGGACAGAAGGGGAAAGAGCGCTGCAATCCCAGGAAGAGCCTGAGCTCAGGAAGGAGCCTGGAAAACAGGAAGTCCAGGGGGGAAACTTCCCTTTTCCCCCTTCGTGTCCATCCAGGAGCTCACAAGTCATGTGTACGGCCCCCTCAGTTCCTGCCTTGCAGGCAGGGCTGAGGAACGCTGAGGAATGTTCCTGCCATCCCTGGGCTGTTTTATCTCCTCACATTCCAGACAGGGCACTCCTGAACCACTGGACAATGCCAGCGCTGTCCACAAGCCACCCCCTGACCCTGCCTTACCCTGGGGTCTCCCCCTGCTGTGCTCCAGCCTCCTGCCCCCCATTTCCTATAGAGTTCCAACCACTCTGATCTAACTTCCATGGCTCTGCAGCCTCACAGGTGTACATTCCAAACCTTCAGCCACACCAAATGCAGCTCTCCCTGGCGGGATGCTCCTTGGGATGCTGCAGGGTGGGAAGGGCAGGGCTGGGGGGATACCCCAGTGTTGGAGCCCAGGCACAGAGGGTGGAAGTCCTGGCTGCGGATGGAGAGACCCCAACACGAGGCCTCCTGCAAACAGCAGATTCCTGCAGGTTTTCCCTTCCTGACACGTTTCAAAGTGTTTGAGATAAGGTTACAAGGTAAGGAGCCCGAGAGACCCTCCAAGATAGGCTTGGGCTGCATCCATGCATTCAGCATCCCCAGCCAAGGGGAGCTTTGGCGCATCCTGAGGACAGCAGCTCCTTTTGCTGTGGCCCTTTCCAAAGGGCCCAATGCACGTCTCAGAGCAGAGACAGGGCCCCCAAGGCAGCAGAGGCTGGTGCTGTTGCTGGAGCAACATCCCTCCAGCAGCGTGTCCTCCAGCATCCTGCCTCCACGGGGACGCTGAGGGGCCGGTTCCTGCCGGACGCCCCCAGCCAGCTGCTTCCCCTCCCTTTGAACTCCTTTCATCTTCCCCAAGCACGGCTCTAAGAGGGAAGTTTGGGTTGGGCTGGGGGACCCTGCTGTGCCCGGCTGGGGAGGATCACAGGCCGGGGGTCCTGCCTGGCTGCCGGGCAGGGAGGAAGGATGCGAGAGGGGAGTGGGAGTTTTCCACCAGCAAATCTATTTTAGGTGGTTTCCAGTTGTTCCTGTGGGGGCTGGGAAGTGGGGGACCCTCTTCTCCAGCCTGCTCAGCCCAAGTGATGCTCCTGCATCCCTCCACAATCAGGGAAAAGCCCCTTGGTGGGGACGCAGCATCACTCAGGCCCCAGCAACCAGGAGGGATCAAACCCAGGGGATGGAGCAGAGGGAGAGGGTTTGGTGGGATATCCCAGTCCCTCATCATGCTGGGTGTGTGCTGACTGGAGGAGGAAGAGCAGGAGGTTCCAGCTCAAAGCCCAACAAGACCCCTCTCCATCTGATAAAATATGCCTCCACCTTGCAGGAGTGGCCCACGTCCCTCTGTACTTCTGCGTCCATGGGAAGTGGCCATGGGAGCGATGGAGCATTGGATGCTGCTTTGACGCTTCCCACTGCCATGTAGAGACACCCCAAATGTCTCAGGGCACCGTTTCTGCCAGGAGACACCCACCCCTGGGGCCACCAAGCTCCCAGTGTTCCCCCAGGGCTCAGGTCTCCAGCGGAGGATGGGTCCATGTGTTTCCTGGAAGAGCGACCAGGCCTGCAGGTTGTCCCCCAGACTCACAGTCCCAGGGCCAGGGTGTCCATGGTGACCTGGAGCTGGAACCAAGCTGCCATGCACTGTGTTCCCCATTCTCTGCCATTCTTCCCTGTGAGGAAGGCACAGGGTGCCCAGAGCAGCTGTGGCTGCCCCATCCCTGGAAGGGTCCGAGGCCAGGTTGGACAGGGCTTGGAGCAGCCTGGGCTGATGGAGCGTGTCCTGGCCCATGGCAGGGGTGGAATGAGATGATCTTTAAGGTCCATTCCCACACAAACCGCTCCGGGATTCTGGAATTCTATGAAATGCATTTCCCTCTCCCTCGGCAGCTCCAGGGCTGCCTGTGGGTGGGGAGCAGGGCTGGAATGTGGGACATCCCCACAAGACCCCCTCAGCCCTGTGTGTCCCAGGCTGTCAGCACCCTGTTTGCCATTGCTGGGTTCAGTGTCACATCAGGAATGACACCACAAGAGCTGTCAGCACCGTAAAAGAGCTGTCACTGTCATCCTTAGCATCCTGCAACAGGTTGGGAGAAGCTTGAAGCATTTCAGATTCGGGGAATATTCCTTAGTGTTGTTTCCTATCCTGTGTGCTATATATAGGGCACTACACCCCCTAAAATCACCACATGTACCAACTGCCGGGAATTCATGAAGTTGTAGGATCATTAAGGTTGGGAAAGACCTCGGAGATACTCGAGTGCAACCATTAAGTTGATGAGGCTACAAAGCTTTTCAATATTAAAGTAGGCACTGAAAAGACAGAGGAAAATCTCCTGCTGCTGAGTGCTTGGGCACACAATGGGATCACAAAAGTCAGGGTGGAAATTGCATGAGAAAAACCCACCCAAACTGTGCACAGCATATTAATATTAATATTGGTCCCAGGAAAGCTCCTGGGATCAGGGCAGGAATCTCCTCAGAAAGGCCCATCTGATGCTCAGAGGCAGCCAAGGAGTTAAAAATGGCCCGGTTTTTTAGGAAAACGCCTGACAGGCTGTGCTGCTCCTGTGGAGCCGCAGAACTCCCACACCGGAGCCTTCCCCACGCGCAAGGGATGCGCGAAGCCCAAAAAAGCTCTGAGAAGAGTGACAGGGTGGGAATCACTCTGGTGACACTGGCAGGCTGGGAGACAGGGATTGGGAAAATCACACCTAGAGAGGAAGTTGGGAACAGTCTGTGAAATCATGTGTGGCAGAGAGGGGGTAGGCAGGAATTTGGATTTATCCTGCACCCCCTCCCCCCCGTCTTACACTCCTTCTCCAGGCAGCCTCTGCTGGTGGTGGCAGCGGGAAAATCCCAAAGGAACGCATCTCTGGCCTGATCCCACGGATCTGGGAACACGGAGCACTCTAGAGCAGTCAGGTGATCCCAACACAGGTGTCTCCTGTCCCTGTCTCCCTGCATGGGAAGGCAATTCCTGCCCCAGGAAGGGTCCTACACCCGCTGGGGTCTGGGCAGTGCCAACACAAAGGGGTTGGTGCCTTTTTGGGGTGTTTGTGCTGGTGAAGGGTCAGGCACCCTTCCAGCTAACTGCCTAAACTGCAAAGGGGACAGTGGGGTGACATGAGTGCTCAGCTGGGTTGGGCTGTTTTCCTGCAATGCTCCCACAGCCGGAGCTTTCCAGGGCCAATGAAGTTGGTGAAGGTATCCCCACAGGGCAAGAGGGACTCACAGCGAGGGGCTGAGCCTGGCTGTGCTCGGGGACACCGAGGTTGGGTGTCATGGCCCCTTCCAGCCCCACTCACAGCCCCTGGTCCAGCCCTGGCACCCCAGAGCTTCTTCCCCAGCCCAGCACGGCCCTGGTGGGGAGGGAGTGAGGCATAAAGGGTTAAATATCTCTTCCTGAAGCGGCAGAGTTCAAATAAAGTGCTCGGATAAAAGTGTCCCCCTCCTTTACGCCTCGAAGCACTTGCTCTGGGCTTGGAATGGCAACAGACACAGAAGGGGAGAAACAGGGAAAGGAGTTATTTGTGGGGCACCCCACAGCAAGGGTCTCTCCTGGGTGAGGTGTCCCCATGAAATGTGCCAGGCTCTCACCTCTGGTCCCTCAAACCCCCAAAGCTGTGTCCCACTGCCCCCCTGGGCTCCCCATGGCAAGGGAAATCCTGGGCTGAAAGCCAAACCTGTCATCCTCTTTCCTCCTGGAGCACCCAGCTGGGGCTGTCCCATGTGTGGGGACACACTTTGTCCTGGCCACTGTGACACTTTGGCCTGTCACTTTGTCCTGTGAGGGACTGTCCCTCCCTGCCAGCCAGCTGCCACAATATGATCTCTGCCTGCACACCCAGCACCTCCTGAACCCCCAAAAGAAGCTGCTGGAAGCTCCAGCCTCCCTCCCCCCTCCCTCCCCGCCCAGCCCAGCCTGCCCCGATTGCTGCTGCATCCAGATGTGTCCAGGACTGCAGTGTGGAGGAAAGTCCTTTCTCCCAGTGCTTCTCCAAGAGTCTGGGTTTTCCTCACTCCCTTTTAACCTCCACAGCAGCCACAGCAGAGCTGGTCCCGATGCATTTCCTACCTGACAGGGATCTTCACCCGCAGGTATCGATCCACAGCGATGGCCAGGAGCGCCAGAATGGAGCTCTCAGTGAGGATAAGGACGGGACAGGCCACCATGAGGCAGGTGTAAAACTCCGTCTGGGGTCCGATGTTGATGATGATGGCCAGGGGAATGACCAGAGCTCCCACGGCCACGTCAGCCACCGCCAGGGAGACGATGAAGCAGAAGGTGGCATCCCGCAGTGCCTGGTTCATCTTCACGGCCCAGATGACCAGGATATTGCCCGGCACGGACACCAAAGCGATGAGCACTTCGATGGAGATGTAGGCAGCCTGGAAGGCTGAGATGGGGTGTGCCATGATGCTCCGATCCCCCCTGCTCCCGCGGGGTCCCTCGGTCACCTGCAAATGCCCAGGAAGGTGGTGAGAGTGGCATCGCTGACTGAGCTGCGAGCGGGATGGAGCCTGTGCGAGGGGGTGGGAAAAACCCCTCTCCTGTCTGTACCGTCCCCCGGGGCTCCGGCCCCCCCCTCCAGAGTTCATCCTGCACCCACCTCCATCCCGCACCCACCTCCATCCCCCAGCGCGACCGCTCCCGGCGCTGCGGAGGGAATGGGAGTCTCCGGCCAGTCCTGGGAGAGCGGCGGAGCCTCCCGCTCCTCGGGCCGGCCCGGGGCCCTCTGTCAGAGCCCTTCGGGGCCGACGGAGCTGCAGCGGGACCCTGACTGTCCCCGCGCTTGATCCCTTCCCCGCTCCGCGCTGCTTCCTGCAGCCGCCCGAGCCCCGAGTCCCGGCAGCCGCCGCCCGCCCGCTCCCGTCCCCGACCCCTCTCACCTTGTCCTGCAAACCCAGGGCTTGTTTTGGGGTGCCCTCACCCCCAGAGAGCCAGCGCTGTTCCCCCGCAGGGCAAGGCGGGGCTCATGCTGGAGGCGGCCGGGGGGACGCTGCGGCCGCCGGGGACCGGGCTGGCCGCTGCAGCCGGGGCTGCGCTCGGTCCCCGGTGCCCGGCACCGCTCAGCTCCCGCAGGCGTTGCCCGCTCCCCGCCGGAGCCGGAGCATCACATGGTGCCGCCTTCCAGCCTTTAAAGAGCGACTGACCCGATTCGGGGCTCGCCGGCACCGGGAAGAACCGGGGGAGGCGGTGCAGGGGGGGCCGGGCGGAGGCGGCAGGAGCGGGGGGAGCGGGGAGAGGCGGCAGCGGGGGGAGCAGTGGAGCCGGTCCCAGCCCCAACGCTGCCGACACGAGTCGGGCTCCGGTTTTAACGCTAAAACCTGTTTTTGAGGTCGGGTGTGAGCAGAGGATCGGGGAGGGGAGGGCGGAGGCAGTGCTTTAGCTGGGGTGGGCGAGAACCCGGCCCGTCCCCGGCACGGGCGGCGCTGCTCGGGGCTGTGCCCCAGGACGGCGTCGGGACCCCAAGTTCAGACTCGAACGACCCCAAGGAGCTCTGGTGCTCACCCGGGCTCTGGCTGGCGGTGCCTCACCCAAAGTCACTGCTGGGGAAGGCGAGGGATGAGACTCCCAAAGCGCTCTTCATCCTCCGAACGGCAGCACTGCGTGCGGGGGGCTGCAGCCCCGGCTGCGGAGGCGCAGGGGAAGGGTCTGTCCACGCAAGGCGTGTGGAAGAGTGGTGACCCCGAACTGCTGCTGAGACTGGACCAGACGCTCTTTAAGGTTCCAGGAGAAGTCTGGGGAAATATGGTCACCCCCCAATTCCCCTCCCCAGGCCGGGCAGCACAGAGTAAATGGGTCTGAGGGTTCGATCTCACTGATGGAGTTGAACCAGCCAACCCCTCCAGGGACCCCTCGATGTGGACCAGGCACCTGCAAAGCTCATCCTACATAAATCACTTCCTCAGAGTGGGGCTGGTTTATCCAAGTGCTGCAGGGAACAGGACCTCAGATGTGGGGCAAGGAGACTCTCCCGACCCCCATCTGGACCTCTCCCCATCATTTCTTCCTCCTCTGGTGAGACTCGGGACTGGAGTTGTCCCCTGCTCTGCTCTGCCTCGTGAGAGATGTCCCACCCCTTGGATCTGCCCCTTGGGGCTGCCCCTCATCCCTCTCCTCATCAGAACATGCACACCCCACAGCAGGGATGGGATCAGCTGTGGGACCATCCCAACCCAGGGCTGATTTTCCATCAGCTGGTGCCCCATAGGCTCCCTGCTCTCCCCCTTGGGCAAGTGGTCAGCAAAGATCCGGGGGTCCCAGCCTCCAAGGGCTGTCTGGGGACTGGAGCTGTCATTGTGCCACCTCTGGGCACTGGGCTGTGTCAGTAGCAGGGTGAGGTGAGCTTAGCTTGGTCTGAACGATCTGTTTGCTCTGCAGGGAAACATCAACTGAGGCTCGCGGGCTCCTGTAAACACGGCGCTATTTATGGAGTGTTCGCATCCTGCAGCATCTCCTCACTCCTCCTCCACTGCAGGGAAAAGTGATGCCCCCTGTGGCTGAGCCCCCACATCCAGAGGCAAGGGGTAGGATGGGGGTGCTCAGGATGGGCTACAGAGAGTGGAAAGGGCATTCCCAGAGAGCCCAAAGCCCCTCAGCCACCACCTTCCCGAGGGTGAGTGTCCTTGCAATCAACCTCTGGCTGGGAGCAGGGCAGGAAAACTGGCAGGTTCCTCACGGGAGTGCAATGCGGAAGCAAACGCAGGCAGGGCCTGGCCTAATTGTATGCAAATCTCCCAAAGAGAGATTAAACCCACTCCTTTTCCTTTGTGGATTTGTAGTTTGTCCTCCCTCTCTGGATTCGTGCCCCTGAATGCTCAATTTTAGCAGCACCCCTAAAAACCCCCATGTTATGCCAAAAATGAGCTGCTGGCTGTGAACCTGCCAGAGAGGGTCCGAGCTCTCCCACCAGGGCTTGGACAAAGGCTGCAGAGGTTGGATGACCAAACTGATACAGGTGGTTGCACAGAGCCCATTTCTGACAGACAGGGATCATCTGTTCATTCTCCTGACACCGAGCTGGTGATGTGTCCAAAGAGTGTCAGGGATTCCTTAAAAACACATGAAAAGGAATTGTCTGGTGAGTATCAAACACTGAGAAAGTTATTCAGGTCTTTCAGGCTCTTTCTGGGTTTTGTGATGAGAAAAATGTCCTGAGAGCTGCAATGGATTGTGAAGATCTCAAAATGTTGGATGATGCTGCTATGGATAAATAGCTGGTGTCAGTCTCGGCACACAGGGAGAGATGGGATGAAGTGGGACGAACAAGGGACAAGGTGTGGCTTCCTGCACCAGATCCCGTGCGCTGGGGACAGGAGCAGCCCGTGGCCATGGCGGGAGGGGACTGTAGGTGTCTGGCTCAATGCCAGCGGGATGCACCCGAGGCTGTGGCATGTCGGGGCTGGCTGATGAGATCAAACCCTGACTGAACCCCCAGGGCTCTGCAGCAGCCAAGAAATGCTTTTCCAGAGAGACAAGTCAGGGCATGGGGAGTTCATTTCTGCCCATCTTTCTTCAGGGTGTGAGTTCCCCCCTCCTGTCTCAGTTTACCTACATGAAGAGCAGCTCCATAGCACCATTCCAGATGCTCAGGGCAGGAAAAGTTGAGGATTTCTCCACCTCTTCCATCATGGAGACTGTCCCGCAGCACTTTTGATCGTGGAAAGGGGCCTCTTAATTAGGAAGGTTAATTAGGAGTGCGCCTGGTGCCAGCAGCACAGGGCTGTGTGCTTGGAGGGCTGATGGCTCTGAGAGATATTAATTAGGACGAGTGACCCCCTGAGTGCCACGGTCTGGTGAGTCCACCCAGGATGGCACAAGGCAAAGAAAGAAGCAGCAAACAAAGGGAAACTTTGGAGCTTTTTCCAGGAAGCCTCCACTGTGCTGAGAAGATTCAGAGTGATGCACCCCAGAGTACTGGGGCCACCACTCTGTGTGTGCCAGTGACACAGAGCCCTGGGGACCTCACTCAGGACACGGCTGCTCCATGACTTGTGCTCAGGTTCTCCCCCATTTCATGGAATACACTGCCTTGGAAAGCTGTTTTGGGAGCAAAGAGCACCAGACTTCTGTAGCGTGGTGCATCTGGGCTTGGCAGCAGATGCTCAGCAGCAATGACACAGCACAGAAAATATCCCAGGAGATAATTTAAACCAGCAAATCTCAGAGAGTTGATGAAGAAAAGGCTGTTTCCCTGTGGACTGCCTGTTCCCACAGAGCACATCCCACCCCTGTCACTCAGAGCAGGTTGGGAAGGGGGTTGGCAGCGCTGCCCATGCACCAAGGGAGAAACTGAGTCACAGGAGGTACCTGGGCTGGCACAAGGATGTGCTTCAGTTCCCTCTAGCCTGTGCAGATGCCACATCTGTGCTGCTGCAGATTCCCACAGTACCCAAATGGGTCAGGCCCCACTGGGATCCCTGCCAGACGCCAGCCAGATGTTGCCCACAGGCAGCCGGGTCACTGTGCTGGGTGCCTTGGCACAACGGGATATTGCCAGGCTTTTGTGCTTCCCTGTCAGGGAGGAACTGCTGAGACATCACGGGGTGGAGGAAAACTCCTCGGTGGCCAAGGAGCTCTGGCAGCGCCATCCCTGGCAGGGCAGCGGGGTAGGGCAGAGGTCTGTCCCGAGGTCCGCCCCCGCACCCCGATCGGGGCCCTTTCCCTCTGCACTGCTGCCTCTTCCTCACCACATCGGGGTCATTTTAATCCCCAGGGAGCCCCGGGGGTGTTACCGAGCCAGGCTGAGGGCCAGGAGCTCTTCCTGACACCGCTTCCAGCCGGCTCCGTGGGGCAGGAGGGGGTTAAACCTTTCCAACCCTGCCAAGCAGTTTAGAGGACGGTTCAAACCCATTGTCCCCTCTCCAGGGCCACCCCAGCGCTGCTTGGCCTCTGCCCGTGGAACGGCAGGACGGTGCCTGCTGCCTCCAGCCCCGCGGTGCCTTGGGGAGGGAGGAGGGAGCCCGGTGCTGCGAGGGCTCTGGAACACCCAGCAGTGATGACAGATCCTTCTGGGGCAAAGACTGGCATGAAACAGTGACTGCTCAGGAAAGGGGGAAAAAAGGCTATGAAAGTGGAAAATTTAAGTTGCTACAACGGAAGAACATCTTCCCTTGATGGATCTTGGAGATTGTAAAATCATTTTCTGGTTGATCTTTGGGGAAATATTGAGGAGAGGATGAAGAGCTGAGTGGGTGTTGTGGCTGGAAGAGCCGAGGGCCAGCCCCAGACCTGGTGCCGTGATGGGCTGGGGACATCTGGGGACACCATAGGGGTGGTGGAAAATGAGGATTTGGGGTGAAGGAGAAAACAGGGATGAAGGAGTGACAGTGACAGAGGGAAATGTCCGAGGAGGACTGGGCTGGGCTGGATCCGTGCCTCTGGGTGAAGATGGAGAGGTGGCAAAAAGGAAACCATGGCTGCTTCTCCCCAAGCCCGTATCTCTCACTTTAGCATTATGTCCCATATTTCTATTTTTAAATTCCCTGCCTTTAGCTTCCAGCTGTCACTTACAGCTCTCGGGTTCCCTAACAGAGCTTTTCTCCCCGCTCAGACTCTCACAGACTGTAACCACCTCACCGTCTTCCAGGAAGAAAACTCTTCTTCCACCCAGCTCCTGCAGCCTCTGAGCCCTGCTCTCCACTCCTGCCCAAATTATTGCCTTCCAACCAATTTAAGGCGAATTCTTTTATATCCAGAAATTAATTCAGGACAGCAGTTCACTGGGCAGGTTCTCTGTGTTGTAGGAAAAGCTGTTCAAACCCTTCACACGTGCCTAAACCTGCAGATTCCTACGGAAGACGTGGAAAATTCCTTATCAGCAGAGGGGATCTGCCTCCTGTCCTGTTCCACGTCCCCTCTTCCAGCTGGAATCGTTTCCCCTGTGGCCCTAGAGCAGCACAAACACCTCTGGAACCGCCTGAGCTCCGGCGAAAGCAGCGTCCTAAGCCGATCCCTGGAGAACGGCTTCTCCAGGACGGTGACGCTGCAGCGGGACATGTGACATTCCGCAGCGCTCACAGCAGCCCCGGGACGGTCGGGGAGACGTTCCCACAGCCGGGCGCCTTCCTCGGGGACTCGGGGGCAGAAGTCCCTGCCACGAGCTCGGAGCGCGTCGGCTCCGTTGGCCGCGGACGCTTCTGATGCCTTTCCAGCCCCTGCTCCCACGGACTGGGGGATCTGGGGGGCAGGGCAGGGCGTGGGGGTCACCCAGCCCCACACCGCCGAGCCCGGGGGAATCTGTTCCCGGGAGGTGACTCGGTGATGTCCCCGGACCTGCTGCCACAGAGGTGCAGCACAGCTCCAGGGGCTGGAGAGGATGGAAAAGGGGGATCCATCAGTGCTGCACAGGCCAAGGGGTGTCGGCTGGGCGGCTGCAGCTTTTCAGGGCTGACACCCTCCAGACTCTCTCCGAGCTCTGGGGGAGCAGAGCGAGGGGCGAGGGCGAATGCAAGCACTGCATTCCCTTGCTGGGCAAGGCTGGGAGAAGCACCAGGTTGAAGGGCAGAGACTCCAGACAGGAGCTGTGAAGGCAATAACCCCAAATTTCTTCTCCTCAGCCCCGGAGCAGCCCTTTCCAGGAGACGCCTTGGGTGGAGCAGTGTTTGCCGTCCATGTCCCTCTGCTCCATCCTGGCTGGACATGTGGGGATGGAGCAGGGAAGGAGCCTCCCCAGTGTGGCCCCATGACACTCACACCTGCTCACCCTTCCCAAAATATTATAGGGGGACGGGAGCTGGGATGTTGCACCTCTAGGGATCCCCTGGGATTAAAAGGGACCCACGCACTGGAAACTGGGAAACTGGAGAAAGAAGGCCGGGGTGCCCTCGTGGGGACAGCCCCTGCAGGCCATGGTCCCCTTCTAGGGACAAGGGACCTGCCCAGCCCCAGAGACAACTGGGGCTCCCAGTTTCACATCTGTAAATAAATGCTCTTGAAAGGGCAGAGACCAACAGGAACTACCGGGGCTGAGGGGCTCCCCTCTCCCTCAGCCACTGCACTGCCCAAAAGCATGGGGCCAAAGGGACCAGATGGGACACGGGCACCGGGAAAGAGCATCCCGTGAGGGACAGAGGAGAAAGAGCATAAATAGAAGAAATAATAATAATAATAATAATAATAATAATAATAATAATAATAATAATAATAATAATAATAATAATAATTGTAGTGTATTGATGTTATATAATTATATATTACATTAGATCTTATTATTTATTAATAATTGATTTGTTACTAGTAATATTATTTTATATTTCTGTAGAAGAAGAAAGAAGAAATAGGGAGAGGAACCCCTCAAATCACATTCCTGTCCCTCCCAATGGGGTGAAAGACGGCTGCTCCCCAAAACAGATTTGGGGACAAATACGTCTGCTACAACTGAAGCCAAAAATTCCTTCTCCAGGACAATTTCATCTCCAGATGAGCAGGAAAACACAAAGGAAAGTGTTTCCGGGAAGTGCCCCCACTTCCCTGGAGCCTCTCCTCCCCGGATTAGGATGTTTTGGCCCAAAAGAAGAACGAGGGAACTGGGACTGGGGCAGGAACCGCAGGAAGCCAAACCCTGGGAGCTATTTTCGGCCGTCGGTCAGGAAAAGCACCTGCTGGGGTCATTACGCCGCGGGAAAAAACAAACCTCGAGATTTTCTCCCATGGGGGGATGAAAATAAATAGCTGGGATCATCCCTGCTGGAGAACTGGAGCTGGAGACAAGGGGAACACTTCACGGGTTTCCGGATCCTGATCCCCCCTCTCAGTCCCCAGGCAAAGGGCTGGGTCCCCTCCGGGCTGCGTCCCCTCCCTGGATCCTGCGGGCAGAAGGGCGGGCTCCCCCTAAAAAAGGGGGATTCGAAGGAGTCTGAGACGATTTCGGGCTCTGACTCGCGGTGTGCATCCCTAAATCCAATCTCGGCTGCGGATAACCGGGCTGCTGGTGCCCTCTCCCGTCCAGCTGCGGTGGCTGATGGCTCCTGCATCCCTCCTGCCACCCCTCCTTCATCCCTCCTTCATCCCTCCTCTATCCTTCCCCCAGCCCTCCCGCCTCCCTCTGCCGTTCCTCCTGCGCGGAGCCGGGGACATTGACCCTCCCTGCTCCCATGGGACCCTCGGGCGACCTGACCAAGGAATGGAGGGTTTATCCTTGGTCACAACCTCATGGCTCCACAAATTTGCCTTTCAAGGCATTTTTCCTCGCAGGCAGCCAGGAGTTGCATTTCTTCAGTGGCTGAGAAGAGATGAGAGGAGCTTGAACCCCTGAAATGGGGCACGGAGAGCACCCCCAAAACACCTACCCCGTTTCTGTTCCCTACACCAAACCCCACCAGGCCTTCTCACCCCTCCTAGACCCTCCTCTTTCTGCCGGCTCCCCTCTCCCCTGCCTGTGCTCCAGCTCCATCGGCTCTTTGGGAGCAGGACATCCCTGGGCGGGGCTGGCCCGGGGACCCCCACGGGGTGTAACCCTGCCCGGCCCCGGGCCGGGATTCTCCTCCAGCCGCTGGAGCGGTGCCGGCAGCTGTGCCGGAGCGGCGACAGCTGGGAATGCGAGTGGGGATCGGGGTTTGCTGAGGCTCGGCCCCCTGGACAGGGAGGAAACCAGCGGGGGGGACCGGGAGACTCTGCCCCTGCCAGGGGAATTTGCAGGGTGGGGTCCCTCCGGAAGGGCCGGGGGCCCCTCTCTGGGGACCGGCGTGTCCAGCATCACTGCTGGCATGTCAAGGGCGGGAGTCTGCTATCCCTTGTCCCCCGGGGAATCCCATACTGAAGCCACAAAACCGTCACAACCTTCCCTCCCTGTCTCTCTGAGTTACCACCGAGTGCCCTCCATGGGGGGAGAGGGCGTGGGTGTCACCCCTCCTTGTGCCAAAATTTGTTGTCACTTGGGGTGGGAGCAGAAAAATACAGGAGTCAGCGATTTATGTCCTGAAAGCTCGTCATGAGCATCACAAGTTTCTTTTTCCTCTCTTCACCAGACCTCGATCCTGCAACATCAGCCCCAGTCAGGCCATGGAGAGAATGGAACATGCCCACCCTGGGTACAAGCTGATGGTCACCCACCCAGGATACTGGACTGGCAGCCACCCAGATCCCTCCCGGGCCTCCCTGCTGCTTCCAGTCATCCCGTGTCAAGGCTGTCCCTGCCAAGAGACAGCCCTGTCCCCAAGTCTCGTCCCTGGGCTTGGTGCCCTCCCCTGCCTGGACAGCTGTCCCCTCTCGGGGTCAAACAGCCGCCACATGTCACTACTGAATCCCTCATATTCATGGGTCTTCCTCCAAATACCCACTTGTCCTGCAGGTCCCTCCGGCCACACTCTCCCACTCTGGAGAAAGCAGCCCCTTGTTGACAGCCTGAGTCCTCCCTACTCCCCCAGTGACACATGTGGGGACAGCCTGGCTGATGTCACCATGCAGAGGATGGAGCAGCCGGGGACAACTCCTGGCATGAGGGGGAGGGGGGGCTCCAGAAGGGAAATCCCACTGTGGGGTTCATTAGTGGGGGTCCTGTTAGGTCCATCCCTCCTCCAGCTGTAATTTGGGGCTGAGGCCTGTGAAGGGGAAGGGTCATGTCCAGGCCATGGCGTTATGAAGCAACGGACGCTGTGGAGGGGCAGAAACACAGGAGGTTTAGTGCTGCAGTGGGACAGAGCGTCCCCTGATCAGCGTGGGCAAGGAGGGAGGTCGGGGCACCCAGTGTGGTCCCTGGACAGGGAACCAGCAGCCTTGTGCATCAGGGTGCCTGGTTTGGTCCCAAAAATGGGATCCTGGTGGGTCAGGGCACACAGGGTGATTGCAGCAGGGTACCCACTAAAATTCCCAGACGGAGCCCAGTGGATTGGTATGTTGAGGTACCCAGTATTGGCCTCAAACTCAGATCCGGTGATCTGGGGGCTGCTCAGCCACCAACACGTCTCTTGATCCCTCACCTCCCTCCCAGGTCAAACCTGCAAAGACAGTTAATAACCAAAATAAAACTGTTCTCGACAGATTTTAGACCTCCATCATGATCCCTGATTTCCTGATGGGGAAACTAGGGCACAAAGGCTGTCACCTGGATGGGAGTGAGGGGGGACCAAGGGTGTTGAGCCCCATGGGGACACAAGAGCTGCATGAGCAGCCCTGTGCCACCTCCATCCCCGGCCACCAGGGAATTCAAACTGAAAGAGTTAGCACTCAAGGGTGAGGGAGGGGTTGTCTGCTGGTGCTGCCACAGCTGCTCCCATCCCTGTTGGGACAGACATCAGGACATCATCCCCCATCGCTCCCCACGGGCTGGACCCCAAACTAACCCCAAATCCCCAGCAGGACAAGATGTGGGTGTGCAAAGCCTCAGGCTGGGGCTGAACGGGGAGGCTCCGCCAAGCCCCATCCCGACCGAGCAGCTGTCGCCGTCCCAAATCTCCGGCGAGCAAGCACGTCGGAAATCCCGGGCGTCGGAGGAGAGGTCTGCTCCACATTCCTCTGCCGGGAGTGGGGACAGGGCCAAGCATCTCCCCGCTGCCTGCAGCTGCTCCCAAATATGTTACGACTTGTCACGGCGGTGGGAAGGGATGTCGGTGAGCCTGGAAAGGGAGAGGGGATGTGGGAGGTGGGGTGCCCGGTGGGGGTGCGAGTCTGGGTCTGACTGGAAGTGGCATTTTGGTGAGACTCCTTTCCAGTGCTGAAATCCCAGCGGGATGATCTCTGCTGGGCCCTGGCTTTCCCCCTTTTCTCCCCATCAGTGGGATGGTCCCGCACCCTGGGGTGTAGATGCTGCTTTGGGCACTCAAATCTCTTCACCAGCCCCTAAACCCAGGTTTTTCTGCCCTTCCCAGTGGAAGGAGCCAGCCGGCACCATCCTCACCATCCCTTCTCCAGCGTGGGCACGGCGCAGCTCCATGCCCCAGGCAGGAATGTGCAACCCGTGTGTGCAGCTTCGAGCAGGGAACAGGGACATGCACTGGTTAAGGCTCTGTGCACTGAGAGGGACACTCCCCAGGCTGCAACACGCTCATGTATGTCCCCAAAACTCAGCAAATCCAGACCATCAGCAGTGGTGGCAAAGCAAAACAGCTGAGGCAGGCCCCGGTTGTTTCTCCGTGACCTTGCTCCGTGGACCTGGCCACCGGCTTGGGAAGCTGCCCCGGCGGAGCAAGGACAAACCCTCCTGGTTGGGATTTTCTCAATGGATGGGTATTTTTAGGTCAGGGCTCGTGGCCGCCCTCCCCGCCGGCTGTGTCGGGGTGAGCTGTCCCCGCGAGGCCCCCGCCGGCCGGGGGAAGGTCACCCCGTGACGGATCGCAGCACGTTCTGCCTGGGGCTCAAACAGCGTCGCTTTGTGTTGCCTCCCAGCCGCCACCATCCATCACGGGCTAACCTGACAGCCAGCAGCAGAGCCCTAATCCCCCCTCGGCTCCGAATTACCCGGGGCGCAGCCTCGGCCCCACGGCACCGGGAAAAGCCTCCGCGCTTGCCCGTCCCCCAGCAGGTGCCTTTGCGGGGTGTTGTGGGCCATGATGGGAGCCCCCCTGTAGCCCAGACAGGGGGTCCCTCGATGATGGCTACTTGCCCAATGGGATTCATTACCCTTGATTTGATATCCACTGGGATCGGCTGTGCCTCCGCCGTGTTCAGAGTTGGGATCATCCATGGCATGGAGGGGCTGAAGGAGATGCAGAGCCGCAGCTGGATGGGCACAGCCTTATCCCTGATCCCACATCACTGGATGAGAGCCCCCAAATGGAGCTGGAGTGAATGCAGGTGCTGGGGCTGCCACCCCAGGGGGGTCCCTCTTCCCAGTGCCCCCACATGCTGCCACTGAGTGCCCTTTCCTCCCCAGCTGGGAGCTGCCTTCTGTCTCCCCTCCTGCTCAGCTGTGGGGACACAGTGGCCTTGGTGGCTTGTCGGGGCTGCCTTGTCCCACTTCTCCTGGCTGGGAACCCGGAGTGGGCACTGCCCCAGCAGTGCTGCCCCTGTTTACAAACTGCCAAATGCTTGACTGCTTTCCTGTGTGGGTCAGCCATGTGCCCATGGAGCCCGTTATGTCACCGCTGTGTCTCTCACCCTCCAAACATGCTCCTGCCATTCCAAAAAGCTCATTTATAGAGCAGGCCAGGGGGGTCATGCCACCTCTAACCCAGGGATGTGGCTGCAGCTCAAGGGGCTCACCGGTGTCACGTCCACCAAGTGCCACTGATAAAGGCCCCCATGAGTGACTCAAACTTCTGGATGTGATGGTGTGGAGCTGATGTGAAGCCCTCAGGCTCAGGTTATCTACTCCTAAAGCCTTCACTCCTGTCATGGGCACCTCTGCACATCTGAGGGGTGAATCCTGCCTCTTCCCAACCTTTTTAGTGCTTTTCTCTTAAGCAAGGGCCAGGCTGATGCTCTGACCTCTTTCCTTCTTGAGTATTTTGGAATGTGACTGACCATGGGGAACACAGGGGCTGTGCCGAGGGTGAATCTCAAGGCTGCAGGTCCTGCTTTCCTCAGTGCAGACTTTGATAGATCTCAAAACCATGGGGACAGCAAATCGCCAGGGTTGGGACTCCAGGAGAGTAGGAGTCAGAGTGAGGAGGTGTTGGAAAGATCCTGGCACCAAAGAAATCACAACAAGGAGAGAAGAGCATCATGGCAGGTTCCAAAAAGGCCAGAAATCAATCCCAAGTGAGCAAGGGTGCTGATAGTGGGCACAGGGAATGTGCCACAGCACAGCCTCTTCAAGGAGGCGGAATTTGGGGAAGGAAAATCCCAGCAGGGTTACCCCTGCACTTTGCTGACATTCTTTCCACTGACCAATCCCTCAGCTGGAATCTGGCCTGCAGCAGGAATAGGAGATGGGAGATGGTTTCTGATGTTCCAGATGGAAAAAAAATCCCCTCTGAATTAAAAAAAAAAGCTGGAGAGATGTGGCCAAGCCATTGAAGTCAGCAGGAAAGGGCTGGGGATGAGTCAAAATCCCCCTCATGCTGCCGCTGCTGCTGCTGGGTGTGCCTCAGTTTCCCCCTTGGGAATGTGTGAGAGGGGTCTTTCTGGGAGAGGGGTGCATCAGGATGGCACTGGGGCTCTGGTTATCCACAGGTACAGAGGCCAGCACAGGAGAGCAGGTGGGATGAGGCAGTGCCAGCTGGGAGAGGGTCCAGCCCACCCTGGCTCTGCTGGAACCTGGAGACACGTGGAAGAAGGTGTCCTTTGGTTTGGTGCATGGGAGAAACCACAAATGTGGTTTTTGTGACAAAAATGTGATAAGGGACTTGGCTGGGCAGCTTCAAGAAGCCCGTGGTGGAGGAAAGGTTGGGCTTGGCTCTGCCCTGCCTGCACCTACCTGCTCTGTTCCTGCGGGACAGGCAGCAGGCACAGCAGCTGGAACCAGGGACTGGTGACCACAGAGAGGGGTGTCCACAGGGATGGGACTGGAGCCCGAGGTTCTCCCTGCATTGGGATATCCCTCCCAGGGCTGCATTCCGAGGCTTCTCCAAGGCTTCAGCAGAAGTGGGATCAGTGTAACATGGATTGGCAGGATGGGGCTATGGGGAACATGAGGCAGAGTGGTATCAGGAGGTGGGAAGGGCTGGGAAGGGAAGGATGCTGTGCTGGTGTTGGGTCCCACCACAGGGAAGCACAGATTTGGGGTGCCGTGGGATCCAGGGGGGCAGTGCGAAGGGATGGGGGTGCCCTGGTCAGGCAGACTGGCCACGAGGCCACCATGGCTCCCCCAACCCAGCCGTAACTGAAGGGACCAGATGATGCAGGAATGCCGCGGGGGAGCTGGCAGCCGCCTGCCGTCCCCAGTGGCACCTCGGGGCTCACACAAAGCCCTTGTTCGGGTTCAGCAGAGCTGCCCCCCCCGCCGTGCCAGCCCCAGCCTCGCCGGGCCGGGCACTGTAATCCCCGTGGGGAGAGCACATGGAATCAGATGGACAAGTTTTGATGTGAGGCAGCAGCTTAGGGTGGGCTCAGGTTTCCTTTGGGTTTTCTATATTTATCTCCGTGATTTAATGCCAGCGCCGGGGTTTAAATGGCACCAAGCAGTTGGCGCGGGGAGAGGGAGCAGCCGTCCCCGAGCCGCGCGCACGTCCCCGAGCCGGCCATGGAGCTCTTCGAGACCAACCCGTACTTCTTCCCGGAGCAGAGGTTTTACGATGGGGAAAACTTTCTGGGCTCCCGCTTGCAGGGCTACGAGCCTGCGGCGTTCCCCGAGCGTGCCGAGGCGGCCCTGTGTGCCGAGGGCAGGGCGGGTCTGGAGGACAACGAGGCGCTGGCCGAGCACTGTCCCGGGCAGTGCCTGCCCTGGGCCTGCAAGGTGTGCAAGAGGAAATCGGTGTCCATGGACCGGCGGCGCGCGGCCACGCTGCGGGAGAAGCGGCGGCTCAAGAAGGTGAACGAGGCGTTCGAGGCTCTGAAGCGCAGCACCCTCCTGAACCCCAACCAGCGGCTGCCCAAGGTGGAGATCCTGCGCAGCGCCATCCAGTACATCGAGCGGCTCCAGAGCCTGCTCAGCTCCCTCAACCAGCAGGAGCGGGAGCAGCGGGAGCTGCGCTTCCGGGCCGGCCCGCCCCAGCCCGCTGTGAGTGTCCCCACGTGTCCGCCGGGTCCCCAGCCCGGGCCGGCAACAGCGGGCGGGGACGGTGTCCCACGGGGTGGTGCATGTGAGGGTGACGCTTTCTGGGGTGATGCCACTTCCTGGTGACACTCCGTGGGAGTAAGGCCATGTGGGAGTGATTCTCTGTGGGGACAATGCCCTATGGAGGTGACACTCTGTGGGGGTGACTTTCTGTGGGACAGGGGGATGTCGTTTAGGGGCGATGCTCTATGGGGGTGGTACTTGATGTGAGCGGGATCATTTTGGGGTGCCGTTCTTTGCTGGTGATGCTCTATGGGGACAATGCCCTATGGAGGTTATGCCCTATGGGGGTGACACCCTATGGGGTTGATGCCATGTGGGAATTACATTTATGGGGGTGATGTCTTTTCGGGATGCCACTCTGTGCAGATGATGCTCTATGGGATGATGCTTTAAGGGGTTGGTGCTGTTTCAGAGTGAAGCCCTTTGGGGGCGATGCCGTAGGGGAGTGATTCTCTATGGGAACATTGCTCTGTGGGGACACTGCTCTATGGGGTTACCTGTGGGGGTAACCCCAAGCAGAGGCACCGCAGAAGCTCTGGGGCACTGGGTGCTGCTGGGCGAGGGGAGGAACGGGACCTCAGCTCTGGGACAAGGCAGACGCTACCATCTTGGGACACTGGTGGATGTGTGAGTGTGTCCTGCACGGGGCACGGAGCCAATGATCCAACCCTGCTGAGCGTTCACATCCCTGCGGGAAGGGGCTGCTGCCGCTCTGCCCCTGGGAATGGCTGGATTGGGGCCAGGTGGCGGGGGCACCGCATGGGAGCGACGCGTGTGCCCGGGCTGGGGCGGGGTGGGAAAGGTGAAAATGAAGTAAATAACATAGAACTAAACTAAACTAAACGAAAAGATAATATAATATAATATAATATAATATAATATAATATAATATAATATAATATAATATAATATAATATAATATAACATAACATAACATAATACAATATAACATAACATAATATAATATAACATAACATAACATAATATAACATAACATAACATAATATAATATAATATAGAAATTAAATTAATCCAATTAAATACTAAATACAAAATAGAAATACAAATATGAAAAATAAAAATAAAATACAGAGCATAAAATATGAAATAAAATTCATACTCCCTGCTCATACCCAGGCAGAGGAAGGGATAAGAGGGCTGGCACAGGGACACCTCTGGTTTCTAGGACTGAAGGGGCCGATTTGGGCACTGGCTGGGAACACTCAGTGGCTGTGTCCTGCCACAGCCCCCAGAGAGCCAGGACCTGTCACACCACAAGATTTTGGTCACTTAACCAGGTTTTTGAGAGGTATTTTCTTCTGTTCCCCGGTTCCTGTGCATGGCTGGGCATGTGATTCCCTGCTGCTCTGGGGCTGGGATCTGGGAATGCACAGAGAGCTGAAACCACAGCTACAGGGGCAGGGAGAGGTGATGGATACAGGTGGAATGGATAGATGCAGGTGTATGTATTGGTATAGGCATTGATGATACAGCTTCTCTAGATATAGAGATCATATCGATAAATTAGATAGAGATGAAATTAATGTGGATATGATCGCTATAGAGCTAGATTCTATAATATATAGATAATATAGTGATAAAGATTGTGTAGATTATCTATAGATTATAAATTACATACAGGTCTATCTATAGATACAGACTATGGAGATATGGATGATATAGATACAGAAATGGGTAATGTAGATATGGATATAAATGTGACATATAGCTATATGGAGATATAGATAGATACAGCTATGGATAGAGATAGAGATGCAGATACAGATACAGAGATAGATACAGATACAGATATAGATACAGACACAGACACAGATATGGAAGGACTTTATCAGAGGCCCAGAAAACGCATTCTCGGATCTCCTTCCCGACTAAGGGGTTTAAGGGCCAAAACAGTAGGTACACGAGTAGTCCAATTTAATGCTGAATAAAGGAAAGAAAAGGTATTTAGGCTCCATCCTACATATTTGTGAGACTTCTCAGGATCCACTTCAATGCCAGAATCCACTTGGATACCAGAATCCAATTTTTACTTTCCCAGAATACACTTGGATTTGCAAATGTGCCCCAAACTGTGCTGAGCTGCCCCTTCTCCCAAGTGTAGTCAGGGGTTCACATATTGATGCAAAAGCCAATATTTTTGGGGGTGGGGGGGTGTGAAGATCGTATCTGTAAGAATTTCCTGCTTTAATGGGAAATAAGTCCAAGTGTTAATTAATTATCCTGTGCTGCCATGAGCTTGTAGAGCCAAAGTGCCGTTTCTAGTCTGCTGCAAAGAGTTGGGTCTGTGGGATTCCTCATATAAATCACATTTGGGTTTTTATCCGAGCTGACACCCACTCCCTGATAAAGACACACTCCAAAAAAAGTGAATTCTGAGCTTTGCTGAGTAACGGTCTCATTTTTCATGCTGTCAGCTCTTTTCTCCAAAATAACCACTCGGCCCCAAAACCACCAATCAAACTGCCAAGAGCTTTTCCCAACCCGCCCTGCCTCGGGATGGCCTGAGGGCGTCCAGCCCGTGTGTCATTTTTTATGAGCCTGATCAGATGATTCTCAGCAAAAAGCTGTTTTGCTCAAGGACGTTTGTTCGTCTACAAGCCTTTCTCATAATCAGTGGGGAAAGAGACACCTTTTTACCTGCAGTGAGCAATGAGCCCCGTTTCTCTCTGGCCGGTGTCCCAAAAAAGGAGGGTTTTCAGCCTTTATGGTTAAGGAAGCACCTGGCCCTGATGGCTCCTGGGGACCCTGCGTGCTGTTGGCTCCTCCAGGTGGGGAGGGACGTGCGCCCCTCCACAGGGCTGTCGTGCTGCGGGATGGGCCCCCGGGGTGTTTCTGGGGTGGCTGGTGGGGTTCGGCCAGGCCGGAGGAGGTGACACGGTTGCTCTGGGCTCCTGCAGGCAGCCAGCGAGTGCGGGTCCGGCAGTTCCTCCTGCAGCCCCGAATGGAGCAGCCAGCTGGAGTTCGGCACCAACGCCGCAGGTAACGCCCTCCATCGCCTCCCTGGGGCATCCTAGAGCCTCGCTGGGCTCGGCAGGAGCTCCGCGCAGCCCCGGAGCAGAGCATCTCTGAGCCACCCCCTCAGGCAGGAGATGCTTGGAACAAAGGGCAGAAGGAGCCTTGTCCTTCTCTCCCTATCCCACTGCTGCAGAGGGATGAGTTCAGAAATCCTCCAGCACTTCCTTGGCTCAATGCTCAGTAATTCAGGGTTCTCCCAGCCCTGATTTCACCAAACACCCACCCTTGGGAGCTGAGAGATTGGGCTGCAACAGCCTGGGGCACTGGTAGCATCATCCCCAGCAGAGGTTTCATCTCTTGTCATCCCTTGGCTTGGCTTTGCTGTCTGTTGCTGGGCATGGCTGGGCATCACTGCCCCAGCCCCCTTCCCTCCCCACACCCCCTCGGCAGCTGCAGATCTTTTTTTCCATGCTTGCCATTATCCCCACCCCTGTCAAATCCACCTGTTATTTTCCCCAGAAGGCAGAAACTTAAATCTCATTTTCCAGTGGAGATTAAAACCTATAAATGGTCCAAAAGTTCCATTCAGTGTTGCTCTCTCATCCTTCCCCAGGCTGCGGGCTGGCAGCAAGTCCCTAGGTCACTCTGGCAATGTGAGGGATCATGGGATCATAGAATTGTAGAAAAGAATCAACAAATTGTTATGGGTTGAAAAGATCATCAAGTCCAACCGTCAGCCATGTTCACCACTAACCTACATCCCCCTGAGCAGAACCAGGAGCCATCTCCAGCACCCAGTCCCCATTCCCAGCAGTGTCCTCACTCCTTTGTCTCCCCAGTCCCCATTCCCAGCAGTGTCCTCACCCCTTTGTCTCCCCAGTCCCCATTCCCAGCAGTGTCCTCACCCCTTTGTCTCCCCAGATCCCATTCCCAGCAGTGTCCTCACTCCTTTGTCTCCCCAGTCCCCATTCCCAGCAGTGTCCTCACCCCTTTGTCTCCCCAGATCCCATTCCCAGCAGTGTCCTCACCCCTTTGTCTCCCCAGATCACCTCCTGGCCGACGAGGCAGCTGAGGAGCGCAACCTGCACTCGCTATCTTCCATTGTGGAGAGCATTGCCGTGGAGGATGTGGCCGTGACATTCCCGGAGGAGCGGGGTCAAAACTGAGCTGGTGCGAACCCCGGCGGCTCCTCAAGCTGGTAACAGGGTGGGAATGGGAAGCCGGAACGGTCCAGCTGCTGGAAATCACATCCACCCCTCCGGTGTCGTGGGCTGCGTGGCTGACACCAGTCGGCTCCCTTCCCACTCCTTGTGGAACACTCCTGCCGGGCTGCAAGAACAGGCAGAGGTGGGATGGGGCAGTGCCGCGGCGGCCGCGGGTCCTGGAGGGGCTGCCCGGGGCCAGGCCCTGCTCTGCTGCCCAGCCGGGGACGGGCAGGTTTGGGGCCAATGTGTGTGCTGGGTTCGCTTTGCTGAGTTTTCCAGATGTTCCTTGACCAAGGTCTCTCTCCGGCTGGTGTCCGGTGGTGCCAACCCGGAGCCCACCTGTCTTTTCTACTGAACGCTGTGTGCAGTTGCCATTTAGGGTTTTTTAATTATTATTTTTGCTAACTTATTTGGATTCTTTTTTAAATAAAGGCATTCTTGTTTGGACAGCTTGGGGTTTCCTTTACTGTCGTCCTGCCCTGTGTAGGTCTCCCCAGTTCCACAATCCCCAAATCCAGGTTGAAGATTTTCATATCAGTAAATCCAGCTGGACCTCAGCACAGTCGCTCAGTTGGGAACTGGATGTGCCACACTCCCAATCAGCCCTACACAGACCAGTGATTTCACTGGTGTTTAACTGGGGTTCAGCCCTGTGCTCCAAAGATCTTGAGGGAGCTAGAGATTAATGATATTTTTAATTTGGGCTCTACAAAGAAGGCTCAAAGCCAACACTGTTTTAAAATCCTGTTTATTGGAACACACATACATCCTTTCCTGACCCAATCCAGGGTTTGGAGTCCATGCAGTACCAATAATATGATGAAAGAAATAGGGCATCGATACAAAGGGCTCACTGACTCTTCAAATTAAAAAAATATTTAATACTGTATTAGGCAAATAATACACCGAAAAGACGTTGTGACTGTAGAGCCTCTCAGATATTGCACTTCCAGACAGCACATGATAAGTATAAGGTCATTCCAGCCATCAATAAATATCACATCAGAAATAGGGGCCACACAAGGCAAACGTGGCATGAGGAGACGAAGAGATCCTACCCTACGGGGAAGAAATGGGAAGAGTTAAGAGCCTCCTGGATTTACCCCTGCCAGGAGGCAGGAGGGGAGAGCATACCCTCTGCACCCAGAGGGGAAGGGCGGGCACATCCCGGGGGCAGAGGGGGCTCCCGTTGTCTCCCCAGGCACCCAAGGATGGTCCCCTCTCCTGTGGGTGCCGGGCACCGTCCCCGTGAGCTGCGTGGGGCAGTCCCAGTCTCAGCCCCCCTGAACAGGGCACCTGACAGCACCAAAATCAGCACCTTGCCTGCCCAGCCCTGGGCAGACCCCGCCCTCCTCACCCCACGCTGGGCCCTCTTCGTCCCACCCAGCACCAGCCCCGGCACTGCCCCGGCCCCCCCGGGGGCAGCTCCTTGCCCAGCCAGCCTGGAGGGAGGATTTTCACGAGCCTGAATCTTCCTTGGCTTCAAGTCCTGTGGGCAGCAGCGTCCCTGACGCCCAGGGCTTGGGCGAGTCAGTGCAGCCCCGTGGCAGATTGGCAACATGAACCAGGCAGGAGAGAGGCTTCCAAATACTGCAGACGCTTCGGGGGTGTCTGTGCCTCTCCCCACATTGCACCATGCCGGGACGGCATCCGGAGCACGTCCATGGCCCGGCCAGCGCAGGGAGAAGTGGGGGACAGGCCACGGCGGGAGCCACGGGAGCCGGGGGAAGCAGGGGGTGCACGAGCAGGAGGGACAGATCCTGTCGGTCCACAGCAGTGACAGTCTGTGGGTCCGGGCTGAGGAACAGGCACAGGCTGGGCTCTCATCCTGGAAGGCAACCAGCACGTGGCGTACGGACACGGGGATGTGCTGAGGAACAAAGTGGGAAAGGCCCCGTGAGGGTGCTGGCTCAGCTCCACCCGTGCACCCACCTGCCAACAAACCAGATGGAATCAGCACTGGATCCTCCTGGCATAGGGCAGCCATGGCCCAGGGCACAGCAGGGTCCCAGGAGCCTCCCTAGTGCTTGATTTTCCTGCCCTCACCCAAGTGGGACCTTCATGGGATGACATCCTGGGGTCCCCAGTGGAGCCATCTGTCCAAAACTGGACAAACTACATTTGATGGGATGCTGAGCATCCCTCCTGCATGGTCTCTGTGAGCCTCAGGCAGCAGCAGCAGCTCTCCCCCACCACTGAGATCTCCCTGGCACTCCATGGCAGGCAAACCTTGGCGAGGGCAGTCCTGTGCCTGGGTGCTGCTGGGGCTCCTGCTCTGCCCTGGGTCCCCAGTCGGCTCCAGGACCCTGGTTCCCCTCGCACTCACCCAGGGCCTGGCTCCCATCTCGCTGACCCTCAGCACGAGTACGTCCGGACTGTGGAGGTCTCCAGCCTTGGGGACCCGGAGGCACCAACTGGAAGGGAACCAAAGAGCAAAGCAATTAGTGACTGCTCCAATTAGCCCCCAGCTTCCCCAAATCCTGTGTTTATTGAGCAGCATCCGTGCACTGCATCCACGTGAAGATGAGGGTCAGAGGAAGAGCCACATTTGGCCAGCTCAGATGCTCCTGAGGCTCCAGGGTATTTGGGAAATTGCCACTTGCCATCCCTGCTCCTGGGCAGTGAGCACCCTGCTCCCCGTCTGGGTGGGATTCTGCCCTGGATTTCACCTGTCCTCAGCCAGGTGGGAACTGCAGCTTCCAGGATGGTGTGGAAAAGGTCAAACAGAAGCTTGACCCAAACTGTTGGATGGAAAACTGGGACATTTCAGAAAAACTGGAAGCAGGAGAAGAGCTGAGCCTGAGGTTTAGAGTTGGAAGGTGAATGCACAACTTTCTAATTGTCATTCCCACCCTCATTTCTGAGCCTGCTGAAGCCAGCTTTGCTCCACTGGGGGTGTGGCAGCTGCCTTGGGACAGTGGGACCAGGGTGCCTGGTCCAGGGGACAAATTGGGATGACCTGGCTGGAGCTTCTGCCTCCCTACAGCTTTGGAAGGGACCAAGACACCTTGAAGAAAGGAGTTGTGTAGTGGGGACAGATCCTGGGACATAAAACAGAACAGCCAACAGCACGGGCAGCCGGGGTGTCCCAGCAGGTCCTGTCAGCCCTGGGAGAGCTCAGGAAGACAGCCAGTTAATACATCCCTTTGGGGGTGGTTTCCAACAGGCTGAATGGACAAAACTGGCCCAGACTGGGCTCCTGCATCCTGGCAGCCTCTGGGTGACATATCCCACTTCACATCCCAATCCTGGCCCTTCCCTTTTTTTTGTACTTCATAACCAAGAAATCACACGCAGATCTGAAGTAATCCTCCCAAAAAAACCATTTCCAACAGGCCACAGCTCCAGGATCACATGGATTGAGCCTCTTGGGTGACAGCAAGCCTCTCTCATCTCCCTCTCCCCCTTTCCCTCTCCCCCCTTCCCTCTCCTTCTCCCTTTCTCCCTTTCTCCCTTTCTCCCTTTCTCCCTTTCTCCCTTTCTCCCTTCTCCTTCTCCTTCTCCTTCTCCTTCTCCTTTTCCTTCTCCTTCTCCTTCTCCTTCTCCTTCTCCTTCTCCTTCTCCTTCTCCTTCTCCTTCTCCTTCTCCTTCTCCTTCTCCTTCTCCTTCTCCTTCTCCTTCTCCTTCTCCTTCTTCTCCTTCTCCTGCTCCCTCTCCCCTCCTATTCCTTTCCTCTTCTGGTGGCACATCCTTCCCCACATTCCCTGAGACTCAGAGCAGGGGTGGGAAAGGACCCTTGGAGAAGGGCTGACCCACCTTCCGGGGGCATTTTCTTGGCTGGAGCAGCTGGAGGGGGCAGTGGCACGAGGCTGGTGACGCGGAAGCCGGCGGGGAGGGTCTCGGCAGAGCCGCTGAGGAGGTTGATGCTGTGCACGTCCCGTGGGCGGAAGCGCTTGCGCCAGGACGGCGTCCGACGGAAGGTCTTGTCATCGCCCTGCGGGGAACAGCACGTGACGGGCACGTTATGGGCCCAGGGTCAGTGCCAGCAGCACCTTCTGTCCCTGTGAGACACCAGCTAACAAGAGTGTGCCTGTCCTTGGTGACCAGCTCTAGCCAAGTGTATGATCAAACTGAGCCAAGGACACAGGACACCGTGCAGTGATCCCATGGCATTGGCTTGATCCTTTCCAGTTCACCTCTCTATTCCCTACAGCCTGCCTGCAAAGATGCCTTGGAGAAATCAACACAAAAGTCCCAGTAAAGACTCCAAGGGGGGCCAGGCTCGTGGCAGAGGAGCTGCAGCCCTTGGAGCACCTCCTCTGGACTCGCTCCAGCAGCTCCATGTCCTTCTGATACTGGAGACCAGGGCTGGGGCAGCTCTGCAGGAGGGGTCTCACCTGAGCAGCCCAGGGGTGGAATCCCCCCCTGCCCTGCTGCCCACGCTGGGGCTCAGCCCGGCACAGGGGGGTTCTGGGCTGCCAGAGGACGTGGCCGGGGCCTGTTGAGCTTCTCATCCACCAACCCCACCATGTCCTTCCCCAGTCACACGGGACATGGAGAGGTTTGGCACTCACATCATCCAGCCTCCGGTCCGTGCCCAAGGCAAGCAGGTTGTTGAACTCCCTCTCCAGCACTTGTCGAGCCTGCAATTAACCAAAAAATGATCATCCCCCATCAATGGGGAATGTGCTTCCAGCCCAAACCCCCATCTTAGGAAAGCCTGAGTGTGACAGAAATTGCCATAGGAGAGCTCTGCTTTGAAAAGCAGAGCTGAGTTGGTGACACTGGTGGGGGTCACACCACAGCCATGTCCCACACTGGCCACTCTCCTCCAAGATCCCCCAAGGATGCTGCTCCTACCTGAGTGTTCTGGGTGGGGATCTGCAGCACAAGGGCCAGGCTGTTGTGGTCAAAGTTCTCGTCGAGGGCCAGCAGGGCGCCGTGCACGCCGCTCTCCACCAGGTTGTTTCCGTACTCGCGCAGCCCGATGGACTGGATCCAGTGAATGACCTGGTCATTGGTCCACACCAACACATCTGCACAACAAGGGCACGGCTCAGGGTCATGCGGCTCTGAGGAGCTCTGGGGATGTCCTGAGGTCCTTTCCCTTTGCCCCGGGCTGATCCTGGGACTCTCCTTCCCAAGCCAGCAGCAAAACCAGGAGCTCAAGTGCCAGGAACAGCTCAGTTCAATTTACCAAGCTCAAAGCTGAAATAACAGGCAGAAAACAACTGTGAAAATTAATCCTAAGAACCCACGGCTGCTGCTGTAATTAGGGGCATTATCAATAATGAGATGTAATTCAGGCAGCAGCCAGATGTGCAGGGGATCTCAGGACAGCGACAAGGAAGGGGAGGCTGAGCAAGCTGGGGGTGTCCTGAGTAGTGAAACGGGCAGAGAAGATCATGGGATGCTCAGGCTGCATCCTTGCTTTCTCCTCCTCCCTCCTCATGCCTGCCAGCTGATAAAGGCACTTGGAGCAGCAGGGAGGTCCCCCTGGAGGACAGCCCTGTGGGCTCCGAAATAATGGGTTAAAAATAAGGGATAGGAGAGAGACCAGCCTTGGGTATCTCCTGGGAGGTTTCTCTTCTCCTGTTCTGGAGCTGGACAGGGGATGCTGACCTTTGATTTCATGTTGGGTCTCCTCTCGCCTCCTCTCGAGCTCTTTGCGGTCGTAGTTGAGCCTCTTGAGGCACATGATGCCGTACTGGAGGCTGGTGCTGCAAGGACACGAGGGGACACGAGGGGTCACCCAGCCCTCCAGGACATGTGGCTGGGAGGGACCCCCTTCTCTGTGTGCTCCCCACATGCCCAAAGGATGCTTCAGGCCAAGAGTGGGTCAGGACAGACACAACCCAAAGCTGGAAAAGGGGGAATGTTCCTCCCCTCCACAGCAATTCCCCACTCCATCACTTTGAGCCTGTGCCAGCTGCCTGAGAGCGCACAGATCCAAACAATCCTCCCACTTGGTGGCTGGAGAGGGAAGCGGGAACCAGCCCATGGGGGCTGCTCCAGGCTGAAGGGCTCACCCTTGGAGCAGGGAGGGACCCCGGCAGGCCCATGGGTCAGGGTGGGCAGTGGAATCTCATGGCAGGGTTGAATCCTGCTGTTGGAGCCATGGCTGGGATGGCACAAGCCTTCTCCCACTGGGCTGCTGGCAGACAACAGTGGAGCACCAGGTGGGATGAGCCTGAAGTTTTTGCCCATGGTTTGCTTCAGAGCCAGGGCAAGGCCTGGTCCTCTGCAATTCTGCAGCAGGGAGCAAGATGAAGGAGAACTTCTGCCCTTAAGAGCTGCCCCAGCCCAGGGTGGTGAGTCCAGGCTGGAAGAGGCATCCAGGGCTGCCCAAGACAGGGGAGAATCCCTCAAACCCCCCCTCTTCTGCTCCATGTGCACGCCAGGGAGCTCCGGGGGCCAGGACTCACCGGTGGAAGCTGTCCACCATCTTCAGGTGCACACGCAGGTCCTTCTTGGTGAGGTGGTCCAGCATCCGCGCATCTACCAGGCATTCCATGAAGTAGCTGCGGTACTGGGGCAGGCCCAGGCTGGGCAGCCACTCGTTCCCAATCCACTCGTGGTTCATGTCCCCATAGGCCAACGTCTGCAGAGAAGCACACGGAGAAGCTGGGGAGAACCCAGAGCTTGGTGGAGCTGCAGAATCCCAGGAGATCGGTGACAGCCCAGGGGGTCACTGTCCTGAGGCCAAACCCAGGCCTGAGGAGTAAGCCCTGGGTGGTACTGAAGGAGCTGCAGGGAACAGTCCTGTTGGCCTTGGTCTGTGTCCTACTCATGTCCCCCCAAGGAGACAAAGCAGTAGCCAAACATAAGGGGAAGGGATAACCAGACTTTACGAACAGCTGCCTCTGGAAAAAGCACATCCATTGAAAGATGGAACAACTGAGAAACAGGCTTCAGTGCATTCCCAACTGATTTTTAAGGATCTCTGTTTTAAGAATCTCTTTTTTATGACTTCAAAACACACAAAAAAAGGTCAGTTTTGGAAAAAAAAAAACCCCAGCCGTTCAATTCCTCTGCAAACTGATTTGGGGTCCAAAAATGAATTAAAATCCACCAGAAGGTATATAAAACCTTTGAGAGGGGTAAAACCAGAAGAGATGCATCCAAGCAAGACTCTTTCCTCCCACCTTTTTGGTCCATAAAAATGATCTGTATGGACTTGGACCTACAAAATAGGTGAAAAGTAAATGTCTGTGCAGCTGGGAATGCTGCCCTCATGCAAGATGGTCACATAGGTGGAGGTTTTTAACACAGGCTCTGGATCTCACAGAGCAGGTCCCAGGAAAAGCCACTGCCTGGAGCAGAGAAGGGCCCAGGAGGACACCCTGTACCTGAGAGATGGCCCAGAGGAGCAGCCATGGGGTGCAGGGTGCAGCCTCCAAGGCCTCGGTGAACATCAATACCCCAAACATTCCCCGGGACGTCCAGCTCCCCCCCGGACCACCCCATGCACCGCCCACAAACAAGGGTGGCCTGGGGATCTCACCTGTGCCCAGCTGCCTTCCTCTGTGTCCTAAGTGTGACACACGCAGCATGTCAACAGAAAGGACAGTGAAGTCAGTACCTGGGGGCCCCGCACAGGGACAGGGCCTGCTACACGCACCAAGCACAGGACCCGTCAGCACGGAGGGACACGGAGGGGACAGGGCCCACTCTTACGGCTTGGGGACCTCAGCCTTGTCCCCAGGGTGCTGGGGACACCTTGACCCTGCTGGGCCTGGTTCCCACCCCAACTCTAATCAAGAATACAGGATGGAGAAGGAGAAGGAAGATGAGGCTTGGGCTGGAGGTGGCACCGATGCTGGGGCTCATTCATCTTCCCTGGGAAACATGTAGAGTTGTTGGGTCCCCCCAGGTCAGGTGGATGAAAGAGAATTAAGCTTCAGTTCATGTGTCACAACCCCCGGGGGATGCCCAAGCCAATTCGCTGATTTTGTAGCGACTTCCCCCTTTGCCAGCCTGTGCTGGTTTTCCTCAGTCTCACAGAATCTGCCAAGGGACAGTGGCACATCCCTGCTACTCAACAGAAGCTTCAATAAAATGCCTATTCCAGAGAACTCCAACTTGTTTGGATTGGAAGGGACCTTAGAGCTCATCCCATTGCACCCCTGTCATGGACAGGGACACCTTCCACTGTCCCACGGTGCTCCAGCCTGGCCTTGGACACACAGTTCCCACACAAATCCAAAATGCTGCCCTGCTCTGAGACACAGATGGGGTGATCAGATTGCAGAGAAGGGAGTGTGGCTCCGTCTCTCCAAAGGAGCCAGAGCTATTGGGAGCATGGACACATCCCTGCAAGGGACCCCAAGCTGTCAGCCAGTGGCAGGGACAGAGGGTGGGGACAATATTTGGGTGTGCTGAGGTAGTGGGGGATTAGGCTGTGACTTGGGTGCAGAATGACTCAGGGATCTCGTATCTGTCTTGACATCACCCCTGGGTTTTGTCTTTAACAGTCAGGCTGCCCTGGAAACCCAGAGAAATCCACAAGGGAAAACACATCTGAGGGGGTTTAAGCCACCTTTAGAAATTGCTGGGACATTAAAGGCTGAAAGAGGGTTTCCAAAGAGCTGCAGGGTGCTGGCCAAGAGCTGACACGGGAGGGATCCCCTTCCCTCTGGGTTAACACACCTGCAGCTGCTCGGATCCCTACAGCTGCTCGGATCCCTACAGCCTCGGATCCCCCAACACCCCGGGGGCTGCCCAGCCTCACCGTCTTGGTGGAAGTTGCCATGTTCTCCATCTCCTCGTGGGTGACCCAGACGTTTCCAGAGGACTGCAGGGAAAAGAGGAGAGGGGTCAGAGCAAGCCACCACAGAAACATGGCCTCAGTTCACAGCCACCATGGAGTCATGGAATCACAGAATTATTAAGGTTGGAAAAGACCTTTAATATCATTAAGTCCAACCCTCAACCCAGCACCACCACCGCGTTCAGCACTAAACCACGTCCTCAAGTGCAACATCCACTCATGTTTTGAACACTTCCAGGGACAGAGACCCCATCATTGCCCTGGGCAGCTGTGCCAAGGCCTGACCACTCCTTCAGGGAAGACATTTCCCCCCATATCCAGCCTGAACCCCCCCTGGCACAACTTGATGCCGTTTCCTCTTGTTATGTCCCTGTTCCCTGGGAGCAGAGCCCGACCCCCCCGGCTGCCCCCTCCTGTCAGGGAGTTGTGCAGAGCCAGAAGGGCCCCCTGAGCCTCCTTTGCTCCAGGCTGAGCCCCTTTCCCAGCTCCCTCAGCCGCTCGTGATGCTCCAGCCCCTTCCCAGCTCCGTTTCCTTCCCTGGACGCGTTCCAGCCCCTCCAGGTCTCTCTTGTCATGAGGTGTCCAGAACTGCCCCAGGATTCCAGGTGTGACCCCAGCAGTGCCAGCACAGGGGACAGGGACTGCCCTGGGCCTGCTGCCACCACAGTGCTGGGACAGCCCAGGGGCCTTTGGCCTTTTTGTCCACCTGAGCATACCTGGGCTCACTTGGGCTCATGTCCAACCTCTGTCAGGACCAACCATGCTGGAACCAAGCCCATCTCAGGCTGGTGGAGGATCAGACCACCCTGTGCTTGAAATTGGCCTGGGGACACCCCACATCCTTGCAGCTCAACCTGGTGACACCTCACTGCCTGAGGGGACCCTGGGCTGTCCACACAGCCACGGAGAGCAGAGCAAGGACCTTCATTCATCTGTCTTTCCACTTCAGCGTGATGCTGAAGGAGCCCACAGGCCTGTCCCCATCAGCTGTGACCTCAGACACAGCCATCTGAGGGGGACACAGCAGCTTTCCTTCTGCCAGCTGCAAGTCTTCAGATGTGTCTTGGCATTACTGGGCCACCATTAATCCCTCGAGGCCTTTGGGGACCAGGAAAAGACACAAACCCTCCCTCCTACCAAGGGCAAGGATCTGCAGCTGCTCTGAGTTGCCCTAGGAATTTCAGACGGAAAAGGCTTGTATTGAAATGATTGGGAACGAGGCTGTGTGTAACTGAGCTGGCCCTGTACATGTGGGATGTTTGGATTTCTGATCTCTGGATGGAGTTTTATCCTCCCCAGGGCAGCCAGGCCCTGAGCTCTGCTTTTGGCAGGGTTGGCCTCCTGCTGACAAACCCATGCGAGGGGTAGGAGCCTTGAAACTGGAAAGAGCTTCATGCTTCCAGTTGGGAATGACCTTTGTGCTGGGGGATGAGTGCCCAGCGGTTTGATCAGAACATGAGGGGACATCACCCCCTCCATGGCCACGTCTGCCACTGTGGTCCCAAGGGAAAGGAGGGAAAGGAGGGCAAGGAGGGTCCATGGAGGGTCCAGGGGCAGGCAGAGACCACTCACCGTGCGGGACGTGGGCGGTGCCGAGGGGCTGGTGAGGGACACCATCTCCTGGATGGCCAGGCGCAGCTTGAGGCGGTGCAGGGCGTTGCTGATGCCGATCTCCCGCTGGATCTCGGTGTCTGACAGGGCCGACATGATGGCCCCGCTCTTGACGTTGGCCCGGCACGCGGCCACGTACCAGGCTGGCATCCCCACCCAGAGCTGGGGACAGGGAAAGCAGTGACTGCCCAGCACTGCTGCCCCGGCCCCCGTGCCAGGGGCAAGGCCACCCTCTCTAGAGCCCAATATCGAAGCTGAATGTCCACATGGGATTCTGGTTTTGGTTGTACCTTGCAGAGGTGGCCTGTGGGTGGCCCAGCATCCCTGTGCCTGATGGGCACAGCACAAGGAAGGAGCACCCATGGAGCGTTTTACAGACTCATTAAGGTTGGAAAAGCCCTCTAAGATCAGTTCCAACCATTCCCCCAGCACTGCCACATTCATCACTAACCCACAGCCCCCAAGTGCCACATCCCCACACCTTTCAAACACTTCCAGGGATGGTGACTCCATCTCTGCAGTGGGCAGCTGTGCCAAGACCTGACCACTCCTTCAGGGAAGACATTTCCCCCCATATCCAGCCTGAACCTCCCCTGGCACAGCTGGATGCCGTTTCCTCTCGTCCTGTCCCTTGTTCCCTGGGAGCAGAGCCCGACCCCCCGGCTGCCCCCTCCTGTCAGGGAGTTGTGCAGAGCCAGAAGGGCCCCCTGAGCCTCCTTTGCTCCAGGCTGAGCCCCCCCAGCTCCTTCAGCCACTTCTCATCAGACCTGTGCTACAACCCAAAATTCTACTCAAACCACAACTCCACAGGCTCTGTGAGGGATCTAGGGATTGCCTCCGCCCTCCCAGGATTTGCAGCCCAGAGCCATGCACATGGTGGGACCTGGTGGCGCACACAGACCTGTGGGGACAGCATGGGGACAATCCACAGTCATGCTCCGCCTCACCTCCAGCCAG
The DNA here is from genome assembly GCA_013400735.1 of Pomatostomus ruficeps. Classification (NCBI taxonomy): domain Eukaryota; kingdom Metazoa; phylum Chordata; class Aves; order Passeriformes; family Timaliidae; genus Pomatostomus; species Pomatostomus ruficeps. The sequence goes on along the minus strand of VYZT01009684.1, from coordinate 136,563 downwards.
GACACAACAGTGGGGCCGTCCCAGTGGGCAAAGGGCAATCCTTTCCTCCGAGCCTCTTCCAGGAGTTCATGTCTGGCAGGAACAGAAGCAGAAGAGCGATTTATGAGGGGCCTGTGGGGAAGGGAGAGTTTCTGGAAGGGAACAGACCCTGGGCAGTAGGAAGCAGCTGGACACAAGGCAGTGAAGGAGGTAACAGGGCCCAAGGGAGAGTGAAGATGAGAAGATTTCCCAGTAATTTCTAGTCCCATGCCACGGCTTCCCAGCAGATCAGTTTCTTGCTGGGATAGGGAAGGAAGTTCACTCACTTCTTCCGCAGGCGCCGATCCTTCTCAGCCTGAGCCCCCAGCTTGCCCAGTCCCAGGGGGTCCTGGATGCCCCCCTCTATGTCAGTCAGCAGCACTGTTGGGCAAGCAAGACACCCTCAGGTCAGCACGATGTCCCTGGCCCAGTGTGACCCCTCCCAAGGCCAGTGTGGGCATTGTCACCGTTCCCACACCAGGGGGACGCACAGTGACAGCACAGGAGGTGACAGTGTCCCATTGCAACCCATCCCCATGGCCTCCCTGCATCCCTGGGAAGCCCAAGCAGACCCCCTCCTGCCATCCCTCCTATTTCCAAATCCCAGAATCCCAAAGTCACAGAATAGTCCCTTCTGGAAGGGACCCAGAAAGATCATTGAGTGCAACAATGCTCAACATGGAAGCAGTAAAGGATTTAGGAGTGGAAAAGCAGCTCCTACCAAAGGGCTCTGTAAAATGCAAAAGGTCCCATGGGGAGAGAAGTAGATCTTGGGACATTAAAGATGAGATAGAATGACAGGGGGTCACTATCCACACCCCAGCTCTGACTGATCCCATGCTCAGGCCAGAGAGGCCAAGGGGAGAAAAGACCAAGCTCCAACTTCCCTGAAGCTGCCATGACCCAAACATGCCCAAACCAGCAGGGGGGTCCCTGCCCCTCTCTGTCACCCCAATGGCAGACAGAGCCAGAGGGTGTGGAGAGCCTGGCACAGACGGGGCAGGGCTGCTCACGGACCCTGCCCCGTGGCCCCTTCTCTGCTCAGCTGGATCAAGCGACCCTTCTCTTTCTTCCCAAAAAGACGTCCAATGGAGGATTTGATCCCCTTCTTCTTGGAGCCCTTGTGCAAGGAGTCCTGGCTGCTGCTGGGATTGCTGGCCTGGTCCTCCAGCGAGCTGGGGATGGAGGAAGAAGAGGAAAAGCAAAGCCTTTAGGTTATTCCTGAGCAGAGCACAAGCCACAGCAAACCCCAGCCCACCCCACATCCCACATGTGCCCCAGGTATATCCTCAAACCAACAGAGATCCCGAGGGTCCCCACGTACCTCTTGCCATCCTCCTGACTCAGGGCAGGGTGGCCCAGCTTCTCCAGCCGCAATGTCCTGGGTGAGGACGGCGGGGACGTCTCACACTTGATGGTGGTTTTGTCCTCCCGGCTCTCGTCCCGAGCTGCGGGCGACTGAACAAGCGGAGAGGCCGTGAGGCTGGGAGGCCAGAGCCCAGCTCCATCCTTGCCCTGCTGCCTGCCTCTCTCTTGCTCCGTGGAGGCATGGCCAAAAGAGCCACCAGAGCCCTGGGGCTTTGCCACGCTCCAGGAATGGCCTGAATGAGAGCTCTGGAAATGGTTCCAGATGCCCAAGCGGATGGGGAGGATGTGGCCATATGGCTGAGATCCTGGGAATGGGGAGGTGAGAGGATGCAGCCCCATGGTCCAGGTCAGGGTGTGGGAACAGAAGCTGCTGGCCCTCATCAGAGGGCTCTGAGGAGCACAGATGGGAATGTCCCAAAGACACCCTGTCGCCAGAGGGGACACAATGTTTGAGGACCCAGTGGCTTTCTGAACCTCCCCATGTCCTGCCAGACCCCCCAGGCTGCCAGCGGGAGCATGTCCAAGAATCTTTTGGGATCCCCATGATCCTCCTGCTGAATCCCTGGGGTCCCCAGCTCCATCCCGCGCCTGCTGCACCCTGACCTGGTGTGGACAAAGCCAGGAGCAGGCTGGAAAAAGGGCTTGGACAAAAACCAACGGGATGGGAGCCACTCACTAGCAGTTTCCTCCGGTGCTTCCTCAAGTCGCTGGGCTGATTGCAAGGGGGAAAGCGAGAGAGACACAGAAAGGGGGGCAGTTAATGGAGCACCCCCCCAGAGCAGTCCCGGGGCCAGGCTGCCAGGCTGGAGACAGCAAACATGGGTACCCCGTTGTCCCACATCCCCTCCCAGGCCGGTGTGGACACCAGGCATCGCTCCCACCACACAGCCAGACCCCCCCACCAGCCCTGGCCCCTCCTGGCTCCTCACCAACGTCATGATCCCCATGCGGTCCAGGTCCTGTGCGGCACTGCGGGAACTGAGCTTGGGTGTGGAGCGGCCGCTGAGCGGTGGGGATGAGCTGGCCAGGGACAGGGCCGTCAGTGAAGTGGGGATGGAGGCCCTCTTGCACAGCTGGGTGAGGTTCAGGCCCTCCATGCTGCCGCTCGTGACCCGCGTCTCCAGCTCCTCTGCGCGGAGCTCTGTGGACTCCTTCTCCTCCTGGATCATCCTGGGGGAGCAGTGGTGCTCAGTGCTCCTGGCTCCCCACCTTCGCAGGGACACAGGACCTCTTGATCCTGGGGAAAAGCACCTTGGTGCTGTGCCTCAACCCCTGATCTCCAGGAATGGCAGCGAGATCCATCAGGATCCATAAAAACCAGAGCTAAGACCTACCACAATTCCTTTTAATATTCATGGAGGACTTTTTATAAAACAATGATCTTTTGAAATAATGATCCTGCGAGCCAGCACTGGTGCAGCTGAGGGACAGGGAGACATGGCAGGAAGGACCAAGCCCTGTGGCTGCATGTCCTGGAGCCACTTCCCTAGCTAAAGGCACACCAAGCCCCCCGTTTTAGGCCAACAGAGCCTCCTGGCCATTTGTTGTCTCCCTGGAGCCATTGCAGCACAAGGCAGTGGTGGGTTTTGGCCACGGTCATACCTGATCTCCTCGTTGATGGCATCCAGCTGCTCCTGGAGCATCATGGCCAACGTCTGGGCATCTGAGTGCCCACCAGGAGAGAGCACATCCATGGAGCTGAACAGCGTCTCACGGTCGTCCTCATCCACGTCAGAGATGTCAGGGTCACTGTCGAAGGTGTGAGGCCCCGTGGCCAGGACCCCACCTGCCTGGGCCTGCTCCCAGTCCTGGGGGAACAAGGGCCACTGTCCTACACAGCATTCCCATGTCTGCAAAAGCCAAACTGGCGACCTCCATGCAGGAATTCCATCTCCATGTGACCCCAACGGGAAACCCTTCCTATGTTCCCCCATCCATGCACCAGGGGAAGGAAACTATCCCACGTCTCCAGATCTGACCCTAATCCCAGGATGCAGGGCAGGAGCAGATCCCAGCCTGGGGTGCATAGGGGCTACCTTGGCTGGTTCCTCTCTCCGGGCGCCGAATCGTCCCTTCTGTGCCCGGGGCAGCCCCGGGGCTGCTCCGAAGGGCTCGGCCGGGGCGTGGACCACAGTTCCCAGTGGGAAGCGCAGGTCGGTGGCACTGCCCATGTGGGACCTGGGAAGAAAGAGCTCTGTGGGGGACATTGCTCTCTGCAGGACAGCCTCACCCTCAGGCTGCTCCCCTTGCAGCCCAGGCTGCTCAGGACAGAGGAGGAAACCCCTGTGGGATGCCCATTCCAGCGATGTTTGCCTGCTTGGCACAAAAGGACGCAAAATCAGGCTCTGGAAAAAGGTGCCCCATTCCCCCCACACTGGACCTGGAAATGCACCCACAGAATCACAGAATCACAGAATATCCTGAGCTGGACGGGACCCACAATGATCAAGTGCAGGTCCTGGCCCTGCACAAACACCCCAACAATCCCACCCTGGGCACCCCTGCGAGTGGTGTCCAAACACTCCTGGAGCTCTGGCAGCCTCGGGGCCGGGACCATTCCCTGGGGAGCCTGAGCAGTGCCCAGCACCCTCTGGGGGAGGAACCTTTCCCTGGTACCCAGCCCAACCCTGCCCTGAGACAGCTCCAACCCTTCCCTGGGTCCTGACCCTGTCTCAGAGATCAGAGATTGGAGCTGCCCCTTCTGAGGAAGCTGCAGCCTCTGGTGAGCTCTGACCTCAGGAGACTCAGACTTTCCCAGACTGTCGAAAGTTCAGCCCTGGGCCCTCCCCCCCTGCTCCCTCCTCCTTCTCTGTGCACCCATGGGGGCATCCAGCCAGTTCTGCCCAAAACCCCCTGCACTGGGGAGCTGCCGTGGAGTCAGGGCTGAACAGGCACCTCCTGCTCTTCCCTCTCCAGAGCAGCTTGAATCTCCCAACCCAACTTGTGTCTTCTCCATCCCCACGTACACAGCAGGAGCCAGCCAGGGAGCGCTTCTCCTTTTTATGTTTTTTCCAACATTTTAATGAGAAAATACCCTGATGGGTGTCAGGCTGTTCTCCCGGGCAGTGAGTGACAGGACAAGGGGAAATGGCCTCAAGGGGAGGTTCAGGTTGGATATTAGGAAAAATTTCTTAATGGAAAGAATGGTCCCAGCACAGGCTGCCCAGGGCAGTGGTGGAGTTCCCATCCCTGGAAGTGTTCAAAAAACAGTAGATGTGGCACTTTGTGATGTGATTTAGTGGGAATGTTGGTATTTGGGTGAAGATTGGACTTGATGATCTCGGAGGACTTTTCCAACCTTAATGATTCTGTGATTTCAATGAATAAAATTCCACTTGAAACATCTTCCAGGTGTGAGAACATGAGCATTGTTGGGATCTCCCAGGAGGAACCAGCTGGGACTTCTTCACCCTCCTCCTCCCTGCCAGGGCTGGTGCTTGGGACCAGAACCTGGTGAGACCCCTACCAGGCACAGGAAGGCAGCAGCTGGACATGAGGACACTTTGAGCCACTCATGGTGCTCTTTCCATGTCTCCACTTTGCCTGGTTATTCCCCTTGGCCCTGAAGGTCCAACCATGGAGCTGAGCAAGGCACCTTCCCAGGGCACAGGGTGATTGCTCTCCACAAACAGTGCCATTGGACACACGAGGTTTGTTCAGTTTAAGGTGAATTCAGGATGACAAAAGCAGCAACCCAAGGCAGATTGTGGTTTTCCACCATGGTGGGCCTGGTTTGCATTGCAGATACAGGTCTGGAGATAAAACCAGCACCACGAGCAGCGTGGCTGGGCCAGCCTGGTGTGTCACACAAAGGCACAGCCCAAGCTCCAGGCATTTCAGAGCTGCTGAAAAGCTGCTCCCCAGCTAAAACCTTAGACAAAAGCTGATGTTTCAGCAGGGGGATCATTCTGCAATTTAAGAATTCTGTTGATTTTTCCTCTGAGAAACTTTAAAAAATTACAAAATTGTCCATCCTGCTCTTACAGACCCATGCAAAGAGATGCCACACATGCTCCAGACTCTGCTCCAGCACTCAGCTCTCCTTCATCCTCACAACCTCTTCCTCACCCTCCCCATTTCTTCTCTCCCTGACAGACCCAGGGGGCTCCAGGCCTTCTCCTCTCTGCTGACAGATCCAAAGCTGGTTACATCGTCTCCTTCCCATCTTTTCCAGCCTTGCTGAGAGGAGAATTTTCTCCACTGGTTGCTCCCATTGACCCCTTGCTGCCTTGAACCCACACTGGCGGTGCTCAGGGCAGGCTGTGGTGTCCCAAGTGGCTGCAGCAGCACGGTGGGGTTGTTGTACTGTCACCCTCCTTTTCCACCCCCATTTTCCTGGAGCAGCTCTGGGTATCCTGGTCAGCGCCGGAGGCTGAGGCCCGAAGGACTCACCTCTGCTCCTGGCGCCCTGGGCTGGGACGTCCCCATGTCCCAGACGACTTTAAATGAAAGGGTCAGGGAGCACCACTGCATTGGGGAGAGTGGGGCTTCATTCTCCTTTGCCTGCAACAGCTCCAAAGCAATTTCTCCTTCTGCACCAGCCCATCCCCTGCACTCCACAGGGGAGAAGTCCTTTGGTGAACATCCAGCTTTCAGAACAAAATAAGTCCTAAACCCCTTGTGCAGAGAATAAACGATACCCAGTGGTTTCTCACCCTTAAAATAGCAAATTTGGGGCCATTCAGTTGGGCTGAGCTATTCTCAAGAGTTTACGTCCCACCCCAGGACAGATCCATGGTGGGACAGCACGGCTGGAGCTGACCCTGCTGTGAGGACCCTGCAGCCTCGCACTGAGGCTTGGGGGCACGAGAAACAGCCGATGCCAACAGCACTTTGGGGTCCCCAAAGCAAACTGCCCCCAAAGCTGGGGGTGCAGGGGTTTGCCCTGGCTCTTACCTGGTGTGCACACTCTCCACAAACGTCCCACTTCTGGTCTTGAGCTGATCCACCTCCAGCCTCAGCTTGTCGATCTCGTCGGACAAACGCCGCTGTTCGGGGGGATGAGACAGGCAGGGCTTGTGTTTGCTCTGGAGAGCTGCCAGGTTTGGGGTAATCCACAGGCTTGGCTATTGCCAGGTTTACATTCCCTTTACAGATCCCCACTCCAGGTTTAAAGCATCTTTGACACATCAGTAAAGAAACAGCTCATGCAGGCACAGGGAATGGGGGTGCTGGGGAGTGAGGATCAGGACAGACAGACACAGGTGTTCAAGGAATGCTGCTTTGGGAGACAAAGGAAAAGTCCTACTTGGATGCTCTGGTTCTGCTCCAGACTGCACCTGTGTGTTCCCTTGGCAAGGGACCAGCAGCGAGGGACCCTGCAGCCAAACTCGCTGCTGGCCCCATCCCTCCTGCTCCCAGCCCATCCCCATGGGGAAGCTGTGCCCGCACTCAGTGCCGGGAGATGCTGGGGGAAGGCTGCAGATGGACAGGGAGGGAGGGGAGAAGGGATCTCCCAGGCACAGCCAGACCCAGTCAGGGGCACAAACAGGTTGAGCCAGGGTGGGCAAGGTGCCAGCAGTGTCATGTGAGTCCCCAAACTCTGCCCTGCCCAGACTTGAGCAGCCACGGCCGGGAAGCACAAGGAATAAGCACACACCCTCCCCGCAGGCAAGGGGAAAAGCAGCCCCCTGATCCCCCAAACCATGCATGAGACATGGGGCACATCCCAAAAGCTCCCATTGCTCCAGAAAGCCATGTCCCTCCAGCTCTCCAGCGAGGCCACCAGGGGTTCATGCAGACCCTACTGAGATGCTTTATCTGAGAGCAGGAGCTGAAGACCTGTGGGGCCTCTGCAAGCTGGGCATGGGGCAGATCTACCTCCAGTGTGAGAAACCCTCAGGGGACAAGGGGACGTGGCTGCCTGAGCCCTCCTCTACACATGGGTGAAGCCACCCCAGCCTTGCCACTGTCCCCAGGGGACTCAGGGATGGATGAGAGCGACAGAAACACGGAGATGGGACCCAACATGCCTGGTAGGGAACTGACCCAGGGCTCTCTGGGGAGGGGGGTGGCTTCCATCCAGCCACTGCATGGGTGAGCATGTGGCCTCCTGCTGCCAGGTGCTCTGGGATCCTCACTCCTCCCAAACTGGGGCATTTGAGGAGAAGTGAGTGCCCCTAGCCAGGGGTGCGAGTGAGGCAGTGCCATCACTGGGGCAGGTTCCTGCAGCCGCATTTACCTTGTCATGCTGATGTTCCTCTATCTGCTTTTGGGTATTTTCCAGCTCTTGTAACAATGTATTCTTTAAGAAAAACCAAATAAAATAAAAGGGAACAAAAACAGGAAAGAAAAAGAGAGACTGTTTAGGAAACAGCCGTGTAGCCTCCCAGGAATGGCCAGTGTGGAATCCCTGTGTGGTGAACACCTGGAAAAGGCTCTCTGGGCTATTCCTCACCTCCTCTGCAAAGCTCCTGCTTCTCAAGCAGGGTGGCCACAGCTCAACTCCTGCCCCGCTCCGGGGCTGGGCAGGGCTATGGAGGGTGATGAGGGATTTGATGCACAGGGCTTGAAGATTAGGAAATATGTCTGAGAGGAGAACAATTCCTCGAGCAGCTGGATCAAGGCAAAAAATGTCCCTTACATCTAAGCTAGGGAGTAGGTGGGAAGGAAAGGAGACGTGCTTATAGAATCACAGAATCATGGAATTGTTAAGATTGGAAAAGACCTCTAAGATTGAGCTCAATTCCCCCAGCACTGCTGTGTTCATAGCTAAACCATGACCCCAAGTGTCACATCCATGGTTTTGGAACACTTCCAGGGATGGTGACTCCACCACTGTCCTGGGCAATCTATTCCAATGATATAATTCTTTCCTTGAAATTTTTTTCCTAATATCTAATCTAAATCTTGCCTGGAGGGTTTTTAACTGCCGGACCTAGTGCTCATTTTTGGGAAGTGCTGTCAGCCAAACACGATCATTTTTGTGCATGAAAGACCTGGAGAAACTCTCAGGGTGGGCCAGTGCTGGCACCAGAGTGGAGAGCAGGCAATGCCCCCTGACAAAGTGTTACCACTCTGGTCTGTTGCTTGCTGGAGTGGGATTTGGACTCATTCCCGCAAGTTGGGTGCTGCTTTTTATCCAGACAAATCTGCTGAATGGCTGGACGTGCTGGCACAGCCTCATTTGGTTGGGGACAGGAGGAGCAGAGCAGCAGGGGGACAGAGCCAGCCCTGGAGGCATCAGCTGGGGGATGCACCTGTGTGCTCTGACTCGCTGAGGGCAGGAACCCTGAGAGGGCTGAATTGCCAAGGCCTGACCTCTCACTGGCACTGCGGGTGGATCCTTGCTCAGAGCCAGCTGCCCCCAGTTAACTCCATCCACACGGAGGCAGCCACAGCTTCAGCCGCTCCTCCAAGGAAACCCATTTGCCCAGGAGTCAGGTGGAAGCTGCTCATGGACACTGCACTGGCTTGGAGAAGGGAAATCAGTCTGGACCTGGGGGCAGGAAGATTTTAAGGCAGCACGTGGAGGGATGGGCACTGGGAGGGGATGAACACTGCATTTTTTCCTGCAAAATGCAGTTGGGATTTGCTCCCACAGCTGCGCACAGGTGGCATCGGGGCTGCACCAGCAGAGACACAGGGAGGTGAGGGAATGGAGCAGGACAAATCCTGCTGCTGTGGGAGGTCATGAGGAGGGAGTCTCCCTAGGCAAGGTGACCAGAGCAGTTCCCTGTGCGCCACCAGCCCCACACAGCTGTGTCCTGCATGTGACCATTTCTCCAGCCCTGCGCAGGCACTTCCAGCCCTGGGTCACAGCTGGATGAGGCATGGAGGGGCTGCAGACACCTCCAGAGGACCCCTACCCCAGGCACTACCTTCTCCTCCAAGGCTGCCATCCTCTCCTTGAGGTGCAGCTGCAGCCGCTCGTTGGACTCGCTCAGCAGCCGATCCACGGTGTCTGAGAGCCGCTTGTTGTGCTCCTCATTCATCTTCTCCCGCTGGCGAGCCTGGGACAGACACAGGGACATCCATGTCACATTCAGAGGGGCTCAGTGCCCTCCTGCCATCCCACGCCTGCTGCAGTGTCAGAGCTGGCCCACCAGGCCCAGCTTTTGGGGACAAATCCACCTCTTACAGCACTGGTCAGACACTCTGTGGTGGCTCTGCTGCTCTCTGCCACCTCCCAGCCCGGGATGAACAAGAGAGGACAGGATTTAGAGAGATCATGCCTGCCTGCCTGCCCCTCAAGACAGCTTCTCCTGTGCATCTGCCAAGATTATCCACACTGGGGGCACTTTCCAGACCCCAATGGATACTGAACCTCTGGATTTTCAAATATCTGTCCTAGGGACAAACATCTGGGGACTTCCCCAGGGGCACATCCGTAATGTCTCCTGGGCGACCCAAGAAATGGGCATCACAACCTCGTTCCTGGCTGAGGAGCACAGAAGGGACTGTGCAGCCCAGGACACCGCAGCTCAGCTTCCCTGCCCTGTTCATCCAGCTGATCCAGGCTCGGGGGAAGAGCTGCTGGAGCCTCCCCTTCCACCCTGCATTTGGGGTGCCAGCGTGCCCCAGGGGGTGGTGCTGGGAGAGTGGGTGCGGAACATTAACAGCAATGGATGCCTGGGAGAGGGGAAATCACAGCAGAGAGTGCCACGAGCTCCTGTGTGGCTCAAGTTTAAGTGATCTTGGATAGGAAAGGATTAACCAGGCTGTTCTCCCATCCTGCTCCTGAGCAGCAATCCAGGTGTGCCCTGGCACCAAGGCAAGGTTCAGGACCTACCCTGGCCAACTCCTGGTTCTTCTCCTCCAGCTGAGTCTCCAGCTGCCGGAGGTGCTCCTCGATGCTCCCGTGCCTCTCTTCTGCCTGGGAAAAGCAGAGCAGCCCTCTTGGATGATGTTCCCCAAGGCCATGAGGGCCCTGCTGCATCCCTGCATCCATCTCTGCATGAGTCCTTCCTGGGATGCAGGGCTCTCTCCCACTGCCTGTGTCCCTGCCAGGGCTCCCCGTGAGCCCAAACTAGCCCCACAGGCACGGTGACGGCAGCTGGAGGTGCTCTGTGAGGTACTAAAGACCATTCCAGAACCCAGGAAGGGTAGGGATGGCCACATCCCTCCAGGCCTTCACCCTCCAGGCCTTCACCCTCCTACATCCAATCTGGTGCTTCCTCTTTGTCCTCATCTTACACAAGCCAAAGGGCATCCACACCTTGGAGAAAGGGTCTGATGGAAGGGAGCAAACTCCACATGTGCAGGACACATTGAGAGCTTTCAAGGCAGTGCCTTGTCTCTGCAGCCATGGCGACAGCACGGAATGGAGAGGTCACAGCTGGGAAGGAGAGTGGGATGCCTTGGGCTGCCAGGGGCTCCATCGCTGCGGAGGGAGGCCAAACCCAGCTCCTACTCCATACCCAGCACTGCCCTCAGGCTCCGATCCCTGCCCTCCTCTAATGGCTTCCCTCCCCTCCTCCCCGGTCTCTTCTGGCTCCTCCAGCTCCCATCCGGCCCCTCCAGCCCTGGTCCCACCCCGCCACTTGCCTTGGTGAGCGCAGCAATGCGCTGGGCCAGCTCCGCTTCCACCTCGGGCAGCGTCTCCGCCTTTCTCATCGTCTGCTGCAGCTTCTGCTCCGCCAGCTCCAGCAGCTCCTGCAGGTGCCGGGCCTTCTCCTCGCACTGCGGGACAGCAGGATGGGCGCTGGCACGTCCCACCCCCAGCACCCCCTTCGGCCCCCCAGGTCCCCAGGGCGGGGGACACTTTGGGTCCCATTTTGGTACCTGGCGGTGCAGGGACTCCTTGTTGGCCAACTCGTTCTCCAGTTTGTCATTGAGGTCATGGATGGAGGTGGCCTCTCGCTGAGCTGCCAGGTACCGTTTCTCCAGCGTGGTGATCCTCTCCTCCATGTCCTCCTTCTGCGCCAGGGCCTGGGGAAGTGATGCAGCTGTCACATCCTCCTTGTGACAGCATTTTGGGAACAACAGGGCCACCCAGCTCCTTCAAGCCTGGGATTCCCCGAGTCCAAGGGGTGTGAAAACCCCCCTTGACACAGGGATGAGGGACAGCAGAACGGGACAGTGACAAAGGGAGTCAAACAATCACAGGAAAACCTTCTAGAGAGGACACAGGTCACCACCCCAGGTGTGCAGCACACCTGAGAGCCTGTCTGTAACCTCAGGAAAGTCCTGCTGGTGGACTTGGGGACAACTTCCCAAAGGCAGTGGCCTCTTTTGGGGAATACCCTGCACATAACAGGAGTTCCAATTCCTTCCCAGCCCAGTGGAAGCTGCTGTGAGGTCTCTGCCCCAGACTGGGCAGTGCAGGGGGACAGGGACTCACCTCTCGGAGGTCCCTCTGGTACTTGCTGCTCATCTCCTCAGATTTGATCAGATCCTTCCTGGCGGTGCCCAGATCCTCCTCTAGCTCGGCCACGCTGGCAGCCAAGGCAGAGATTCGCTCCTTGGCCTGGACCACTTCAAAATTCTGCTTCTCCAGGAGCTCCTGCAGCTCCACCACCCGCCCGGCCTCATCATCTGGGTGGACGGAGCCATTGGAGAGACGCTGCAAGGCACCAGAGAGGGAGGTGGATGTCAGGATGCTCCAAAGCTCCCAGGCTGTGGCATTGCCTGCAGCCACTCAGAGTGGGAATGTGGCCCTGCAGGGACTTGGTGAGGAGGTGCAAGTGGGGGCTTTGGGGCCTCCATCAACAGCTTCTGAGAACCAGGGATGGGGCTTCTTACAGGAATGATGGAATAGAGATGGCTGAGGGCTTCCCAGAACATCTGGTGGAAGGTGTCGCTGCCCATGGTGGGGGTTGGAACAAGATGGCCTTTAAGGTCTCTTCCCATACAAACCATTGTGATCTCTGGGAAGCAGAACCCCTTGGAGCACCCAAGCACAAATTCCCCCAACTCAGAAATGGGCTGTATCCACAGGAAGGGCATTTCCCACAGGGCTGCATCCAGGGGAGAGGGAAAAAGGTTTTCAGCACCCTGGAGTCAGCAACAGGGTGGCGGGAGAAACCTCACTGAGCGTGGTCAGAGCAGGGGTTTCCGGGGCTCTCACCTTCCAGGGAAGCTTCGGTGCTGGTTCCTTGGGCTCCCTCTCATCGCGCTCGCCCGCCGCGGGCTCCCGGCTGGAGCCTTGCTGCAGAGCTGCCACCTGCACGGGAACAGGGACTCAGCAGGGGGAGACAGCCGGGAGCCACCTGGGCCAGCCACAGCTGCAGCCAGTCCTGCTGCACCCAGGGCGGCACCGGCTGCCTGCCAGAGTCCTGCTTGTGGCTGGAGGGGACTGGAGGGATCGAGTGAGGAACAGCCCTGAGCTGGCACTGCTGGGGTCACACCTGAAATACGGGGGGCAGCTTGGGCCCCTCAATTCAGGAAGGACATTGAGGGGCTGGAGTGTGTCCAGGGAAGGGAATGGAGCTGGGAAAGGTTCTGGAGCCCCAGGAGCGGCTGAGGGAGCTGGGGGGGCTCAGCCTGGAGCAAAGGAGGCTCCAGGGGGCCCTTCTGGCTCTGCACAACTCCCTGACAGGAGGGGCAGCCGGGGGGGTCGGGCTCTGCTCACAGGGAACAGGGACGGGACAAGAGGAAACGGCATCAAGCTGTGTCAGGGGAGGTTCAGGTTGGACATCAGGAAAAAAATTTTCCCTGAAAGGGCGGTCAGGCCCTGGCACAGCTGCCCAGGGCAGTGATGGAGTCACCATCCCTGGAAGTGTTCAAAAAACACGTGGACATGGAACTTCACAGTATTGTTCAGTGGGCATGGGGGTGTTTGGTCAAAGGTTAGGGGCTTTTCAGCCTTAATGATTCCATGATTCTAAGAGAGAGGAAGGCAGAGATACTGGGAAGGCTCAGCACAGAGGGAGGTTTTCCTGGTGAGCCCTGGATCCCAGGGCTCCCTCCCAGCTCGTTTCACTGGTTTACAGCCAGACAGATTCTCAACCTGGAGCAGCAGGAGCAGGGGATAAACCCTTGGTGCTGTGTCCTGCTCTGGTCGGGGAGGATGGGAAATGGTCCCTGCAAGGAGAGGGGCCTGGGAGCCTGGGAAATACCATGAGACTTATCCTGAGTACTGGAAAAAGGGGCAAAATTTGGCTGGCAGAGGCTGTAGGGACGGCTCTTTCCTTTTGGGAGTAGTGGTTGGGCACAAACTCCAGGAAGGAAAACAGAGGTCATGTCTCTTCCAGAATCCTTTATCCCTGAAAGTGTCCAAGGCCAGGTTGGACAGGGCTTGGGGCAACATGGGATAGTGGAAGGCATCCCTGCCCGTGGCAGGGGCTGAAATGAGATGAGCTTTAAGGTCCCTTCCCACCCAAATGGGTCTGGGATTCTGGGGTTCTGAGATGACCGTGGCTGGAGGCTGGGGACAGTGAAGTCCCAACCCCAGGGCTCCAGCAGGGATGGAGATGGGGGATGCAAGATGAGGTGCTTGAGGCAGTATTTGCTGGGTCTCTGCCAAATCAGGGCAAATCCCAAGTCACCCTCAGCCTCCTGAAATGATTCAGATTCAGATTGCTTTTGTCAGTGACATGAATTCCAAACAGCAAACAACAGGGAAATGTCACCTGTGAGACAAAAGGTTTTCAGAATCTTTACAAGGTTTCCTTAAATACAGACAAACCTTCAAGTAAACAGCAATTTTAGAACAAAAGCCTTACATCAAACCCGCCCAATACAAACACCACATGAATTCCCAAAGGTCATGGGGAGCATTCCCAGCCCAGCTGGTGCCCAGGTACCTCTTACCTGACGATGAGCGTCCACAAGCTGCTCCTCCAAGGTGGCCACTCGCTCCAAGGCTGCTCGCAGGCGTTCCCTCACCTGCAGGTGAGCGAAACAAGGGGAAAGGCTGTTATCTCTCTGGGATGAGGGTGTCGAGGATCTAGGCGAGCTCCAAGCCTGTTTGTTGGGCTGACAGCCAGGCTCAGGTAGAGTCACAGGTTCAGGATCATCTAGAGGGGAGTGAAATTGTATTGGAAACAACAGCCTGGGCCAATTCTTGGAGATCTATGGCCACGGTAGCCTGGAGAGGTCTTCTAGCAGAGGAAGGTGTCCCTGCCTTCCTCTTGAGGCAAAGGAATGAAGAGGAACAACAAAGACTGACCCAGGGGATCAAATGCCACCACCCCAAGAGTGAGCTGGGGGAGCTCCCGACAGCCTCAAACCCAGAGCATCCACTGGGCAGCCCCAGCAGCTCCTCAGTGCAGCTTTGGGATATCCAAGACCTTCCTGCTGAGGGCCCCCATGTCACGTTAGCAACATAAAGTGTCAGGGAGGCTGCAGAGGGCTGGGAGGAGGAGCTCTGAGCAGGAGAGGTCCCAGCAGCTTTCCCACCTTTTCATCCAGTGCCTTGTGATGCTCAAAGAGTGACTTGAGTGCCTTGAGCACCTCGACCTCACTGGACACCCCGGATGGCGACTGGGCCTGGCGCTTGACCACGGTCATCCTGAGGGAGCGCTCATGCCGTGACACCAGGCACTCCAGGTGCTCCAGCAGGAGCTGCAGGGGGACGAGAGAGGGGCTGTCACTGCCAGGATGGGCCCAGCAGCCCCTGGTGTCCCACAGTCCCAGGACTGAGGGCCTGCCTGCAGGATCTCCAGGCTTACCCGGGTGTTGTTGCGCTCGGCTTTCAGCTCCGAGATCTCCTCCTCCCTCTCCAGGAGCTGCTCCCGGCAGGCGCTGAGCTCCCGCGTCAGCGTCGCAAACTCCTGCGGAGAGCAGGGCAGCCTGTGAGCTGGGACAGTGCATGGGGATGGAGCCAGCACTCCAGCCCCACTGCTGGGCCTCCAGCACAGCATTTCCCATCAAACCCAATCAGCGAGAGCCAGTAACACCGAGGGGAACGTGGAGAAACCAGTGGAGAGGCACAGTCAGGCCCAGGAGGGGATTTATTTCTGGCTTCCCTCATGCTTTGGACAAGGAGAACGCAGCATCTCAAGATTTATCCCACTTGGCTTGATGTCCAATGGCACAAGAAACTGCTCTACAGCTGCAGAGGTGCTCAATGGCATTTAAAGCATCCCAGTCAAGGCCATCAGCACATTCCCATTCCCACTGTCCCCCAGATGCAGCTCTCACCTTGGAGCATCCCATCAGGCTAAAACTCACCACAAAGCCAGGATGAGTCCCCCGGCCCTGAGCCATCCCCTGCCATGACCTCAGGACCTGTAATCATCCAAAACTTCCTTCCGAAAGAAAGGAAGTCCCAGTCCAGCATGTGGAGCCCCCACGAGCTTCCTATGGACATCCCCAGGTCCCGAATCCCAGCTGAGAGGGATGGGGCACAGCAGGAGATGTGCCAGGTGCCACCAGCTCTTGCTGCTGTCACTGCTCCCTCCAGCGATGTGACAGCCAGCAAGGAAGAGCCATGCCCAGAGCAATGCCAAAGGAATGCTGCACAGCCAGCACATCCCTTGGGATAGGATGGAAAGCTCAATCACACTTGTGGCTGTGTCGGAGAGGAAGGGAAACTCGCTTTGAAGTCCCTTGGATGCAGGAGGGTTCACTTCCCCTTAAAAAATGAAACCCAGGCACCTGGGTGAGCCCAGGAGCACCTCCCATTGCTCCCAGTTGATCTTCAGTGGTGCCAGACCCAAGCAAGGTTTTGCAGCTGGGATTTCTTAGGGTGAGAAATGCAAATGTGGGAATGCGCCATGAATTCACACCAGGTTCAGTGTCGTTGGGAAGAATTTTAAAAGGCAAAGGATTTCAGAAGAAGCTGAGAAGGATTTGAAGGAGCATTAACAAACCAAATTTCAAGAGGGGGCTGAGAGCTGTTTTACAGCATGAAATTCTTTTTCACTTTAATTTTCAGGTTTAGCAAATAAAACCCCTTCAAACCGAAGCAAAGCATTGAGGCTTAGGCTGAACCAAATGCTTTGCTCAGCTCCAAGTGAGACCTCCTGCAACAGCTGAAGCTCCGAGAAATCCAGAGCTTTTTCATCCGTTTGCCCCACCCACGTTTTCCCTCTCCCTTCCCACTCCAAACCTGTCTCACTGGTGGGGTTTGTAGCCTGGGATTGGTGGGGACAGTGGTAGCACTGGTGCAGCTGAGACCCCACAGTGGGACAGGACCCGAGCAGGTTGCAGTGTGGGGGAAGGGAAAGAGTCACTGTCCCTTTAAACAGCGGTTTTCCTGCCCATCACCTGCCTCAGGCCACTGCCACCCCACACCGCAGCTCCACACCCCTGCTCAGACATCCCTGCTCCAAAATCCCTGCTCTTACATTGCCCCAGGGCTTGAGGTTCCCAGTTCTTTCCCAGACCCACTTCTACCCCATCCCTTCCCCAGGGACCACTCCAGCCCTGCAGTTATCCCTCTTCCCACCCGTTCTTAGGGACGACTCCAATCTGGGATCACCCCTGTCCCCATCCCTTCCCCAGGGATCCCTCCAGCCCTGGGATCACCCCTCTCCCCACCAGTTCTCCCCCAAATCTGTCACAACACCCCAAACCTTGTCACCAACCTCTGCCATGCCCCATCCCACACTTGCTCTGGGACCATCCCACAGCCCCCAGAGCACAGGGAACCCTCGGCAGATCCAGCTCCACTGGGACTCCGCTGTGCCAGCCCAGCCCTTCCTGGAGCCGAGCTCTCCCTGGCACTGGGATCCCGGCAGGACCCCGGCGGGATCAGGCTCGGCACAGCCCGGCCGCACACACACGTGCGCGTTCCGTGGGTTATGCAAGCGCTGCCAGCAGCTCCCGAGCATCCCTGCGGATTAAAGCTGGGCTGGGAATGCCGGCGAGCAGAAAGCAGCAGGGAGATGTGCCAGAGAAGTGCCTGTGCATCGCCTCAGCTTTAGGGATCTGTCACTCCCCCGGTCCCTCAATACGCCAAGGGACAGGCAGCAGGGCTCCAGGAGCTCAGGAAAGCATCCTGGCAGCTGGTATGGATGGCCCCGGGAATGTCTTCCAGCAGCCTGAGCTGCAAAGGTGGGGGACGCATCGGCTCTGGGTATTTCCAGCATTAGGGCAGGGCCCTGAGGATCCAAAACCTCTGGATCTGCAAAGGTGGGAACTTCTTGCTCTGCCCCGTGGCTGGCAGGGGACACCGGCTGTGGACATGGATGTTCTTCCAACTGGAGTGAACTGGGCAGGGCAGTGTGGGACGGGCTGGAGGCAGCAAGGGGACAGGGATGGCCAGTGCTGGGGACAGGGACGGCCAGTGCTGGGGACAGGGATGGCCAGTGCTGGGGACAGGGATGGCCAATGCTGGGGACAGGGATTGCCAGTGCTGGGGACAGGGATAGCCAATGCTGGGGACAGGGATGGCCAGCACTGGGGACAGGGATGGCCAATGCTGGGGACAGGGATGGCCAGCGCTGGGGACAGGGATGGCCAATGCTGGGGACAGGGATGGCCAGCACTGGGGACAGTGACCACCAGCACTCAGCCTCCTCTCCCTGCATTCCCTCGCTGTGGTGGCCAGGCTGTACAGATGCTCCCGCAATCAGGATTTCATCCTGGAAGAGGAGATTAAAGGGGCGCAAATCCTCTCTGTCAAGAGAGGCAGCCCCTGCTGCGGCCAGCCTGGCGCACAGGCGGTCAGCGGGTCACAGCCAGGGGCAGGCACAGCGCAGAGCTCCAGCCAGCCCTTCCCTGGGGCTGCTCCTCTCCAAGCCCTCCATCCCGACAGGAATGCTGGCTGCATCCTGTGCTCTGTGCCCCACATCCTGTGCCAGGCCTGGAGCATCCCACCGCAAATCAAAGAGCCCTCGATAACTCTCCCCCCCTCGAGGAAAGGCTGCAAAAATGAACATATACATCAAAAATAGCAACAGCCCTGCGGCGAGCCAGGCCAGCAGCGAGGTCAGCCGAGTACACAGGGACTGAATTTAATGCCTTAGGAATAAAAAATAGGAATAAATCACTCCAGCACCCGCCTGTAGCTGCCTCCCTCAGCCCCGGCTGTGCCAGATGCCAGCGCTGCCACCTTGCTCTGGGTCACTGGTGCGCACCAGGCGAGTTGGGGACCATCACAAGCTGTCCCCAGCTCCCAGCTGCAGTGTCACACTGTGAAGTGCAGCCTCCACCCCCATCCACAGGTGTGCCATGGCCCTCCATCCCAGCAAAGTGGAGATAAAGAGAATCCAGATGATTTTCCTCTGCCCTGGCCATGGCCAGGAGTCACCCAGGCGAGGCAGAGGTTCCTGCCCAGCTCTGATAAGCTCTGGGACTAAGCAGGGACACCTATAAACAGATTAGAAAGTGAAGGAGAGGTGCCTGATCTCCAATCAAAGGGTGGACTACGAGACACAGCCTGGGAGTCCCCGGGAGCCATGTAGGATTCCCAGCAGCCCAGGAAGGGGCCAGTTTGGATTAAAATCAAACCTCCACAGTGAGACTGACTGGGCTCAACCCCACGTCCTGGGGTAAGAGGGAGCAGGATGGAAGGAAGGAGCAGGACAGAGGGATGGAGCAGGATAGAGGGATTCTGTTTTCACTGTCAGAGCAGGGAGAGAGACCTGGAGCACCACACAAGGTATTGAAGTGGGATGTTGTACACTGGGACTCGGATCTTCAGTCAGCACCAGGGGCATGTTGGGGGTTTGGGGTTTTCCTCCTTGGCTGCATCAGGCACAGGGAAGAACTGGAGGGAGGCCAGGAAGCAGCGGCATAGAGATGGCTGGAAAAGCAAGGAGAGGTTTAGGAAGCTCAGCGGAAGAAGGCTCCAAGGCCTGTAGCATGGAAAAGCTGAAATGTCAAAGATCTCAGCCCAGGGCCCCCTTGTGCCTGTCCCGGTGCCATTCGCAGCACAGACAGGGATGCAGCAGGATCACACCACAGTCAGCAAAATTCCCTGTTTGTTGCAGGAGCGTGGCTGCTGCTCCAGCGCACCCGAGCCTGGGGACAAACCAGCTCCAGCTGTAGGATTAATGGCATTTTAAGGCCCCTAATTGGAGTCATTGCTCCTGACACGAACGACAGGGGATGTGTGGGAAGGATGCCTGTGCAGGGAAATCAGCGCTGCTGACTCGGCACACGAGGGACAGAGCCCGTCCATTGTCTGTCGGCGCTGGCAGCCCCATCACCCCACTTCTCCTTCTGTCCCAGGAGTGGAGCAGAATGAGTAGAAAGCCCCAAATTTGAGACGAGGGGATAAACACAACCCCAGAAGTTGTAGTATGGGATTACACAGATTAAATCCTGCTGGGTAAACCCAGAGCTTCAACCATCACCCATCCCCAGTGCCGGGCACTGGCACATCCCAGCACGCCTGGATACAACACTGAGGCTCCGCAAGACCATCCATGGGGAATTAGTGTCCTCCCTTCAGCAGGATGTGTATTTCCATCTGGGATTGCTCAGGGAGGAGCACTGTGCAGCCAGGCAAGCAGGAATCCAACATCTCAGCATCCGAGATTGTGGGAACACAACCAGCTCCAGCCATTCCACACAGCTGCCAGACCCCTCCATCCTTCCCCAAAACCTGGAGACACTTTAAGTGTCTTACCCAGACGGTGTTTTTCCCCACCTGAGGCTGCTGAGGTTCCCATTTACCTGCTGGTCTTTGCAAGTTAACTCAAGATATACTTTGAAGTTAAATGGGATTTTTTGATGCCAGGACCTTCCCCAGCTCCTGGGGGACCTCCAGGGAGTTTGGGGAGTCTTACGGGGTCTGCTCACCCCATGAAGGTCAGATCTCAGCTCTCCAGGCAGCCCCAAGAGGGAGCAAAGGTGCAGCAGAGCAGAACTTCCAGCGTTCCTCCTGGAAGGAGGAACTGCGGGACATTTCCATGGCCACTGGCAGCCCTGAGCCCTGTGAAATCTGGGAGCCTGTTCTCCCCCGACACAGCTGGGGACAGGGACTCCCGCCAAACCTCCAAGCCATGGCAGGACAGGGAGACACTCCATCCCACACAGGACCTCGCACTGGGAACACATCTGAATACACCCAGAGCCCTGAGTGTCAATCCCCTGGTGGCACCTGCACCCAGAAGAAACTGAGCTGGGGGGCCAGGCAGGAGGGAGCTGGGAGCAAAGCCAGGGCTTTGGGGCATCTCTGAGAGCACCCAGAACCTGCTCAGGACTCGGTCCTCGGCCACGAATTCCCTGCAGCGCAGGGAGGGCAGGGGAGCTTCAGCTGGAGCTTTCAGCCCGATTAAGTCGCATTCAGTGCTCCCACATGAATAAATCAATCATGTAAGAAGCATTAAGGCAGCTTAGTCTCCCCAGGAAATCGCCCTGGAGTTCTGCCTTTTGGGGGCTGAGGGATGCCCCCACGGACTGGGGGTGGGGATGGCTCAGCCATGCAGCACAGGCAAGAGGGAATGGGAGCTTCAGGCAGGAGCATCCCTGGAGCATCCCTGCCAAGGCATTTGCCCTGGACAGGCACATTCCCTGCCTGTCCCACGCCTGGATCCACACCAGATGCACATTCCCAGCCTGTCCCTTTGGACCCCATGCTGCCACAGCAGCATGCAGCTGCCACTGTGCCCTGAGAGGGTGTAAAGTGCCACATCCCCAGCTGCCATCCACCGCAGCCTCACCAGGCAGTGCATCCCCCAGCCTGGCTGCACCTAGGGAACACTACTGATGAGCCTGGGTGCCCAATCCTGCCCCCAAAGAAGGGTTTCTCCCAGCAATCCAGTTTGCATCCCATCCCAATGGGGTCTGAGACTTTGCAGGAAGCTCCTGGGCAAAAGGGCTCAGAGCGAAAGAGGAAGAGGATGGGACAGACCCACGGGATGCCCGCACACAGTGCCCTGGGGACAGACCCGCGCCTCCCGGTCCCACTTACCTGGTACATGCACATGCTGGGATTAATGCCATTGGGCAGGTGAGCGCCTTTGGATTTGCTTCCCGTGTTCATGGCGAGCCCTCATGTCCGGGGGCGAGCACAGGGGGCAGCGGGGGCCGCCGTGCCCGGGTGCAGAGCCCCCTGCCCGCGCAGGGACCGTGGGACGCAGCGCGAGCTCCGGGGAATTCCCCATGGGATCCCCCCCGGTCACATCCCGGCGCCGGAGGGGCCAGAGGTGGCCCCGGCCGGGCACCCAGCGGGTCGCGGGCACAGCGCTGCCAGCGGCTCCCTGCCTGCTGACCCAGATTGCTCCGAGCACACCCCGAGGCTCCCAGGGCCCATCCCCGGAGCGGGAGCCGAGGCTAAATCCGCGCATCCCTTAATCCGGGAGGCTGCGGCGGGGCGGGCAGAGTGTCAGGGTGACCTGGCTTGCTCTCTCTGGAGCGGGAAGCAGAGGCACCGAGCCCCCGGCACAGGGAGGTAGTGGGACTGCGTGCACCCAACACCCGGGTACGTCTCAGTACATCTCTCAGGAAGGGAGAAACTTATCCACAGGGACTTCAGGAGCTCCTGGGAAGCACTGTTGGGTGTTTTGCCCTCAGCAGCTTGGGCAGAGGAAGGACCAGCCCAGCTCTGTGTATGGAGCAGCTCTCCCAAAGCTGCTTTCCTCCATCCAGAGAAGTCAGGGATGCAGAGAGCTGGCCAGCCAACAGCCCAAGCTCTGTCCTAGCTTGTGCCACCAGTTTTGACCCATTTCCCATCTCTCCAAGGTGCTCCAAACCCCAACACTCAGGCAAGGAGGATCTCAGGTCTCAGCATTGCAGAGCCAGAACAGACACAAACATTCGAAGCCTTCTGCTTCGTTGGCTCTTGGGCTCCTCCCACACCACACCCACAATGGAGCGCAGCAACAGCCCCCCAGAACCTCTGTCACCCCA
Source organism: Pomatostomus ruficeps (assembly GCA_013400735.1). Classification (NCBI taxonomy): domain Eukaryota; kingdom Metazoa; phylum Chordata; class Aves; order Passeriformes; family Timaliidae; genus Pomatostomus; species Pomatostomus ruficeps. The sequence continues at coordinate 114,549 of VYZT01009684.1, read as the reverse complement.
AATCTGAGCCCTGGGACACTCTGCTGTCCCACAAGACCCCACAGGGATGGTGGGCAGCTCAGACTCATCCTGCACAGCCCTGTGATGCTGGGCTCATCCACCTCACCCTCTTCTGGCCTGAACATCTTTGTGGAGATCAAGTCCAGGCCTCTGCAGTACCTGAAGAGGGTCTTGCAGGTGGAGGAACCAGGATCAGAGTGCCAGCAGAAGCCCCAAGGCAAGCCCTGATTCCCCGTGCCCTAGGCTGCTCACTCAGCACAGACCTCTCGCAGCCTCGCTGTTCTCTGCCCCTCTGCTCCCTGAGATATCCCAGTTCCCATCCTGAACCAGCTCTGCCTCCAGTGCCCCCTCTCAGGACCAAGATCAAGACATACAAGTCCCTTTGCCTCACTGGGAAATGGGGTTGATGGAAAGGAGCCCTGCTGGTGAGGGAAGGGGCAGGAGGGGGGCTGCTCTGTAGAGAGGAGAAGGAGAGTGAGGAACGGTTAATGGTTAATGGTAATGTCTCCAATCTGAAGTGTCAGTGTGGGCTCAGCACTTCCTGACATCCCAAGAAGCTGGCTGGAGGCAGCAAGCCAGATCTGCTGCCCGGAAGGTGCTGTGTGTTCCCCAAGTGCTGTCCCCCAACGCACTGACTGCCCCCACGGGAGGTGAAGGCTCTGCATCTGCCTTGCTGTCACCCTGGGGTGTCCTTGGGGAGGTTTTGCCCCTTCTCGAAATCCATTCCTCTGTGCACAGGAGGGATTACCCTCCCATCCTTCCTCAGAAACCAGTGAGGGTACAGAGAAGGGGAGGATGGTTGTGGCTTGGCCTGGGAGAACCTACAGGATTTACTGTTGACATGAGACACACCCGGCAGCGTCACCGCTGTCACACCAAGCCGACCCTCCCAGAGCCATGAGCTGAACCCCCCATCCAATCCCCCTCGCGTGCCTCAGGGCAGGTCCTCACCTGTGGGAGCGCCGAGTTCAGCTGCCTCTGGAGCTGGTCCCGCTCCCGGAGCGTCTCCTGCAGGCGGCTCTGGGTGACAGTGAGCGTCTCCCGCGTCTCCCGCAGGGTGTCCAGCAGCTTGTCCCTCTCGTCCAGCATGTTCACCATCAGCTGCTCGAAGTCAGCGTCCGCCTCCGAGCCCTGGGGGGGGCCCAGCGGGTCCCCCTCGCTGATGGTGGGCATCACCTCGCACATCATGGCTGGGCTGGCTGTGGGAGGGTCCCGACGGGGCTGGGGGTGTGCTGAGCACAGGTCACATCACTGCCAGCTCCCGGGGACCAGGGGAGCCAGCATGAGAGGGGACAAAGGGGTGCTCAAGGAGGGGGACTCCCCATCCCTTCCTCCTGGGTGTTAAGCAGCAGCTGGCATCACTCCAGCAGGGTGCAGGGACGTCCTGGGCACCAACAAGGTCCGAGCAAACACCAGTGCCCTGCTCGCCGCTCGTCACTGCTGGCTCCGGGTGTCACCTCCCTGATGCCTTTCGGAGGGGCTGCAGCATCTGTGACCCACGGGGTGTTCAGAGCGGGACAAAGTGACCCTTGAGGATTTGTCCCAACAGAGAGCCCAAGCCAGGAGCAGCACAGGGAGGGTCCAGGGAATGTTTGGGCTGCCTGGGCATGCTGAGGCGGGGCTCTGGTGAGGATGGGTTGTTGTCCCTAAAGCTGGATGAGGCGTCACTGCCGATGTGGGAACGTATCTCCGTTGGGCATCACAGCTCTTCAAACACCCAGCAGTGACCTATGGGAGAGGGGACAGAGATCAGATCGCTCCTGCTGCTCCCAAAATGCCCAGAGACCTGGTCAGCCCCCACTGCCCCCCATCAAACCCTCGAGAGCTGCACCAGGTGGGCTCAGCACCCACAGGAATGGGCTGTGCTGGGTTGTACCTCCTGCTCCCACTACACCAAATCCAGGATGGTACCAAGCTGCAGGAAACAGCAACCCTGGCACCCAAAATCCTGCAACTGTCTTTGGCATTCACATATCCTGGGTCAGAATCCCATCCCCTCTGTGGAACTCCTGGTTGCCCAGGGCCCCTGCGGCCCCAGCCTTTTCCAGCCTCAGGGAATTAGCAGAAAATCAGGCTCTAGCCTGAGTTTGGCCCAAACCTGTCAGGAAGTCACAGCAACAAATGAATTGAATGATTGGATTAATGTTCCTCCCTCCCCTGGACAGATGTGCTGGGCCCAGCTGTTCAGTGACAACTGAACTCCAGCGCATCCTCCCTTGGTCAAACCTCTCCCAGGGGGTGGAAGCAGCAGCATCCCCGAACTTCAGCTAAAGGACAAGCACCATGGATGAGAGGCTGGAGGGGAGAGGCAGAGCTGACATTTGGGCAGTATTTAGGCTGGATTAAAGCATGGCTGGACCTGAGGACCCAGCCCCAGGGTGATGCTGGAACCCACAGCCCCAACTCTCCTTCTGCAGCCCCAAGCCATCCCAGACAAGGTGACAAGGTGGGGATTTCTACTGTCACAGCCCTGGGGAGGCTGAAGCCCTCTGCAGCTGGGTGAGGGTCCCCAGCAGTGAGGGTGAGTGTGACACTGTTACCCCAGCCACGCTGGGGACCTGCCCACCCCGCTCACCATCTGTGCCACGGGACACACCATGGGCAGGGCTCGAGCTGAGCAGCAAAACACAACGTGCCCAGGGTGAGGAGTGCGGGTCTAGTGCTGCTTTTGGGACAGGACCCCTTCAGTTTTAAACTTTCCAGATGAAATGCTCAAGGATAGGTCTGAATATTCTGAGTCTGTGAATGTATCTGAGGCTGCGGCTGCCCCATCCCTGGCAGCGTCCAAGGCCAGGCTGGACGGGGCTTGGAGCACCCTGGTCTGGTGGAAGGAGTCCCTGCCCATGGCCGGGAGTAAGACTGGATGAGCTTTAAGGTCCCTTCCAGCCCAAATCAGCTGTGATTCTGTGTCACTTCCCTTTCAAAGCCACACACACACACGGATAAAAAGGACCTGCACACAGGCCTGGGCCAGAGCAGCCCATTCTGATCCTTTGGGCTGGGATGAAAGCTCGTGTGTCCAACAGCCTGATGGCACAGCAGGGACTTGCCCCGATCACAGGTGAGGAGGTGCCTTTGTCACACCCAGACACTGCCAGGGCTGGGGAATGAGAACTCTGCTCTTGGGATGACACTGGCTCGTCAGCTGAGGGGAAGTTTGACACAAAAAACTCTCTAAAAATAGAGAAGCTCTGGCAAGAGCAGCGGCCCCTCACTGTGCATCCCGTGTGTGACGCAGAGAGCCGGCTCCAGCACACAGGGACATAGGACAGGGCTGTCCCACGGGTGGTGTCCTCCCCTCCCTTCACACATTGGATCCTCAAGTGGGATAAAACCTGTTGTGGACATGTAACACTGTCCTGAAGCTTTGAGGGTTGTTCACACTCCATCCTGGCTGTTGGGACACGGGTGACTGGGATAACTGTGGATTCATGGGCTAACTGCTCTGAGGACATCCCATCCCTGCAGCATCCCACAAAGAAGAGGCTGGTGGAGGAAAACGCACAGAGTGAGGGACCATTCCACCCTCTGCTCTCCTTGGATTGCATTGGACGTGAGCCTCATGCCTGTAATTAAGCAGGGAAAAAGCTTTCCAGTTCTCCTGCCCCTAATGAGCAGCCCCAGGGGTACCCACAGGCATGTAGCTCCCTGCTAGCTTTCCTGGGAGAAAGATGTCCCAGACTCCAGGGAGATCCAGGGCCAAGAAGAGCAGGGCTAAACCCTGTTAATTTGGGTGCAAATCCCAAATGAGGTGACTTCCATGTCCCCTCCTCCTGTTGTGCCTCTGCCTGAGGGATGAGCACGGAGAAGGAACATCCAGGCTGGGCAGAGTCAGGCAGTTCCTGAGCACAACTTAAATGGCAAAATAGGCCCCAGGGGCACGGCCCCGCCCAGCTGCTGCTGGTGTACTGCAAGAAATTAAAGGATGAATTAAGAGATATTAATGCAGGCACAGAAGGAAGAGCCCTGCAAGCCCTCAGGGAAGGGAAATGCTGCAGGGAATGACCAGGACATAAATTTGACCAGAGTGATGATGGGATGGAAATTTATCCCTGCTGCAAAGGAGAGACTCCCTTACCACGAGGAGACTGCGCAGATGCCAATTCCAGCAGGGCCATGGCAGCTTCCCGCACCCCATGGAGGTCATCCAAGGGGCTGGACCCACATGGTGCAGGAGGAGGCACAGATTTATAGCCAAGAGCTGATTTTCTGTCTGCTTGAGCTCGTGCACGGGTGGCTCTGGGGGGGGCGGGGGGTTGCTTCATTGCAAACCTGCTCCTGCCCACAGTCACATCCTGTTATTCCTGTGTGCTTGTGCAGGGAAAGGAGCACAGCCGGCCCCTAAGACTGGAGAGGGTGATCACAGAATCACAGCGATCTTACACAGCACCAATGCTGCTCCAGGATGCACTCATCCCATTCCACTGGTCCCCCAAAGCCTCTGTGCCCTGTCCCTGAGGATGCTCAGCAAAGCATAAAAATGCCCAGGGTTCGGGGGTGCTTCCACCGAGGAAGGTCACATTCCCCCCTCGTCCCAAGCCATCAAGGACACACACTGAGCAAGGCAGGAGCTGCTACAACCCCCTGCAGCTGGAGCAGCCCCATGAGCAGGGTGAGACCTCCCACCACCACAGAGAGCAGCCAAAGCCCCCCGGCCTGGTCTGAAGCCCCAGGCAGGCGGGGACAGCCAGCCCAGGGCTCTCGGGGCTCTCTGTGCTCCCCAGGGTGCTGCTGCACTGTGAGAATCCCTCTGCCAGAGGGTCCCTGGCAGGGAAATGCAGGGGGATGCTCTGCCACCTCAGAGTGTGGCTCTGGACACAATCCAGCCCTGTGTGCCCACCCTGGCTGGAACTATGGCAGAGCCCAAGAGTGGAGAATTCCCTGCACTGCAGCAGGACCATCCACACCCATGGACAGACACCGAGTTGCCTCCAGCATCCCCATCATGGATCCATTCCTCCAGTAACGACAGGAACTCTCCTAACCCATGGATTTGTGAGGGATCATTTCTGGATTCAACCACTGCAGCTTTCACTGCAACGCCATGAGTCCCAGGAATAGCCCATGCACTGGGAAGGGCCAACACCCAGAGTCAGGGCAGCTGCAAGGTGTTTTTTTATTTGGGATGGCACGTGAGGGAGCCAGGACCAGGCTGGGTTTGATCCTTGCTGTCTTCAAGGCCTGTGGAGCAGGAAGTGAGCTCAGGGAGCAACAGGCACATGTGAGTGTGCAGGGATATGCACACAGGGACAGGGATACAACAACACCCACGCAGCCAGGGATGTGCACACGAGCAGCAATGTGCAGGAAGTTCCTTTCCAGGGTCAACTCCCCTCACTTCGGTCCCACCTCAAACCTTGGGATTTTCTCCATTCTCCAAAAGCAAGAGAATCTCACCATCCCAGGTGTCTCTCCAGCTGGAGGGGGCACACACAGGGTCTGTCCCCTGCCCAGCAAAGCTTAGCAGCTCCCAGGCGGACCCACACATGCCACCGGTCACTTTGAAGGACGTTGGGGACGTCAGTGTGGGTGACAGCCCAGACATCCCGCACACTCTGCTGTGACTGCAGCAGCAGCAAGGGCACACCCAGAGCAGGTCTTTGGTGCTGGAGGTCAGAGGGGCCTGAGCTCACTCCCAATTAGTGCCTGTAAATCTCAACCTTTCACCGGTCTCTGGGAGAACTCCCTAAATGCTCCTGCCTGGCTTTAGAGGGCCTTAAGTGCTGGGATAATCTGCGAAGAGACAGCTGGGAGCTGAGCAAACAGACACTGCACAGCTCCAGCCCTTGCTGGGTATTTTTAGTCCCGCGGGGCTGCCAGGCACAGGCTTGCTGGAAGCAGGTTTCTTGCCAGGGAAAATGTGCTTGCTTTACTATCCCTCCCCCCTCCACCCCAAAAGGATGCTTTCCCCCCCTTTCTGGGATGGAAAACAGCACAGTCACACGTTGCCTGCTTGGAGAGGCCACTTCCCCACGATGGTGCCCAGACGTTGAGCAGCTGATGGGGAGCAGGAGGGGGTTTTGCCCTGGAGTTGATGATTTGCTCAGCACAGCTCAGTTGTGAGTCAGGCTGCCCATGGGATGCTGGGTCCCAGGAGCACCCTGGCTTTCCCTCCCCAGCAAGGGTGAGAAGCACCCACAGCTTTACCCACACACAGAAGACAGAGACAGCCTCGTGTTTCCTCTCAGAACAGCTCCACTCCCATGCCAGACCTGACAAGAGGAAGAGAAAAGCCTCGGTGGCTCTGTCAGGAGGACCATCACCCAGCAGGCAGCTGGCAAAGAGGCTTTAATGCACTCCTTGGAGGCAACAAGCTCACAGAGATCAATCATCCCATAAAAACATCACTCTGATCTTTTCCACTCCTGGAAAATCCTCCTCAGCTCCTTGGCCTGGCCTCAGAAGCACAGAGTTGGGGTGGCAGAGCCCACAGCAGCACCCCTCACTCCCAGCTCCCTGGCACAGGAACAGCCTCCCCTCTGCCCAACCGGTCAAACTTGGGGTCCAGCACGCACACTGACCCCCCACACTGACCCCTCCCTGCCAGATCCAGGAGGGACAAGAGTCTGACGCCCTTTTGCTGTTGGTTTTACCTTTCAGGACCTCTTTTTTCACCCCTTCCTTGTGATACTGCATTAAATGGGATCCCAGGACAGGCTGCAAGTGTCGTATCCTGGCATTCCCAGCAAGCTCATCCCAAACACCATCCCTGCAGATAGAACCATGTCCCAGCACAAGTCCTGCCCACCCTCACTGGAGTCACACACCACCTGGGAGCAGCCAGGACATGCTGAGCCTCCAATCCCCCATTGCCCACCCCAGGGAAGGTCAGTAGTGACCCACGGAGCAGTGGGATGGCAGATCCTCACCATCTATACCAAGCCACAGACCCCAGTACCCATCTACCCTCAGTGAGAGATACGGTAATTAAAGGCTGGGAAAAGGGAGATGATTCTGCATGCAAGGCAAAGGGGATGCTGAAGAGCCCTGGCTCCACAGTAGAAATTGCAAGTGTAGGACTTGAAAATGTTCCCCTACAGCAAGTCTTGGAGCAGCCTTTGCCACACGTTCCTGTGGGTCATGGGCTGGGATTTCCCCTCCCAGGTGCCCTGAGACCTCAGGAGAGGTGCTGTTCATGCCACAGTATCCAAAGCAGACACCAGCTGAGTCCCACGTGTGTCAGGAACTTCTTGGATCCCTCTGGACGGCTCCCCGAGGGCCCCTCTCCATCCTTCCCTTCTTCTATCCCTGTGCCCAGGCACAGACCTCTTTCCACACACTCCACAGATTTCTTAGAGTTTTACAAGCCTGGACCGGCGCAGTCCTGCTGTGAGATGAAGCATTCTGACTTCGCCCTCCTGGGTGATCCTTGGGAAAAAACTGCTTTTCACGAAGAAAACCAATCAGCAGATACAGCCTCAACCCAGCTTTTCTCCCAGGTCCCCTCATTCACTCCCAGGATACACTGTGGCCTCTTGGGACCTCCAGACTCCTGAGAAGGACAAGGAAGATGCAGTTTTCCGTAGGGCCCATATGGTGACAGTGCTCCCACATTCCCTAACGCGGCCCTGCCACCAGCAGGGAACCGCACAGATGGTCCCTGGCTGGTGCCAGGGGCAGCCCGTGGCCAGGACACCCAGGGATAACAAGGGAAGTGAAGCATTCTGGCTGGAAATAAGGTGCCAGTTTTTAACAGCAGAGGACTGGATTCCCATTCCAAAGGGTGAGATGGGTTTGCCGAGATCGGGGCTGGGGATGTGGAACCTGAGAAAAAACGCAGCGGTGCCTCCTCTTCCATCCAGGTCTGGGAGGTCTCCTGGGGTCCCCACACCTGCAGCAGTGTGTCCTTTGCCCCCAAGGGGAAAACGTCCAACTTGTCCCTTGCTGGAGATGCTGCAGTGGCAGAACAGGACATTTGGGCAGCGCCTCCAGGGTTTAGAACTGTCTCAGGTGTTGGGAAGTCCTGGGTGCCCCTAAAGGGTGGGGACAGGGGACACTGCAAACAATAAAAGGCAGCTACTCCCAATACCTTATCTTAAAGGACACACTTCTGCCCCAAAGACTTGCTCCAAACCCAAAAAGCGTTTCCCACCTCAGCCCTTGCTCACTCCAAGTTGCTAAACCAGAGGAGAAACCGTGAGGAAAAATGTCCAGATCTGGCAGTTTCTTTGCAGGGAGCAGTAAGTGTTAGGATTGCACTGGTATTTATACTTCCCAGTGGGAGGGGAGGCATTACACACCACTTCCAGAGGGTATTTTCAGACAGCCACCTGCTCCTCATTGTGCAGCGACACAATTGTTCCTCAGCAAAACCTCTCAGACGAGGAAGTGAAATCTGCGCTGGGCCCTGGCGGGGAGGAGGAGGCTGAACCCGCCAGGACTGGCACCCAAACACGGTCACACACATCTACAGGACTCTGTCACCCGGGGAGGTGCTGCGGGGGTCATGTCAAGGGTCCTGACTCAGTTTCCCTGTTTCCAAAGTGGGCCACGTGTCCTGTCCTTACCCTGGAGAAAGGTGGGAATCTCGGAGTATTCCAAGAGGAATCTGGCAGGGGCAGAACTGCCGGAGTAAAGCCACACCAACCTCCTGCCCTTGCACTTCGGGGTGATGTGACAGATGGGCATGGGCCTTGGATGGGCTCCAGCTGGGATGATCCCTCTGACAAGTGGGATCCCCAAGCCTGGCCAAGAGACTCAGCAAGCCCAGGCTCACCTTGAGACTTCATCGCTGGGTTTGCACCAGCCAAAGACACGGCCGGGAGGAGAGAGAACCCCAGGTCTGAGGATGCTGCTGAAGGATCCCAGGAGCCCATGTGGAAGCACAGGAAGTGTTCTGGAGGAGCATGGGAATGTGGTAGCTGGAACACAAGCTGGATTTCACCCTGTGGCACAGCTGCCCCAGCTGGTTGGAGGGGTTCCCCCAAACCAGCAAAAACACAAACCAAATCCCCTAAATCTTGTATCCACACCCTACTCCAGCCACCTGCACCCAGCAGCAACACAGAAAGACAGGACTACAGAAATCCTGGAGAAATCCCAATTCCTTCAGCGGGAGAGAGGTTGGGAAACCACTGTGTGCCCTGGAAGGGAGGAGACGGATGCACCTGATCCATGAGACCACGCTCACATCCCTTTTCCAGGCTGTGGTCTGCACTCGGATCCATACACAGGGACAAGGAGGGGTTTCAGCAGCCACCAACCTGACACAAAAAAAGACACAATTCCAGTTACAACCATTTCCTTTTCCAGTTGCTGCTCTGCTGTGTGTACATATGGCTCATCCACTGTTCTGTTCCATAACTTTGCAACCAAACCCCCCGGCTCTGTTAGGCCAAAGTCACAGAACCCCAGAACCCCAGAACAGCTGATTGGAAGGGACCTCTGAAAATCATTTAGTCCAACCCCCTCTCAAGGCAGGGTCAAACCCGAAGCAGGTAACACAGGGACACATCCAGGAGAGTTTGGAATGTCTCCAGAGAGGGACACTCCACGCCTGCCCCAGGCAGCTGTTCCAGTGCTCTGCCCTCCTCCATGGAAAGAAGTTCTTCCTCATGTTAAGGGGTTGAGAATCTTTGATTTGTCTCTCATTGAAGCTTACTTTTAACAGCAGCAGAAGGAAATGCAATCCCTCCAGCTCTTCTAAAAGCAGCACATCGAGGTGAACCAGCCCGTGGGTGACTCCGCCAGGGAAGGCAGCACGGGGATCCATCCCAATGATTGGGCTGGTTTCCAGCCTAAGGTGGATGCAGACTACTCTGACACGGCACAAGGCAGAAGGAAGTGATCCACAACGGTGGGGAGAAAATCCTGTGCTTGTCACAGAGGTGGCATCACTGCAAAGTCCCCTCACCTTTGGGAAAGTGAGGCTGTGTTCCTCAGTTTCCCCAGGAGCAGGGCACAGCTTCAATCCTTGCTGAGACACAGAGGGGTGGCTGGTGATTTTCCATGATTTCACTAGAGGTTTTGCCACGGGTACATCCCTCCCACCCCCATGACACTTCTGCTGAGGAGTTATCTCATCTGGGAGCCTGCCGGGCTGGAGCCGGGGGCCTCCCCCTCACTGCCAAACCAGCCCCTGCCCTGCTTTAGTCACACCCCGTGAGCACTTGTGGTGCTAATTTATTCAGCGAGGAGAGAAGAGTCACCAGCTCCAAGGGGGGCTGAGCAAATCTATGCCACGGGTGCACCCAAGCCTTGCCAAATGCGGTAGAGGTGCCTCTTCACTCACCCGGGCCCTGGCACCCACACCCAGCCCATGCCCAGCCCAGGGCACAGGGGAGGCTGCTGCTTGTAGAGGAAGCCCGGGGCACATCCCACATGCACCCTGAGGAGCTTCCATGCCTGGTCTGCCCAAGATCTAGGGTTTCCCCCTGTCCTGGGGTAATTTTATACTCTGTACCCATCCATTCTGCTGGAATCTCTTCCACACCCTCAGCAGGCCCTCCCTGCCAGGAGCCTCAGCAGTGATAACCACTCCCACACATCAGCTGCACATCTGCCCGGTTCCCGGTGTAAAATCTGGCCACCAACTCCACGACTGGTGGAAAGGGAAAGTGGCTCGGTGAGCACCCCAGGGCCCAGAGCGAAATCCCACTCCCTGCCCTGCCTGGGCAGGTCTCCAGCATTTTGCTACCACAGAATCATGGAATGGTTTGCTTTGGAAGGGACCTTGAAAGTTCAACCAGTTGCACCCCCTGCCACGGGCAGGGACAGCCTTCACCAGACCAGGATGCTTCAAGCACCACCCAACGTGGCCAACCATCCTTTATCAGATTCTAAATTATGAGTGGGGTTGAGGAAAAGCCCAGGGGGGAGTTTGGAGTCAGAGAAGAGGCAGATGGGGCTTTCAGTGGCATTTGGGAAGTGTTCGAGGGTGTTCACAGACACAGTGGACAGAGCAGGGAAGTGCCCAGTGCTGCTGGCTCCAGGTTGGACCATGGCAGGCTTGGGAACACATCTCTGCATCACACTTTGGGGTTTTGCAGGCACCACAACCTGAAAGAGAACACCAGTGGTTCCTGGAGCACGACCCTGGCCCTGGGAAGGCCTCCAGAGCTCAGCAATTCACCACCAACCACCCCAGCACACAGAGACAACAGCAGCGAGACTGTGCCCCAGGCCCCCCTTGTACTGCCCATCCCACCTGCAGATAATCCAGGCAGGGGTCCCCTTTCCTCCATCCTCCCAAAGCACAGAGGGTTTTAGTCCTTCCCATTCCAGAAGAGTGGTGACATCACGGCTTGGGCACTGTATGACCCCGACCAGAGGTGACCTGGATGATTTCGGTAACTCAGGTGATGGGGAAGATTCCCCCTTGTTTTCATCCCTTCTGTTGTCCCTTCCCTGTGCCAAGGGACTTTAGCAATTACTTAATCCCTTTGCTGATGGGACAGCTAATTGCTAAAGAGCTTTTGCCCAGCTGCGGCGGTGGGCAGTGGGATATCAGTGGGATTCTCAGTTTGGATACTCAGGCTTTGAGGATGAGCAGATCCAGCACTGGGACAGCTCTGCAATGTCTTGGAGGGAAACCTCATAGGATTTACCACAAGCATCTCCACCCCTGCTGGGACACGTGGGAGGACGGGATCTCAGAGCTCTGGTTGCTCAGCTCCACGCAGGACAAGGCAGGACCATGGGGTTAAATCCCTGCCTGACTGAAACGTGCTCTTCCCCCAAGCACCCTGATGCCAGGGATAACCACAGCCCTCTCCTGCCAAGCCAGGCTCCTTGGCACCTTGGCTGTCCCCCACTGGTTTGGAAGGGGAGGATGAATCCCAGCAAGGAGCAGGCAGAGATGGAGACAAACAGCCCCGTCCACCCTCAATCCAGGCCGGAATGACCCCGGTGCCGTTCCCACGGTGCTGGCGAGGGCCCGGGGCGCTGTCAGCTCCTGATGTCTCATCCCTGCCAGCGCCAGGACGTGGCAGGAGCAGCCGCACGGGGACACCTGAAGACAGTGACATTACAGGGCGGCTGGGGGCCAAGCTCAGGCACTGGAGCTCTGTCTGCTCTGTCTAAGCCCACCTCAGGCACGGTCACATCTGCAACCCACACCCTTCAGGTGCACAGTGAGCCCCCAAAACGAGCCCCAGCCAGTGCCCACCTGCCACACCTGGCACGCA
>VYZT01009684.1:48218-95401 GCA_013400735.1 Pomatostomus ruficeps | reverse complement strand
CTGGCATCCCCCAGGAGGGGACCCCCCCGCCGTGAGCCCCCGGGGACCACCCGCCCGCAGAGGGGCTGGGCCGGGCCCCGCGCTGCCGGGAGGGAGGGACGGGAGGGACGGGAGTGCCGGGGCTGGGTGGCGGTGGCCGTCACGCAGCACTGCGGGAGCGCCCGCTCCCAGCCGAGCAGCGCCCGCTCCCAGCCGAGGAGCGCCCACTCCCAGCCGAGGACCGCCCGCTCCCAGCCGAGGAGCGCCCGCTCCCAGCCGAGCAGCGCCCGCTCCCAGCCGAGCAGCGCCCGCTCCCAGCCGAGGAGCGCCCGTCCCAGCCGAGGACCGCCCGCTCCCAGCCGAGCAGCGCCCGCTCCCAGCCGAGCAGCGCCCGCTCCCAGCCAAGCAGCGCCATCCCGGCGGGCAGCTCGGGCCGCAGCCGCGCTGCCCCCGCTGGCCCAGCGCGGACACAAAGCCCGTCCCTGCTCGCTTCCCGCTCAGCCCTCCGGCATCGCCCCGGCTGCCGCGCCAGGAATTCTGCAGCAGGAGCCGCTCGCGTTCCCGGCAACATCCTCCTCCCTTGGCATCTCCCTCCGCCGCCTCCCCTGAGCTGCGTGTGTGGACACACGGCTCCCTCCGCCCGGCAGAACCCCGGACACGGCCCCGGCTCCCCCGGCCCAGCCTTGCTCCGCCCCACACTCACACTCGCGGCCTGGCCAGAGTCCTCCGAATCTGACAAGACCCACTTTTTGGGAAGCAAGAAGTAAGAGTTAAACCTCACACATTTCCTGCCAGAGTAAGGTCGAGGGCAGCGGGGAGCTGGGAGCTGTGCCTGCATAGAGCCTGAACCTTTCCGAACCCAGACCGTCACCTTCAGAGGAAAATACAGAGGCAGTAAAGCCATCCCAGTGGCCACCGTCACCTTCAGCATCCTCCTCCCACCACCAGTCTGGACCAGCTCTCCCCTGCCAGCCTGCTCTGGTTACTGGTTTCATCAGCACCTGTCCTGGGCCTGGGAATCCTCTCATATTTACAGAAGTTTTGGGTACCACCAAGTGCACTCAGCAGCTGCCTCAGAGTGATCAGCCTCAATTCAAGCCAGGGAGGATGGACGGGGCAAAAGGAAACCATGAAGGTCCCAGCTGCCCCAGGAACTGGTTAAACTAGGTGCTCACAAGCAGCTGCTGATCATGGTTTAGTGGCCATGGTGGAATTAAGTCAAAAGTTGGACTTGACGATCTTGGAAGTCTTTTCCAACCCTAATGATTCTATGACTCTTTGATTCTGTGATTTGGGGATAAATCCTGCAAATTCTCACACTCTTGGGAGAACACACTCAGACAAACATCCAGCTCACAGGTGACCACACAGGAGCTGACCAATGTCACTCTCCTGGTGTGCACTCCCTACCTGCACTGAGGGAAAAGGGAGAAAGCTCTGGATGCAGGCAGCAGCATGGGAAGATCCTTCTGCTTCCTTCCCCACACCAGGGTTTTGGCAATTTGAGGCACCCCAGGGCAGCCCATGAGGAGTTAAGAGTCCTTGGAAGGAGAAAGTCCAGGCACTGAGTGATGGAGGACCTGACACCCCTTGGTCTGACAGACCAGGGTGGCTCTTCATGAATGGTCCCTACATTTGTCCCCAGCCCAGGGCAGTGACAGCCCCTCCCTGGCATCTCCAGTGGTGGGATTTCCTGTGAGTTGCAGCGGAGAAAAGAGGAAATCAAGCAGCCAGTGTCTGCCAGCTGGTGGGGCTGGTGACTGGTTTCCTCATCTTTCCAGCCTCAAAAATAAACACTATTTTCTTTGCAAGACTGGGGGAACTATCAGTGCTTGTGTCCATGGCCGGATCAAGTTGCAGCAGGGTGTAGGACTCCCAGGGATCAGCCAGCGCTGTGTGTTCCTCGAGCCCCAGCTCCTCCACTGCTGCATTCCAGCCCCTAATCAACTTCCCAGCAGCAAATGAGGCAGTCACATGGAGATGGAGACAGGAAAATCCAAATACCTTCAATCCAAGGTCTCCTAAAGAAACACAGCTCTTTAGAGCATCACTCCTGTTTTATAGCTCAGCCCCTCGCAGCTGTGCTGAACTGCAGTTTGCACATCCATCACACCCAGCTCTGCTCCCAAATCCCTGTCAGTGCCACAAAGCCAGTTTGTCACCTCCCCCCAAGACCACAGCACGTGACATCAGCCTTTGGCTTCATTCACCGTTCAAGTGATGAGCTCTCCCTGCTCTACCACAAGCCAGCGGGGTCAAGAGGCTGCAAGCAGCTGGAGACAAGAGCCTGCTGCCTGCACACCAGTCTGCCCAGTGTCCTGTGTGAACTGGAAACACCAGCAAGCCCTCTGCATTCACCCACTGAACAGAGACTTGGCTCCCAAAGCAAAGCAGTTGGCCAACTTTTCTGTATCCCTCATCTGAAAGCCAGATGTGAAAAGGTAAATTGTGTATTACAAAGAGGATGGAACAGACTCCCAGGACACACACACAGAGGTAACTGAGGGTTTTGAGCGTATTTTGCTTGATGCTACCTGAAGTCCCCAAAACTCCTTCTTTCCCCAATGAGATGGGCCCTCAGTGGCCACCAGAGAAGGTGCCATCATTTCTCTCCTGGACCCCGCACCCCTGATTATGAACACAACTCACAGCACGGAGAGTAAAGGTAATAAACATTCATTTAGCCCCAAATCGATGGAGCTGCTGCATTACCTGAAGGGCAGATCTGGAGGGCAGAGTGTGACCCTTGGGAGCACAGCAGATGCCCTGCACCGAGCCGTGGGCAGGAGCTCAGGAAGGAATGGTGGCTGTGCAATAGCCAAGTCATTGGAGAATCGGAGCGCTGGTATTTTTAGGCAGCGGGAGGACGTGTGGGAGAGCTCTCCCCGTGCAGGCTGATGCCGCTTGCTGCAGGGCACTCGGAATGAGATTTATCGACTACGTGTGATTTGAAAGCGACACCGGCACTACCGGAGAGCCAGGCACTGATCAGCAGTGCTGGGATTCATGGCAGCCTCACTTCAGGAGACAACATTTCTCTATAAACGTGCAAACACAAAGGACACGAGCAGTGAAAGCCATTTCTGCTTGCAGGGATGCTCTGGCTGCCAACTCCAAAAATGGCCACTGTGAAAGTCTGCTAACTAAACTAACTAGGAGCAGATGATCAAAAGCAGGAAAAAACACTCTTTTTTTTAATATGGCAGCCCCAAAGTGTTGGCTGTAATCAAGTGATTATCATCCCAGTTTTCACGCTGGGGAGAAGGAGAGAGAATCTTCTCTCTCCATCAAACACAAGCTGCCCTTTGGGTGGCACATCTGGATGTCAGACAGGTAACAGCAGCAAAGCAAACCCTTTCTGGATCTGGGATCAAAGGAAAGACAGCTCAGATTAGGAGAGATGAGCCTTCTGGCTCTAATTGAAACCTGATGGGTTAAAATGAGTAAAGCCATGTTACCGAGCACATGGTGCATGGAGAGCACAAGCCCCCAGAAGGGTTTTAGGAGGAGGGTTTCCAAGGGACCCTGGCAGTGACCTGAGACTCCATCCCATGCCCCAGGAAAGGCACATCTGCCTCCAGGTGCTGCGATGCTGGGGAGGAGCACGGACAGCAGCTCTACACAGGCACATGGGAATCTCCAGAACTGCCACCCATCTGCTCTCTAGCAGAGCCAGGTCTTCCAAGCAGCAAAGCTTGAAAATTTGGGTTGGTCAACATCTCCATGGATCCTTCAGGGGCTTCGGTTTGCTGCTCCTCTAATCCCACACGGCCTCCTCAACCCTCCCCAGCTTGCCTGAGCCCAGGCTGCTGGCAGACACAGCCCTGGCTGCAGGAGACGTGGGGATCAGGTCCCCTTTGCCCATGCAGCGGTGCATCCAGGCTGGACTTTGCCTCCACTGATGCTCCAGTCCCACAGCAACCAGGAGGGATGGGATCTCTGCTGCTGCCAGCACCTCTGCACAGGGACACAGCCAACAGTGATTCCATCCTCAGCAGGGTGGGAAACGCGTCTCCAGCACAATGGGATGGCAAAGGCACCGGCAGCACCATGTCCCAGTGATTCCCACCCTTGCAGACCCCAATTCATGGCCAGAAACCAGCTGTGGCCACACCGGGATGCCCCAGGGAAACATTCTCTTGTGCAGATACAGGAGAAAAGCAGGATTTGCCTGTGCCACCCTCACACTTCACTCCCACTACCCTTTCTGAGAGTAGGAGCTCAGCTTCACAGCATGCCAGGGAAAGCAAACACAGGGAGGAGAAATCCAGCAGCACCAGAGCCACTTCATCCTGCAGAGAAACCGTCCCAGACATCGTGGTCCTTCCCGAGCCTCGAAACGACGCCATGCCCAAGCGAGCCCTGAAACAGCTCCCTGCACTCCCCAAATCCAGGTGTCACCCAGGGAGACCCCAGCCGAGCTGGGTACCCCTCGGGATGGAGCAGGAATTGAAGGCACAGAGCCTTCCACCACCCCAGGACCCAGGGCTCAGGTCTATCCCCAGGGACAGAGCACGGGAGGGCACAGAGCTCGTGTCCCCTGGCTCTGCCCTCATTTGAGTACCCCGAGTAGGCTCACAGGACATGGAGCCTCCAAGGTGGTTCCTGAGAGCTCCATCCCCAAACGGGAGCATCATCTCCCAATGTCTCCCAGGGAAATCACACCCGCACCCAGTACTTGGTGTTATGTGGGGCAGTGTGGGACTAGAATAACTCTTCTCCTGGTTGATCCATGTGTGAATAAATTAGCCACAGCCAAAAATAACCTCTGGACATTTTTTGACTCCTTCCTGCAAAATAGTTTGGGGGGAATGCTTGAAAAAAGCCCAGATCTACTTAGTTACAGCTGCCAGACACTGAATTACAGGGCAGATTAAGTGGATTATGGATTTTGTGCAAGCCCATCTTTCCCCTCTGTGCCCGCAGCCCCTGGCACTGGGAATGTCTGCATGGGGAGCAGTTCTAGACACCATCATCATGCCTATTTAACTCATGATCAAGAGCCTGAGATCAGGTTTATGACACCTGTGTTAATGCCACAGTGAGGCTATAAACTCCTTCCCAGTTCTGGAAGCAGAAAGGCTGGGCTTTGGCAGTGAAGATCCATGTGAGGATGCTCTGCACAAATGAGACTCTGGAAAGGTGAGATTTGGGCTGGGGCCAGACACCCCTTTCTCCCAGGCTCCACAGCCATCCCATGTTCAGCCCAGCTCCTTCCTCCGGGCTATAGACCCCCCTCAGGCACCCTGCAGCTGCAGAATGTTTGTCCTATCCCAGCACATCACATCAGGAATGATGTGGCCAGGAGGGAACCTGGAACTGGGGAGAAAATTCATTTCCACCAGGAAAGGATGGAATGAGAAGTTTAAATGCATGGACCTGGCACATGGGCAGCAATTCCAGGAGGGTGCCCCTTCCCTGCTGCAGCAAGGGATGCTGCCCTCTCTGGAGGGTGGGATGAGGAGGCCAGGGAGGGAGAGCTTCCTTCCCTCCTTCCTTCCTTCCTTCCTTCCTCCCTTTCTTCCTTCCTTCCTTCCTTCCTTCCTTCCTTCCTTCCTTCCTGCCTCACATCCCCACGGCCCTGCGCCTGCTGTTTAAAGCACCCGGCCATGCTGACAACGCCTCAGCTCCCCACGGAGGAGCTGGGCCCGGGCCCCTGCATTCAGTGGCACGGCTCTGCATCCGGAACCACCGGCACAAGGGGCTCAGCACGGCTGGAGCTGCAGGGAAGAGGCACCATGCAGCAAAAATTCCTGGGAACTACCCTCTCCTGGAAACCGCTCGCCATGGACAGGAGGATGGGAAAACGAGCTCTCATCTGCCACTTGTTTTCTTCTTTTTTTAATTTTTGGATGCAATTAAAGGCAGCCACCCAGCCGGCACCTCCTCGCGCTTGCTAAGAGAAGCGTGGCAGGAACTGAAAACTAGGAGCTGAAAAAAAAGAATCTGCATTTCAGATAAATTCCAGCCTTGTCAGTCCTGCAGGATTACAGAGCTAGAGACAGCGACCCATGAGCTGCTTAAAACACCAGGGTGAAGATCCAGCAGAGGAAGGGCAACGTGGAGGACACAGGGTCAGTCCCCTCCTGGCCAGTGGCTTTTGGCCCTGGCTTTTGGAGAAGGTTTGACACCAGCTTCCAGACACTCCTGTGGGATAGGAATCACTGCCCTGCCAGTGCTGCCCAGGGCTGAGGGGTAGCAGGGCTGCTCCAGGCACAGCTTTGCACAAAAATGAGAGCAAGATGAGCACCCACCTCATTCATAGAAACACAGAATCACAGCAAGGTTTGGGCTGGAAGGAACCTTAAAGCTCAGCTCATTCCACCCCCTGCCATGGGCAGGGACACCTTCCACTATCCCAGGGTGCTCCAAGCCCCATCCAACCTGGCCTTGGACACTTCCAGGGACGGGGCAGCCACAGCTTCTCTGGGCACCCTGTGCCAGGGCCTCCTCACCCTCACAGGGAGGAATTCCTTCCCAATATCTAATCTTAATGTCTCCTCTTTCAGTGTGAACCCTCTTGTTCTGTCACTCCAGTTCCTTATGCAGAGCCCCTCTCCAGCTTCCTTATAGCCTCTTCACACCCTGGAAGGTGCTGTGCGGCCTCCACACAACCTCCTCTTCTTCAGGCTGAACTGCCTCAGCTTTCTCAGCCTGACTCCTCAGGATCTCCTCACCCTACAAATGAATTCGAGGCTTTTACCCTGTCCCCACAAGGGTGTTAACCTGCTGGACCACAGCACAAACAGAAATGAAATCCAATTATATCAGCACAACTTTTTTTAGCAAAGAGCCTTGAATCATTTTCCACAACTTCTGCTCCAGATGGGCCCAAGCGCAGACCTGTCCCCCAACACTGCAGTTGTTTCATGTGATATTTTCCCTCCTCCCTCCCAAATGCCAGCCCATGTGAGCACACCCACATGGGCACCCACCTCCAAGCCTTTCATCTGCTCAGAGAGGAGGCCTTTAAGCACTGAAAACTCCCAACCACGTCCCCCAGGAGCCTGGCCAGGGCTTGGACCCACCTGCAGAGCCCACGGCAGAGCCCTCGGTCTGGGTCAGGTCTGTCACCCCACACCTGGTGCTTGGCATGTCCCAGAAATCATCTGTAAGGAGGGGGTTGTCATTCACATCTCTCTGGGAGGGAAGCTGGGCAGTAGATCCAACAGCCTTCTCCTCCAGTTACTAGCCCAGAGACCTCACAGCTCACTTTTGGGAGCCATTGGGGAAACCTCTGTCTCACCAAAGTATTCCTTAGGAGGAAATTAATTGTGAAGGTTTCAAGGTTAGATAAAGAATATAGGATCTTTCTGCTTTGTTGGAAACCCTGAAAAGGCACTGCCGAGGCAGAGGATGGACACTCATGTCAACGTCTCTCCATGTGCATAGAGGGGAGCCCTCCACAGGCATTCCTACTTGGGCCCCAATTTGGTTTCAGCTCCCTCTGAGGCTCCAAGGATGCCTCCCCCAGCTCCAGTGTGAACTTCCAGCTTCAGCACAGTATCAGGCCCTTTCCCTGCACTGCCTCAAGGCCTCCACATCCTCACCCAACACAGCTGGACCCACTAACTCACACTCACGCAGCCTCTTCCTCATCCCCAGCCCCTGTCAGGAGCTGACCCAAAGGACAAGGCTTGCAAAAAGGTCAGTCCAAAGATGCAGATGAGAAGGGTTTCAGTGAGTGTCTTCTGAGACAACTGAGACAGGCAGGAACCCAAATCTCCAGCAGGTCCAGTCCCTCAGCATCTGCACTGGAGCTGCTGGTGAGCACAGCTGGACCAAGCCACTGATGTGAAGCAAAACCCGCTCACCATGAAGCCACAAGGCTGCACAGGCATGAGATATTTAATCCCACATCTGTCAAGCCACAGCTGAGCTGGCCACTCCGGAAAGCCGGATCTGTCCATCAGTCCCACCACTGGTGCCTCAGAGACCTGCCAGTTCAGAGGCTCCTCTGGCCTCCCACGGGGGACTCCGGTCCCAGCCAGCCTCTGGTCTGACTCCTGGGAAGGAGCCGCAGGAGGAGCAAGCACTGAAGCTGGGAAGGCACCCGTGCACCTGAGCACCACAGGGTGCCAGGGAGACGGCAGCAGGGACCTGTGCTGATGTCTCCCTGACAAATCTCCAGGTCCCTAGAGATCAGTCCTGTTTCCCAGCCAGCACACACAGGCAGCAGCACACTGTGATGTCCCTAAGAGCACAGGTACCTGAGACTCCCAGACCACAGAGACACAAAGACACCAACTTTCCATCTCCTGCCGCCTGGGCAGCAGCACAACCAAGAAACTTCCAAACCACACGGGCACATTCATCCAGGTCCCAAACTCTAGCTCACACTTGCCTCTGAACCAGCTCCTGCTCACACAGTGGCTTGGTGGTATCAAACCCGCCAGGAGAACCTCATTCCAGCATCCACCAGATGGTGGCAAATGAGCTAAAATAAACACTTTGCCAACCCTGACTTGGCCAAAACCAGGGCGTCCCTAGAAGGGTTTGCACAGCTTAACAAAACCCAGCTCCCTAAGCCAATTGCTGCTCTAATGATGCAATTTAGGGGATAAACAAGCCCTTCAAGGCTGGTTATTCAGGAGCAAATCGTGCTGTCTGGAGGCAGCTTGCCGCGGCTGTGACAGCACTGGCTAACAGAGGCTGGGAACCAATGTAGGCACAGCTGGAGCTGGCCAGGCTGGCCGGATGCTCTGCTGGTCCAGCCCCAAGCACATGGGCCAATGTCCAGGCTGGACCGGCTCCGTGAACACTTTCCCAGTTCCGAGCTGGCCCAGCTTGGCAGGCATTCACCTGGTGCTGAGCTCCAGGAGCATGTGTGTGGCAGCATCCCCATGAGCCGGTGCAGCCCAGAGCTCGGAGCCAGGCAGATGCTCAGTGGGGCTGACACAGAGCTCAGCACTGGGTGGATGCTCCAGGGCTGGAGGCAGCGCCGAGGAAGGCGGGAGGAGAAAGCGCTGGGAAATCAGAGGAGCAGCAGAAGGCCACGCTCACCAGCATTCCTGCCTTCCCCTCAGCGTAAGGTGGAAGCTGGGGGGAGAGGGTGCAAAGGGACAGCTTGGGAGCATCTGCGGGGCTGCCAGGGGCAGAGAGCAGCTGAAAATCAAGGCCCCCTCTCCCCACTCCCGGGTTAAGGAATCACTGCCCCCTCCGTGTCCCCCATAGCATGTAATCTCGGGGGGATGTGCCCACCCTTCACCCCCCTGCCTGCACACCCAGTGGGGATGGGGCAGCACATCTCCTCAGCTCTGCCCTCGGGCTGCGGCCAGTGGGCTGGGGGGGAGCAACCCTGGCTCAAATGCTCGGTCTGGGTGTAAAGCCGGGGCACAGCAAGTCCCCCCCACAACCCAGCTCGGGGTGAGGATGACATCCCCCAGCTCAGACTCAGCCCAGGGAAATGGGGGAGCTCAGCACACCCTGACTCAGACACCCCTCCAAGGGGTAGCGGGGTGGGAGATGAAGCCCCCCCGGAGTGAGTCAGTCCCTTCCGGGGGGGGAGGGCGGGCGGAACATCCCTCGGGGCATGGCAGGGCTGAGCATCCCCAGTGCGGCCCCACCCGGGGGGCAATGGGGACCATCCCCTGGGGTGGGGGGGCAGAGCATCCCCGGGGAGAGGCAAAAAGGGCAGAGTCCCCCGAGCCCAGCCCCACCGGGGGCGCTGAGCATCCCCACGGGGGGGCCAAGCATCCTCTCGGGGGGCAGCAGAGCATCCCCGGTGAAGGCAATTCGGGTAGACCTCTCCGGCTCCGGCCCGACCGGGGGGACTGCGCATCCCCCGGGCGGCCCCACGGTGCTCACGGGGGGAGAGCTCCCCCCGGGCGGCCCCGCGCCGGGCTGAGCATCCCCCGTGGGCAGCGCGGCCCCGCCCGCACTCACCGCCCGCCGAAGTCGCTGGAAGCCGCCGCTGCCGCCGCTGCCGCCCCGCCCTGCCCCGCCCACTGCGTCACCGTCCCCGCCTGGACACGCCCCGGACACGCCCCCGGGGCTCGGGGGTGCGGGGGTCAGGGCGGGACTTGGGGCCGGGGGTCCTCCCGGGGACGGGAACCTCTCTGGGGCGGGCTCCCCCTGGAAAGGGGAGGAACCCGCCTTTGGGGGGTAAGAGACTCTCAGGAGGGACAGGAATCCCCCTCCAGGGGAGCTCACCTTGGGGGCAGAAACCTCCTTGAGGGGCAGGAATCCCCCCGGGAGGACAGAAGACTCCGAGGTGGGGCAGAAATGCCGCTGTGGGAGTAGGAAACTCTCTTGGCGGGGAGGTCCCCCCCTGGGGGCGCACAGGAATCCCCCTGGAATGGGCAGAGAACTCTCCTGGGGGGCAGAAACCTTCCTCTTCGGGGTTTAAAAGCCCCCAGAGGGGCAGGAATCCCCAGGGGTTTTGTCCAGCCCCAGAGGGAGGCAGACAGGAACAGACCTGGGCTGTGGGGTGTCCCAAGCCCTGGGTGCCCCATCCGCCCCCCACCGCGAGGGGAGCAGTGATGGGGCCAGGCAGTGACCCCCAGACTCTGCCACAGCCCCCTCCTCACCGTGCAAGGCTCAGTTCTGAGTCCTGGGGGGACATGTCGCCCCTCCTAATTTCAGGGTGTGCGAGGCTGGACCACCACCCTGGGCTCCCCTCAGGGACAGTCTTCAGCATCATAAATGGGATTTGGGACAGAGGGCGCCCATGAACAGCAGCATGAGCAGCCAAACACCCAACCTGCTCCATCACCCTGCACAGGGGCATCCTTAACAAGCAATTGATTTGAGGCCTTGAAAGCACAGCCCCTGGCACAGCCCCTGGGATCCCTCAGCAGCCCTCACCCAGCCTGCCAACGAGGTGCTCCTTGCTGGGTGAGGGCTGCTGGGAACAACTGGGATCAGCACCATCATCACAGAGCAGCACCTTACTCTCTCCGGGAGGGACATCGAGTTCATCCTCAGGATTTTTGCTGGAGGACCTTGGGGAGGAGAGGTCTCACATAAATGCCTCTAACCCACTGGAGGAGGGAGTGTGCCGGATCCACCCACCAGCCAGGCTCAGGAACAACTGCCTTCAATCCTAAAATCATTTCATCTGTTTCCTACATGCCAGAGTTTTCTAAGTCAAGACAAGCTTTACTTTTTAAAAAGAATACTGTGATACAGTTCTCAAATAACAATGATGAATAGGATAATCCAAGGAAAACATTTTCAAGTAAAGAGGTGGGTGCAGCCAGCAGTACCAGGATCAGGTTTATTGACTGCCATCCACATTAATTCATATCCATTGCCTTAAGAACAGATGGATTAGGAACAGTGTTTCTGTCAAGGAATGGCCTTTCCTGCCTGGGATGATCAGAAGTTTTCTCAATCAAATGTGTTTCTTGCTGATAAAATACTCTTTGTGTATTTAAGAAACACTGAGAGAAATAGGGTCAGGAAGCGAAGTTTTGGACGTCAGCTCCTGGCCATGCCTGGAGCAGAAGGAATGTGGATTTCTTGGATTTCTCCATATTCCAAGCTTTATCCGGTTCTGGGGAGGCCCAAGAGCTGAAACCATAGCTGTGAAAGCATCTCACTGTGGTTCCAATCCTCTCCTGAAGCTTTGTAGGAAAGGGGCACAAGTGGGAATGCAGCACTCTGGGGTGTTCGGAGCCATTGAGGGAGAGTGGGACAGGGCTGGGTAAATCCCTAAGGAGGGGAGCAGGATTCCACCAGCCTCCCAGTTTAGCCACACCAGGACTGGACAGGACTCCCAGCCAACTCCTGGCAGTGCCCAAATCCCCATGTGAACAGGGCACAAGCGCTCAGGGAGACACAGGACCCGAAATCACCATCAGACCCTGGGCTGCCAGTCATGATTTCCCTTTGCAGACACCCTGGAATCAATTCCTCCCAAATGGGGTGGCACCACTACTTCAGCAAGCTCCAAGCACCCAATTCAGCCCCCCAAAAAGAGCAAATACAGTTTACAGCTGTTGGCCACCCATCACAGCTCCCACCACAGAGGTGTGGGTAGCACTGGGAGCCCATGGTGTGGGCTGTGCTTGGGCACTGCTCAGTGGGCATCTCCTGGGAGTGTTCCAAATCCTCTGAAATCATCAGGATAAACCCCTCCAACACTTTCTTTTTAGTGTCAGTGGCATTAGTTCATCCTTGGCCAGGCTGTGTGTGGCCAAAAAAGTTCCAGCCTCCCCACAGACACAAATACAAAACTTTTCCACTTGTTGTTGTGGTTTTAGTAGAAGGGAGGGGGCCATAAAGATGGCTCCTGTGAGAAGTTTCTGGAATTCTTCACCATTTCCAGCAGAGCCAATCTCTGATGGCTCTGAAGATGATGGACATGTCACTGGCCATGTTTGGGCCAATTAGAAAGGTTAGTTACACCTCTGTGATGACAGATTTAAGGAAAAATCAAAACAAAATGCACACGCAGCTGCTTTTAGTTAGAGAAGGAGGAGGATGTGAGAACATGTGAGGGAAAACAACATGGAGGCACCAAGGTCAGTGGAGAAAGAAGGAGAGGAGGTGCCCCAGGCTCTGGAGCTGAGATTCCTCTGCAGGCCGTGGTGAGCCCATGGTGAGGCGGGGTGTCCCCCCTGCAATCCATGGGGTCCATGAGGGATGCAGAGCCACCCGCAGTCCGTGGGTGAGGTGCCAACATTGGAGCGGGAGATGTCGGAAGCCACAGTAGCCGCAGCAGCCATGAAAGAAGCCACAGGAGCCACAGATGCCAGAGAAGCCATAGCAGGTGCAGCCCAGAGAGAGACAGAGACTGAGATAAAAGTCCCGCAGTTTGTGAAGGAGGTGACCACGCTGAAGCGGGTGGATGTCGGAGGAAACTGCAGTCCAGGTGGGAGACCCGGTTGGAGAGAGAGGGGCCCCCTGCTTCCATGCTGGAGCAGTTTGTCCTTGGAGGACTGCATTCCATGGACAAGAAAAACCACGCCACAGAGGTTCACAGAGAACTGTCTTTCGTGGGAGGGACCCCACGGCAAAAGCAGAGGAAAAAACTCCTCTCCCTAAGCAGGGGAAGAAGATCTTGGAAACGGACTGACCTGAACCCCCACACCCTGCCCCCCTTGCACTGTTGGTGGGAGGGAGGGAGGGGTGGAGAGTGGAAAGAAGGGTGTCTTTTAAAGGTTTAGTTTATTTCTCATATCCTCCTTCTAACTCAGGTAGTAATAAATTTTCACTTTTGCAACTTTTAAGCTGAGCCTGGTTTGTCCTTGGAGCGTTTTCTCCTAGTTCCTTATCTGAACTCATGGACCTCTGAGTTAATTCCCTCGGTTTTTTCCCCCCTCTCCTTCCCTCATCTGCCCAGCTGTGGCAGGGGAGGGAACGAGTGAGTGGCTGCCGTGGGTGCCTGGCACTTAGCCAGGATCAAAACCACGACACCTGTTTACACATTTTTAGAAAAAAAAAATTCATTTGTTCTAAATTACATAATTCTCTTTCATTAATTACTATTGTATCCTCTATCGGTTATTGATTTCTCTCTTCTCATGTTAATTAGTCCATCTTTTTAATCTTTTTATCTTTGGAAAGTACGAACTTTCAACACACAGAGTCTTTGTTCGCCTCTTCTTTATCTTCAGGTTTCTGCAAAATGGCCTAGTGGTTCATGAATTCTACATTCCAGATGTCCAACCTCACCAATACATCCTTATCTCCCAGGCTTTGTTCATTGAAGCATATCAGACTCAGTTTATCAAAACTTCAAGTTTCAGCACTTTTCCCAAGCTGTGTTCCTACAGAAGTGGCTCATGACAACTTTGCTAAATGCTGGTGAAGAGTAATTTAAGAACACACTATTTATAACTTATATACATAGGATATGATTAATTAAAACAATTAATTGAAAAGTTAACTAAAACCATGAACTAAAATTATTATTAAAACATTCTGTTGTTTCCAACAGGGGGTGGGTCATTCAGGATTATTATCTCAGAGTTCTTCCTTACTGGGAGCACTGGGGGGGCCTGCAATCACCCCAGGACCCTTTTTACTGGGGGGCACTTGCCTTAGAGACCCTCGGTACTGGGAGAATGGGGGGAATCCCCTCAGAGCCCCTCCTTACTGAGATGACTGGGAAGGGCAATTATCTCCAAGCCCCTCATTACTGGCAGGACTGGAGGGTGCAGGAGGGGCACAGTTACCTCAGGACGACTGGAGGGGCAATTCTCTCAGAGATCCATGTTCCTGGG
Source organism: Pomatostomus ruficeps (assembly GCA_013400735.1). Taxonomy (NCBI): domain Eukaryota; kingdom Metazoa; phylum Chordata; class Aves; order Passeriformes; family Timaliidae; genus Pomatostomus; species Pomatostomus ruficeps. Next base: position 81,251 of record VYZT01009684.1, on the reverse strand, counting down.
AGAACTGGGGACTCAGAGGCCCTCTTATTGGAAGCACGAGGGAGTCAGCATCCTTAAAGGTCTTTGTGACCGGGAGGACGGGGTTGTTGTTCGCCTCAGGGACCCTCAGTACTGGGAGGACTGGTGTGTGGGGGAATCCCCTCGAGCCCCGGGGTACTGGGAGGGGGCAGATCCTCAGCACTGGAGGGAATCCCCTTAGGACCCCCCAGTACTCGCAGGACTGGGGCAGGGGGGAAGCCCCTCAGGGCCCCTGTCACTGGGAGAACTGGGAGGGGGCAATCCCTCAAACAGCCCCATTACTGGGAGAGGGCAAATACTTCACAGATCTTCATTACTAAGGGGGGGATCTCCTCAGGGATCCCTGTTACTGAGAGGACTTGCGGGGGGGGGGGGGTTTTCTGAGGGGNGGGGGGGGATCTTCTGAAGTGCTCTTGCTACTGAGAAGACTGTGAGGGAGGGAGAAACCCCTCAGGCACCCTCATTACTGGGAGAACTGGGAGGGGGGTATCACCTCAGAGGTCCCTATTACTGGAAGCTGATGCCCGGAAAGATAGTACAGAAATAAAACCCCACAGACTGATGTCTACAGAGCAGGTGTTTGTTTATTGCAGCGCCACAGGTGAGGGGGATCTGTCCACCTCACTCACCCATCCTTGTCAAGCGCTGCGGTTTATTTATTGCTTAATATTATTATTATGTCATTATAACATCATCATATATGCGCCAGAGCTAATTTACATAATGTTATCTCAAGGTTATAAATGGTTCTTCTGCACTGCACTTGCGCTTCCCCAATTTAGGTGGTCCTGGGGGTCTTGTTTGATGAAGGCTCGAAGTCTTCCTCGCATCTGAACTACTCAACTTTGTCTTCGGAGCATGTGCAGTTACGGTGTTCTTTGGTTTTTCTGGCTCTAATCAGACTAAATTCTTGATTTTGTAGCTAATTGGCTTTATATTTGCCAATGTATCATTAACACACCCTGCTGCTTCCCAATCTAGCTATACTTGTCTGTCTTGAGACCATCCACTCGGTGAGTTTTTTGTCTATTCAAGCATTAAGCAGCTAGTTCCCCATATATTAGCTAGTGCACTGTATAGAGAGCCGCGGCCCAGGTTATGCAGGGATTTTATAACTAAAGCTCTATGAGCACCCCGCAACTTTGACCCGCGTTATCCCGGCCTCAGCGCCCCGGGGGGAACCCCGCAGCACGGGGCGGTTACGTCACAGCGCCCGCCCTTGCGGGTGACGTCACGCNGACATGGCCCCGCGCGGCCGCCCCGCCGCCGCCGCCATGCCCCGCAGGGGCGCCCGCAAACGCCTCAAGTTCCGCGCCGACGACGTGTGCTCCGAGCGGGGTGAGCGCCGGGCCGGGGCTGATGAGGGGAGCGGGGCCTGAGGGGCGCCGGGCCGAGCTCGGCCCTACCGGTGCAGGCCGGAGAGGAGGCCTGGGCCTGTATTAGGGCCCGAGGGAAGAGGTAGTTGGAGGGCCTGGGCTTGGCGTGGGTGAGAGGGATGAGGGGAAGGAGGACGGTCCAGTCTCACCAGGTGTGAGCTGGGCCCTCTCAGGTTTGTGCAGGCGGAGAGCTGCCCAGGAGGGGTCCCCCAGCAGGGATCTGGACGGATGTGTGGGAATGAGACCTCTTTGCCTGTGGAGGAGGAGCCTAGGACCGGAGGATCAGCCAGGCTAGAGTTGGGCTGTGTGAGGGGGAATGGGATTCTCGTTGGCTGAGATGGTGGGAGAAGGAGAATTGCACTGGGCTGGGCAGGTGGGATGGGTCCCCTGAGCCCCGCAGATCGATGGTCTGGAGTGGAGACTTGCTGGGGATGCCTGGCCTGCACCTCTCTGCTGAGGCTCGTTTTCTTGCTTGTGCATCTCCTCCTCGAGTCTCTGCTCCTCTGGGGACTGGTCCCTTCAGACTTCATGACTTCTAGCCCTTCTGTCCCCTCCCCATAATCCCTAATCCCTCTGACCCCTGTTTCCCCCTCTCTGCAGTGACGGTGGCAGATTATGCCAACTCAGACCCAGCTGTCGTGAAGTCTGGACGGGTGAAGAAAGCTGTGGCCAACGCAGTGCAGCAGGAAGGTGAGTCTGATCTGCGGCCCCTGCCTTCCCCACACTGCCTCCATGTTGTGCATGACGTGGGAAACTCCTCTTCCTTAACCTGAGAAAATGTGTGTCCTTTGGTGCTGAAAATGAGCCCGTGCTGCTCTCGTGAGCAGAATCAGATGTTAAAGACTTAGAAGGTTTTGTAGAAAGCCTGCTGCAAGTCCAGTAAGAATTACTGAGTCTTTGTTAGTGCCTGAAATGGAAAGGCTTGGGTGTCATCTCTCGCTCAAAGCAGAAAATAACATGATAAAATCTTTATTACTTTATTAGCACATATAAAACTGTGGATTACTTTATTAGTGGGTAAAGTTCTTTGCAGCAGGAATAGGGTTGTGATAGTTCTGTCAAACATGTGTTGCAAGAAGGTCTTGGGAGGGTGTTGCTGTTTCTGTGGTAAACTCTGTAAACAAGGAGTTTTCCTGGAAAGGTAGTGCAGTATTTTGATATCTACTTCCTCCATGTCTGGGAGCTTTCTGAACAAACACACCCCACTTGTTTGAGAAATGTTGATGTTTAGGCCTTTTAAATGTAGATGGTCACACGTTGGAGTTGGATGTTGTGTTGACAGCGATGACTGAACTCTTCATGAAGGGAAACTCATGGTTTGCTGCTGAAATCTTGCATGGTTGGAGATGGTATTCCCTTGGCATGAGTGCCTGTCAGGGGCAGTGGTGTTGGTGAACATCAGCTGCTCCTTCTCAAGCTTTTAAGATCAGGGCACCTCCCCCTTTTGTGGCCTCCATTTTTGGGGGCTTCCCTTCTCCCATTCCCGCTCCTGCTCACCCCTCTGTGTTCTGTCTCCTTGTGGTAAAATTCTGCACTTCAGCATCATGCTGGCAAACTGCTGGTGTTCTGTGCTCCCTGTCCTCAGCATCACCTGCTTCATCCAGTTTATCCCCTTTCTGCTGTGTTTCTGGCTCACCTCCACTTCTTCCTGGTGACTCCAGGTCACAGTGGTTCCCTGCCCACCTGTTCCCCAGGTCTGTGCAGTGCAGTCCCAGGGGCTTCCACTCCTCCCGAGCCTCAGGGCTGTGCTCCAGCCTTATCTGGTGCAGCCATGACCATTGCTGCAGCCTTATCCGGCCCAGCCTTATCTGTGCAGCCTTCTGTGCGGTGCCGTGCTGGGGCTAGGAGCCTCTACCCCAGCTCCAGCCTTTGGCCTCACTGCCCTGCTGGAGCTTGGCTCAGAGTAAACCCCGGGCTGGGTGTCAGTGCAGTGGGCAGGGAGCTTCTCTCAGGGAGCGGCACACGGGAGCTTCACCAGCAGGGGAGCCAGGGCCAGGAGGAATTTTCTTGGGTTTTTTTCCTCCCCATTCTAACCCTCAGGATGGGAGGATTACAACAGTGAGGTGAAGAGAGGGTGCCTCTGCAGGATTACAGTGCAGCCATTCACTCATTTTTCACTGGCCTTGTGCTGTTGACTCAGAGGTTGATCTTTCCTTTGCACAATGGGGTGGGCTCTTCTTCTAAACCCCCGTCTGAGTCCTTGTCAGTTTTGTCCTCTCTTGCTTGGCTGTATTCGATGTCATAACTCACTGTCATTTATGTTGCCACCTATTTCGCTCTCTTTTTGCCTATAAAAGGTCATGTGGAGAGGCCAGTACGATTTGGCAGTGAGAGAAACAACTGCCATGAATGCATCGAGGTGCCTTGAATGCATCCAGGTACCAGGAAAGCATCCAGTTCACAGAATAAACTGTGCAAAGAAAGGTAGAACGGGTTTAGCAAAGCACTGAGGTGTCTCTAGTCAGTGGGTACAGTCAAGCTCTGTCTGAAGACTGTCTTTCCATCTGCTGTCTTTTCATTTTAAAACCTTGTTTCGTGGTTGGAAAAGAGAATATTTTTCACCTGAGTTTGTTTATGTTCAGTTTCTTGTTTTGTTGTTGTTTATTTTTCTGCTGCTCTGTCCCTATGATTCAAAAAGCACATTTTGCTCTTCAGTGGCTCTGGTGACTGCAGTGACTGGAACTGGGATGTATAAAACCTTCCTGGGCTTCAGTTTGTGCTGGGTAGAAAACCGGGAACACTGCAAGCCTCCTCTGACCTCATGGTCGTGCTCTATTCTTCACCGAGCTTGTTAGGTTGAGATTCAGCTCTTGGATGAATTTCACAGCCTGTTTGCGAAGCTGCTCTGGCAGAGCTGGTCTCCGTGGCAGTGCCTCACACAGCTGTAATGCAGGACCACACCTTTCTTTTTCCAAGACTGTCATTACTGACTCACATGTAGATTTTTCTGCCCTAATGAGCCCTCAGTTTACAGATCAAGTTTTAAAAATAATATTTCCAAACAGGGATATGTCTAAACATGTCCCCAGAAGAAGAAAAAAACCAACCCCAAACTCCAGCTGACTCAACTTGCTGTTTTCCTTGCTAGGCCAGAGTCTTTCCCTTCACTAAATTCCAGGGTACGTGGAGCTCCTGTGTGCTTGACACTGAGTTCCATCCCCAGTGGATTGTCATCAGCCACAGGATGTTTGTCCTGCAGGGAAGGGAGTGAGTCTTCTCCATGTTCATAAAACAATTCCAGAGCAGGTGCTGGCTCCAGGCTGAACGTGGCCATGCAAGGCAGCTCTGCTGTGCAGGGAAACCGGTTACCCCTTAGAAAGAGCCTGTTGTTTTGTTTGGAGTTGTAAATAGCTTCAGCTAAACCAGTGGGATCTGCATAATGTGCTGGTAATCATCCTCATTGTTCATTCTTTGAACACAAGCAGCTGAATAATTACGTTTCCAATTCACTCACCCCTGCTAATCTTTCCCTGACAGGCAATCCTTGAGCTCAGGATTTGCTTGCTTGTGTCACTCACCAGAAAGCTGTAAGGCAGTGGTTCCGCTGAAGCATCTCCTGAACTTAGATCACCTTTTCCTCTCTGCTGTTGTACTTACTGTCATTTGTCATTGCAGTAAAATCCCTCTGTGGTTTGGAAGCTTCCTGTGTCCCTGCTGAAGAAGTTCTCTCTGTGTCGGGAGAGTCCTGTGACAGCAGTGATGAGATGGATACCAAGGAGAGCATCAACGAGAGGGCTGCCTCGAGAAAAAAGAAGAGCAGAAGGCACAAAGGTGTGGTCACCTGCCCTTCTGGGGCTCTGTGGGCTCCTGCTGCATGTCCTACATGGGGGATGCTCATGCTGGGGGTTTACAGGATGGTCACAGGGCTCTTGGGGCATTCTGGAACTTGTGTGTGCATTCTGGAACGTGTGTGTGTGCACAAAGAACTGCCAAGGGTTTAGTCACCTGTAAATCTGGTACACTTGGTCACAGAAGTTGTATTTGCACAACGGCAGAGCCTGGGGTATGAAATCAAAGTCTGAGAGCTCCTTGCTTTTAGCAAATATCCCTCAGCCTTGGAAAATAAACACTGCTATTCCGAAGAGTTGTGAAACTTTGCCACTGGCCGGGTTGCTTCACTGAATGTGGGGTGGAGGCAGCAGGTTTGCTTTGGGGTCGAAGTGCTGCTGTCCATGATGCAGTTGTTGGCAAAACACAAGCTCTGTTTTCAGGGTGTTTCCAAGGATGTGGTTTGTTACAAATGGGTTTAAAAGGCTCTTTTCACAACAAGTAAGTGCATTTGATCCTAGTGGCATCATAATCCATTAATTCAAAGGAGATGTATCCTTCAGCATTTACTTTTTGTGCAACTCCATAGAAATTCATTGGCAATGCAGTGTAAGCAGCAAACAGCTCTGCTGCACTGGGGAACCCTGCAGAAGTTTCTAGTAACAGGTTGCTTTCAGGTTGAGAGGCAAATTTTAACCAGTTTTCTTGACCTTCATACCAGTTTGTGTAGCATGAGATCATCGACCACAGGCTGAAGGTGGGCAGCACCTCCTCTGGGAAGGGAGTTAAAAGAGTTTAACCTCTTCTATTAGGGCATCCTTCGGAATCCTGGCAAAATAATATCTGAGTGACTGGAGCTATGAGTCTGGGAAGACAATATTCTGTTCTACCACAGCTTTGTCTTGTTTCTGCTACGTGTTTAGGGAGGAAAAATTGGTGATAGAACAGTGATGCTTCTGGCTGCCCTCTGAGTTCAGCAGTGTGGAGTTTGACGGCTTCTGGAGCCAGAGCTGACCCAACAGAGTGGGTGTAGCAGCCAGCTGCGGGTGTGCCTGCCATAAATCTGAAGTGCTGTGGGGAAGTGATCACATCCAGAGCTTTCTTTGGCAATTACCACATGAGGATAAAGAATTGTCCTTTGTATTAACCTGCTGTCTCAGGGTTAGATCTTGCACTGTCAAGTTCCCAGACGCTGCTTCTATGCCACAGACTCAGCAGTTTTTCCTATTAGCACTGTGCGCAAGTTGTGTTTGCCTTCTTTGTTCTTAACCTTCCTAATGCTCAGGATTGTTCACCTATTTATATTCTTTAAAAGTATTTTTTACTCCTGAAGTTGGAGCAGTGTCTGTGGAAAAACATGTGTAAACTACAAACCACTGCAGGAATTAAAGAAGTGTGAGCCCTCAGTTCTGGCTGAGCAGTTCTGACACCTCTGAGAGGAAGAACAGGCCATTCTCTCTGTCTGAATTGTATTAGAAGTTCCCATCCAAGAAGCTTTAATGAAATGAAGAGATTTAAGAAAAGTAGCTGATTGCCAGTGGCCGAACAGAATTTCCCTCCCTGACGGAGCTCTTACAAAAATGTTGTGACCACTGCAACAAAGAATTGACAAGCCCGGCAGTGCCAATGCTCAGGGTCTTCCACTGCAAAGCAATTTTGGTGACCTGTTAAATGTGCACTTTTGATTAAAAATGCGGGAGCTTGGCCCTCCTTTACATAAAGTTGCCTCTTTATTTGCCATCCAGTTTTTATTTCTGAACTTCAGTGTGGTATTTCAGCTGTGGATGGGTCAGACATCAAAACGGGGTCCAGAAAGGCTTTGTGGTTTCCATCCTTGCACACAGAACTCACTTGGACGAGATGCTGAACAAAATGAGCTAATTCTGCCTGCTTTGAGCTGGCCTGCTAGATTATAAACCTCCAGAGAACCCTTTCAGCCTGAATTCCTTTATGAATCTGCCACTTTGCCCACTTGTGCAGCAGGGATAGCAGTGGCAGGTGTCCAGCACAGGGGAGGTGTGGCTGTGTGGACACTGATGAGAATGGGGAGCAGGGCCGCTGAGATTGTGCAGACTGGGGCTTGGGCTGACTCTGTGTGTGTAACTCAGCCGCCCGCCTGTGCTGCGGGGTGTGCAGCACGTGTCTCTAGGTGGGACTTGGGGCAGATGTGATGTCCTGCACTAACACCCCCTCATTGCCTTTAGAAGACACCGAAGGGGGAGGAGGAGAGGAATATCCCATCGACATCTGGCTGCTCTTGGCTTCCTACATCCGCCCCGAGGACATCGTCCGGTTCTCTCTGATTTGCAAGAAAGCCTGGACTGTCACTTGCACTGCTGCCTTTTGGACCAGGCTCTACAGAAGGTAAGACTCTAGAGGGTGTTCTAACTGGTTGTGGGAGCTTTCAGTAGTGAGCAGTTCTCTGCAGAGCTGGAAATAAGGGAATAATTCCCTATAGGCAGGTGGTGACAGGACAAGGGGCAATGGTTTTAAACTGAGGTCAGGATTAGATTGGATGTTAAATTCTTGGCTGTGAAGATAGTGGGGTCCTGGCACAGATTGCCCAGAGCAGCTGTGGCTGCCCCATCCCTGGAAGTGTCCAAGGCCATGTTGGAGCACCCTGGGCTAGTGGAAGGTGTCCCTGCCCATGGCAGTGGGTGGAATGAGCTGAGCTGTAAGGTCCCTTCCAGCCCAAACCATTCTGGCATTCTAATATCACATCTTCTTTGGGTCTGGAAATGGATCTTTGTGGTGTATTCCTGTACATTCCCTATAAAATCTCAGAGTGTTGTGTCCTTTTCTGCTTGCCACAGCCCAACACTTGTGTATGTCAGCCTCTCCAAGTGCTTATGGCACGGTCAGTGCTGAAAGGCAAACATCATCTTGGACAACTTGCCCTGCCTCAAGTTCTCATCATGGCCACCTCCCTGTAATTTGGGCCTTTTGGAGCTGTACAGTGGCAGGAGTAAGTGAAAGCAAGGAGGGCAAAGAGGTGGTCAATGCTTGATACAAATCCTTCTGTCCCAGTGTATGCCACTGGGATATTCCTTCAGGACAGAACATTTTCTTTACACAGCTCTACCTGTTGCCCAGGAGGCACAGGCAGCAGGGGCTCAGAGTAGAGAGCAGCTAAGGTCATCCTCGCCCCCAGTTTTTACTGTGACATTCCCTAGCAAAGGCTCCTTTGGGATACGATCAAGGAATGGCCCGTGAGCGCAGGGGTTCAGGCTGCTCAGGCAGTGTTGAGAGCTGCAGGCAGCTCAGCTGGGAGTCCCTGGGAACCTATAACAACCTGCAGCCCTTTGTGCAGCCTGCGGCTACATCCCCAGCTGGTCTCTGGGCAAACTGGGAGTTACTGGGAATTACAGCAGGATGTGTGGGCTGGAAGTCTGCCTGGTGCCGGTCAGGCCTTTGAGGCTGCTGTGTGATGTCCTGTCAGCAGCACAACCCCCTCGCAGCCCTCAGGGTTGACCAGAGTCCTGTGGTCAGTCAGGTGTGGAGTTTTCCCCTGAGACGGATCTGTCCCTGGCTGTCCCTGCCCTGCCTGGCTGTGCCCTGGAGCCAACACCATTCCTGTTGCTTGTGCAGGCACTACAGCCTGGACGCGTACCTGCCACTGCGCCTGCGCCCGGAGTCCATGGAGAAGCTGCACTGCCTGCGCGCCTGCGTCATCCGCTCCCTGTTCCACATGTACGAGCCCTTCGCTGCCCGCCTCTCCAGGAACCCCGCCATCCCAGACAGTACTCCCAGCACTTTAAAAAATTCCAGAGTAAGTGGCATCACTCAGGAACTGGGATTGGTCTGCGGTGTTGCTGTTGCTGTTTGTTTTTTTCTTTCTAGAAGAAAGACAGATGATGTGGAGATGGTCACCAGTGAAGCTGGGGCGTAGGATGGTCACTAACTGGGTATTCTCAGTGGGATTTGTAAAAGTGTGCTGGTTACTTGTATCTGCAGAGTTACTCTTTGGAGTAACTTCTGCCGAAGTCCTACACAACACCTTTGTAACCAGCAAAAGGGCCCTGGTTTCACTAGGTGTCAGAACTGCCAGGGATGTTTGCAGCTGTCCCCTCCTCTGAACAAGTCTCCATAGGATCAGCTTTTATGTTTGCTTTGTTCTGACACTGTCTGCCAGAGTACGTCTTCTCTCTCTAACAAGCCTCTGGAGAGCTCAGGAGTGACACTGATGCCAGGAGTTGTGTCACCCTGCTTTCCTGCAGGCCTGGTGTCTGGGTGAGGCGGGGTGGTGACGATGCGGTGAGCATGGCAAATGTGCAGAGCCAGTGTCGTTTTTGGGACTGGGCTGCACTTGTGTTGGGCTGTGAAGGGTTGGTCTGTGGTGTGAGCAGGCAATTCTCTGTACTATCCCAGCTTGGAACACTTGCATATCATTCCTCTTTAGTTGCTGTTGACCATTAACTCTGAAATGCCTTTGTGTCTCGTTTGGTTTTAACTTGCAACTGACCGATACTCTGTGAGCAGCTTAAGCAACAATGTGAATTCTCCACCCTCCAAAGCTAAGGTCAAAAACCTGTTGATTGAGGTTTTTGGAGCCAAACTGAAGTGGGTTTGGCTGAAGAGTTGTCCTTTCTTTTCTATTCAAAATAGAGGAACCTCATCTATCCATATGTGACATCCCCCCTTTCTTCATTCCTCTCCCTTTCACAGGCTGCCATAGGCTTGGGGAGCATCCAGCAGCACACAGGAGGTGGTGCTGCAGCACAGGGAAAAGCACATGGCTCTGTGTGCTGTCTTATCTCTGCATCCAGAGCTCCTTGTTCGCTTCCTGAGCCCCCAGGCTGGAGAACTTCATTCTTACCAACTGAAAGAGCAAGACCTTTTGAGGAAATTCCAGCTTAACTGTAGTCCTGAGCCCAAGCTCCCAGTGCTCGTGGCTGTAGGAGCTGGAACCCTGAGGCGGTGCTGGCAGGGTCGGCATTTCAGAAGGATTCCTGGTGACATCATAACGGCTTTGGTGCCCACTGCAAGTGCTTCTCCTGTACTAACAGTTGGAGGAGGATCCTTTAAGTGCAGTCTTTCATTGTTCAGCTTTTAAAAAAGGAAATTAAATGGGGACGAGGCTTTGTCAGAGCAGTAGGGGTTTGACCTAACCCCTTGCAGCATGAAAGAGCCACCCTGAGTCTGGTCTTGCTGTACTACTGCACTGCTGGACTCTAAGCTCCACCTGTGTGACTGTACACAGAAATTCCTCAGCACAGAGGGTTTGGAGGAGGGCCTGGCACTGCCTCCCCATATTCTGGCTTTCCTGGGCTTTGGTTGTACTGTTGCTGACACTAACGGCAACGCCTACCTAAACTGCATGTGGCTAGAGGAGAGCCCAGCCCCGGGTGTGATCCATCCTAGCTTTTCCTCTTTAATTTCCTTTTTTCTTTCCCTAGCCTAGCTTGTGTGGGACACTGGAGCCGTTATGGTGTCAGCAGAGGCGTTTGCCCTTTAAAGACACCCCATTATTTTGGGCGGAGCGGCAGCCGCACGGCGCGTCTGAAGGGCAGGACGGCTGACCCGAGGACGACATCCTCTGCCCCTTAGGAGGTACTGACCTTTTGTGCTTCACTACTTGCCATGACCAAACAGGTTACTAGACCAGGCTGTCTCTGCAGGTGAACTACAAATGCCACTGATGGTGGAGTTAAACTCAGCAGCATCTGCTGCTCATCTGAGTTAAAAAAAGGTCTGGAGAATGATTTTATTGGAAAAAACCTGTGGGCTGCTTCCTCTCAGGTGGAGGTTATTCTGTGCATGTTTCTGAGCTTGACTCCACAGAGCATTGTTGTTCACCTCATGAAGATTGTGGAGATAAAGGTCCTTTAAGGACTCTTGTTTATGGATGTGACTCAGAGTTTTGAAGTAGAGGATCTTGTATCTCCTTTGGTCTCTTGCGAGCCCGTGTGGTGGAGGCTGGTTCTGGCTTTGTTTTATTAGGATCACTCCAGCCTGGAGTGAAGTTAAATGTGTGCTTTACCCTGCAACCCAGTCAGGCCTTCTCTCTTCAGGAGAGACTGTGTATGGATCGCAGGGAGTTCTCTTTACCCACGTTCTGCCTTCTTTTCCTGCTGACACTGATGAGAGATAAGACCAGCTGTGGTGGGCTGGCATCTGTGGTGTGGAAATGCTTTGAGGGATGGCTGGAGTGACTTGCCAGGTTCTTTCCTTGGCTGTTGAAGGCTGGCTGCTTGTACTGATTGGTAGGCAGGGATTTCCCTCCTACAGGAGTTCTCCTGCTCTAAAATGAACTGCTGGGCTGGAGCCTGTGGCCCACACAGTGACAACCAGGTGAAATCGGAGCAGTCCTGGTGTATGTCTGTGTGGGAGGGCAGTGCTGGTGACCTCTGAGGCTGTTTGAGGCTGGTTTCTCATTTTCTTTTGAAAAGAGACAGGAGGTTGGTCAGACTGTGCTGTCCTGGCAGTGGTTTTGGACTCTACACGATGACACTCAGAGCTGGTGATGGCAAGGTCAAGGTCTCCATTTGACACCACAGTGGCTTAGAAACTTCTTCATCCATCACCTCATGGCTCATGTACTGGTCTTTGCATTTCCCTCTGGATCCTTTCCTTCTTGATCCTTATTCTGTTCTCTGTTGTTCCTCGCTGTAACCTTGTTCGGAACCCAGTTTAATGCGAGTTGCTGGTGGGTAGAGGGAATGGGTGAATCTGCACCACTCATCCCTGCCCTAGGAAAGGGACAAATGGCGCAACAGGATTTTGCTGTTTGGCACATCAGTGGCCACATGTTGCATGAGGAGCTGGCCAGCTTGAAACTGGGAGATCTACACTGCTGAGAGGGTTGAACATAATTAATTTGAATAAATGGCTCCTAATTGCTCCTATGTAATTGTGTTTGCAATTGGAAGCCTTTATGAGCTGTTAAAACTTATTTAAAGTGGTGCTTCTAAGGGTTTCATAATTTTGTGTTTCTTTTTTCCACCTCAGTGTCTTCTTTTCTGGTGCAAAAAGATTGTAGGGAACAGACAAGAAGCAATGTGGGAATTCAACTTCAAGTTCAAAAAGCAGGTATGAAAGAAGAACCAGATCAGCTGTGACTTTTGTTTGAAGCAGAAATTATTTTTCTGGGGGCTAGAAGGGAAGTTGGAAATTTTTATATAGACAATAAATGCACACTGATTCCCATGGTAAACCAAAGCACATTGTGGAGCTACTCACAGTTTTCAGTCTGTGTTACCAAGACATTTAGAATCTCACATTTTTATTTCCTCCTTTGGTATCCTTTCCCTGCTGTAAGATGTGGATCATTTTTTTAACCCCGTTAATCTCACCTTTGGGTCATCAGTACTGATTGCTACCAAAACCCAAACTGTCTGACTGCAGGGGTCAAAATGTTGACCAAAATCTGAAACTTCTTGTTTTGCCATTGCTGAGATTTCTCAGAGAACTGAAGACAGCCAGCACTGCCAGGGAAAGCCTCCAGTAGTGGGTCTTTGGAGAAGCCAGTCATTTCAGGCAACCTTGGGAATTGTGTGGCTTTCCCCTCTAAAGCAATGGTCCTGCAAATTGCCCATCCTGAGTGATGGCATTTCGTTGTTGATGTGACACTTTGCCCAAACACCTGGGGAGGAGGAGAGGCCCTGCCAGTTCGTGCTGGGAAGGAGCAGCCAAACCCAGCAGAGGTTCCTGCTTTGCTAAATCAGCCTCTCTTTCTTTCAAGTCTCCCAGATTCAAGAGCAAGTGCTGCAAAGGTCTCCAGCCCCCAATCCAGTATGAGGAAGTGCACACAAACCCAGATCAGGACTGCTGCCTGCTGCAGATCACCACCTTCAACTTCATCTTCGTGCCAATCGTCATGGGCATGACCTTCACCTTGGTGAGTGGGGGAAAGCTGCCAGGCTTTGCAGGTGAGGTTCCTGTAAGGACATGAGGAGGGCACCTGGAATCATGGAATCTCCTGTGATAAAGGGACCCACAGGGATCATCGAGCCCAACTCCTGACCTTGCACAGGACAACCCCAAGAATCCCACCCAGTGCCTCTTCTGGGCTGTGTAAATCCTCCTACTCTATCAGCAAACCAATTCTGGGAATCTTATAGTTAATGAAGAGAGGAAATGCTCAGGATCCTAGTTTAACTTCTCCATTTCTGTTGGCTCTTCCCTGTTTGGTGCAGTAAATAGAGAGGATGTAGAGAATCTGCCAGGAGCTGTGGTTGTGCAGTGTCTGGGGGCAGGTCAGTTACCAGAACTGCAGCAGGCACAGGAGACAGGGAGCAGCACAAGTGGAGGTCTGCCCCTCACAGGAAAATACCTCTTTATGGCAATAAATTCTGAGAGGAAAATCCCCCATGAGCAAACTCTTTGAATGTGTGTTTGGTCCCTGATTGGGAGTCAGGGTTTCAGAAGTGGCGAGTGCTCAGGAGAGGTTTAGTCTGGCCTCACTTAGGAGTTGGGCAGTGAGTTCCAGACTTCTCCTGACAACCACTTGCTTCCAGGTTCACTTAGAATTGGACTCATTAAATTATTTAGGTTGGAAAAGACTTTTAAGATCATAAAGTCCCAGCACTGCCACATTCACCCCTAACCCATGTCCCAAGTGCTGCAGGCCTTTTCAGCATTGCTAGGGATGGTGACTCCACCACTGCTCCAGGCAGTTCCAGTGTTTACAGACCTTTTACAACCCTCACAGCTTCCAGCATGATTATCTGGAGCTGCCAGCAGGGAGAGCCGGTTTGGATCCAGTGCTGTAGCCGTGAGAGTGTGACTGTGTGGAACACCTTAGACTTGTACAATTCAGAGGAATTTGTAAAGTCTAGAAGTGTTGTGTTGACAGATCTCTTGGTCACTGTGACTTTCTGAAGCAACTCTGGTCTCCTCTCTTGCAGTTCTCCATCTCGGTGAGCACGGACATGCGGCACCACCGCGTGCGCCTGGTGTTCCAGGACACGCCCGTGCGCAACGGGAAGAAGCCGCGTGTGGAGCAGGGGGTGCAGGTGGTGCTGGACCCTGTGCACAGTGTCAGGCTCCTGGATTGGTGGCACCCACAGTACCCCTTCTCCCCAAAGGCTTAGTGCTCTCCTGAGGCTGCAGGAGCCCACAGGGGACTGAATCTGGCAGGCTGAAAAGAATTTCTAGGAACCAGGAAATCCTATTTTTATTTCTGAAATAAATTCTGCAGTCTCCTTGCAAGTGGTTGAAGCTGCTGAGCTAGTTTGTATGTATATAACTTCTGGTCAATAATGAGCAGAGCTGAGTGTAAAGCAGAAACTATTTGTAAACACACTTTTATGTAAAATTGACATTTTATGATTTGAAAGGAGCTCCCTGGAACTGTTCATTTAAAATCCTTTTGGTGCTAATCAAAGTGGTCCTGTGTTCTCTTGTTCGGGAAGAAGCAGGAGGTTTTTCTTTCCAAGAACTTTCACTTTTGCTTTCCAGGAACAATTTACAAACAAAGTCCATGTTTGTTTTACTGCAGCGGGATTGTGTTCATGGACAGTGTGATATTTCAGTGTCTGAGAAGCAGTGAGCAAGACAGCAGTGATCAACAATAATCTCATTTCCCAGCACAGCAGATCCAAGTTTAAGGAAAGAAAAAAGCATAAATGATCAAACAAAGGAATTACTTCAAAAACAAGTTGTAAGGCAAAAGTCTCACATGAATGTAAAAGTACTCAAGTTCTCACACTGGTGTATTCCTTGGAAAGAAGATCTAAACTTTTCAAACCAGAAGGTGCTTTTCAGAGAAGATAAACAGGGGGGGAGAGGAACTGGAGGGGATAAACTAAAATAACTGAAGCAGTGATGAAGGACTTGACTGTGTCTTTTCTAAGAGCAGTGTGGAAATCTTTCCTGTTAAAAGCCACCAAGCAACCACTGACCTGGCTTTTGACTAAACAAATTGATTTCTGTGAGGAAGAAGCAACCCTGAAACTTCCTGTGGGTCTGGGCTGACTGAGAAGTGAGGGGTGCAGGGGCTGGGCCTGTCAGGAGTGTGGTCTGACCAGAATGAACCTGGCTGGAGGTTTAATTGAACACGTGGCCCCTCAGGGGAGGTGCAGAGGAGGTGCTGCAGGGCAGAGGAACAGCTGTGCAGATACAGACCCTGGACTGAGCTTTGCTGCCTATCAGATACCAGCTCCTCAGTCCTACTGCACATCACATCTGGTCCCAAGCAGGAGGAACAGCACTTGTCCATGTAGAATGTTCAGTGAAGCTCCTGAAGCAGATGGAGTTCTGCCATCTCGGTTTGGACTCGGTGGTCTTTCTGGGTCCCTTCCAGCTCAGAATATCCAGTGATTCTGTGACCCCCTCATGACCCTGGTGTAGCTGCTCAGGAGGAGTTTCTTGCACGTGCCTCTGCCACTCTGTAAATCACCACTAAGGACATCTGCCCCAGCCTTGGATCTGTGTTGGAGACTCTCCATGTTGACTTCAAACACATTTGGGACAGCTCCTCATAGTTCCCCTTTCCACCGCCGCTGAACTTCTGTTGATGCCAGCAGGTAAGTTTTGAAGTTAAATTGGTTTAGTAGAGATACAGAGCAAGAAAAATGTGCTGCCCCTGTGATCCTGAGGCTGCCATGACAGCAGAGCCTGGGCTGTGTTGTGGTTATGGTGCAGGAGAGGCAGGACAGAGTTGGGGCTGGAGCTGTGTGTGAGGCCTGCAGGGGCTCCACCCCAAGGAAGCTGCTCCAGGGCAGTGGGGGGACAACAGTCTTCCTTCTGCTGTGGGGTTAAAAAGCACTGAACTCAGGGACAGGTGGTGAAGGTCAGGCAGTGAAACACGGTCAGGCTGCAGTTTCCTGTTGTGTTGGAGGGAGGTGGCTGCTCGCCCAGAGCCTGATTCTCACTGTGCTTCAGGCTGCTTCCTGCTACATTCCCTGAAAACGCCCTCTTGCAGGATGATGCCAGGGCTATGTGCCTGGTGATTGCTGCTTGTGCAGGGTCTGGAGGGTGGGAACAGAGGGGTTTGGTTCCTAGCTCAGGCTGATGGCAGGAGCACGGAGCAGGCTGGTGTCTGCGTGAGGCTCTGCCCTCACCTGTGGGGAGCTGCTCTGGCTGAGCGGGGCTGGAAATGGCAGCCTGGGCCCTGCTCTGGCTCTGGTGCAGAGCTACAGGACGGCTCCTAGGGCTGTGTGTTCCTGCCATCTGGCAAAGCAGGAATACCTTCTGATCAGGCATATGGCAAATCCAGGGGGCAGAGGTGCTTGGCAGCTCCCAGAATTCCCTGGCTGATCCCGGGCAGTGCAGCTGTGACAGCAGGAGACAGGTGGATGGAATGTTTCCTGCTACCAACAGACTTGCTGGATTAAAATACTCTAGATACAGACAGATGGCCCTAAGCCAGAGGTGCACCTCCCAGGCAAGGCTTTTTCTAGGCTGAAATGTATAAAATGTACAAGAACAAAGCTTCCAGTGATCCTGGTGCTGGAGCTGTGCTGATCAGCAGTGCTGGCAGGGACTGGGGACCTGTTCTGATCCGTGTGGGGAGGCTGGGGAGTAGCAGGGATGCTGTGGAGGAGGGGCTCTGCCTCTGTGGAGAGCTGCAGCTGCAGGTGTTCCCCTTGTTCCTTACCCAGAGCACCAGACCCTGAACCCTGTGCTGAGGTTTGCTCAGTGAGGGAGTGACCAGAGCTCCACTTGGAGCAGGAGATTTCCACCCTGGCTCCCAAGCACAGCCTCTCTTGAAGCCTGATTGCCAAAAAAGTCCTCTTTGGTGTCCTCCAGGGTGGGATGCAGAGTACACCAGCAGGAATGGCTGTGGTTTTGTGTCACCCATTTCTGTAGGACACGGCTCAGAGGGGTCCTTGATGGTGTGGAAATGGAGCCCCAGATCAGCATCACGGTGGCTCTCCCTGTGCTCTTCCTGCTGTGTGAGGCCCTGTTCTACCTCTCCTTTGTCCTGCTCCTGAATAATGGAAGGACTGTAAACAGATCCTGCCTGGCTTTCTGGTTTCCTAGGGGAGACAGGAAGGCTTGGCCACCACCCTCACCCTGCTCCTGTCTTTGTCAGGGATCTGGTGTCCAACAGGAACTGAGCTGGATAAGGTGAGGCCTGGGGACTTGGGGAAGGGGGCTGGGCCCTGCCCTGGGTCCCCTTGTGCCTGTCCTGCCCCAGTCCTCAGCTCTGGCCCCAACTGGGGGAAACTGGTCCTCCCTGGCCCCCGTAGTTGGGTGTGCCTGTGCAGCCACGGGCCCCTATCAGAGCAGCCTTTGCACCTGAGAATTCTCTTTCTTCTTCAGCTTATTCCAAAAGCAAGCAAAAATATGCCTTTTAGCCTCATTTCAGCCATCTCCCTGTTTCCCCTGGTCAAATATTTTGGTGAGCAGAGCATGTTTGGGTTTGGGGCCAGAGGGAGATTGAAGAGCAGCTTTGGGTGCCAGGCCCTGGTTGGTTCCTGGGCACTGGGGCTGTGCCGTGGCTCTCACGGGGGGCACGTGGAAGGACCCTTTTCCAGTACCCCAAACACCATTTGGGACTTGCTCCACAGCACAAGGGGGTAGCTGGATGAACTGGTTCAGGCTGGGCTTGTGGCACCTGCTTTGAGGACAAGAGGACCTAGGACCTTTGCCTCAGCACCAGGAGCTGTGTCCTGGCTGTAGATTCCTTTCCTGCTCCAGGCAGGCTCATGGATGTGCCTGGAGAGGGTCAAATCCTGCCCTAGCACTGCACCCTGAGGTTGCCTGTGGGGACCAACGGGGGATTTGGTGGCTCTGCTGCTCCCTTTGGCAGTGCTGGCTGGTCCTATGGCAGGGCTGTGCTGGGTGTCACAGCCCTCCCCCTCTTCCTTTCTGCGGGGGCAGGAAGGACCAGATTTCCTTCCTGTGCAGGGTTGAGGGTCAGGGGCAGTTGTGGTGAGAAAAGCCTTCCCCCTCCTGCAGCTGCTGCCGAGCCCCACAGTCCTTCCCACCCCGGGCCACTGAGCAGCAAAGCTCTGCTGGGCTGCACCATCCCGACTCCCTTGGCCCTCCTGGTGTCCTCCAGCCCCTGCTCGGGTGGGAATCCCTGACTACCCCTACTCCAGTGCAGGTGGGGTGTCCCCACTGAGCCCCTGGGACCCCGCTGGGACAGAACCACTGCCATCCCACCATAGGAACGTAAGGATTTAAAACCAAACCGTGTAGGAAAAGCGAAAGCCAGTAGATCCGGGAGCCTGGGGGCGTCTCTTCCTCCTTCCCAGCGCCTTCAGCTGCTTCCTGTCCTACCTTATCTCTCTCTTGCAGAGGTGTCCCAGGCTCCATGTGCTCTTGTGGGGAGCAGCCAGGGCTGGAAGTCATCATGGGGGATTTGTAGAAGACAGAGCCTGGCAAGAGATGTGAGGCCTTCCTGAAGGTAGGAGAGGTCCCAGCCAGCAAGGAAAGAAGGGAAGTGGGATCCATGCTTCTGTGTGAATAAATAGGGTGGGTGGGATGGAGGGGAAGGGACGGCGCTTCTTCTCCTTTGGGGTGCTGTGGGTGAGTTGCCGTGTGGGAAGAAGCTGGTCTGGTTGGGAGCTGGGGACAAGCAAGGCCATTGGTGACTCGTGGATGCTCCAGAGCCATGTTCCTGCTCTGGATCTGGAGGAGGGAAGCAGTGGGAGAAAAGGCTTGGGGAGTGAAGGAGCTGGGAACAAACTGGGCCATGGAAGGGCCCCATGTGGCCCACCGTGGTTCATTGGGGTTAGAAGGGGCTTCATTCCCAGCCCAGCTGTGATGCCCAATGCTCCAGTGAGGAGCTGGAGTGTGTGTGGGAGCCATGGTCTCCTGAGGCTACATCCCGGTTGGCATCCAGGTTCTGCCCTGGCCCAGGGTGCCAGGGGTGCAGTTCAGGCTCTGCAGCCCCAGAGGTTTTTTGCCATCTCAGCACAAGAGCTGGAAAATAAATGGGCAAAAAGCTGTGCCAACTTCTTGTCACCAGCTCCGTGTCACCAGCTCCTGGCTCAGTGAAGTGGCAGGTTTGTGCCAGAGTTTGGGATGCTGGGGCTTGGCAAAAGCCCCCAGCGGTGCTTGGCGCTGCCCGGGGGACTGGAGCTGCCAGCGGGGATAGGGTGGGTGGGACACAGCCTGTGCCATCCTGGGATGCCCGTCCGTGAGGCTGCCGCAGTTCCCACGGTGGGCTGGGGGCCCTCGGCCCATCCCACGCGGGTCCCCGCCGGCCTGGCCGGTTCTCCGAGGCTCCTGGGGCAGAGGCCGCCGGCGGACGCTCCTCCTCTGCGGGAGGCAGGCAAGGACTCGGGGTGGGGCTTTGCCGAGCGAGAATCCAGAGTCCGGCCAGCCCGGGGAAGTTGCAAGGGCCGAGCACCCCGGAGAGGCGAGGCTGCCGCCCACCCGTGAGTCTCTGCCCTCGGCGGGCACGTCCAGAACGGGGCTGGCCAGGAGCCATCTCCTGCTGCCATGGGAAGGGGTGCCTGGGGAGCCGGGGGTGAGGGCAGGGGGCTGGGCTGGGCTGGGAGTCCCCCGGCTGTCAGCGGTGGGGACAGGATCGGTGTAAGTGTCCCCTTGCCAAACCCCCTGCAGGGACCCCCCTGTGCTGCGGGGCACCTGGGCTGACCGAAAGCTTTGGCTCCTGGAGCCGTGTGCTACTGGAACAGGGCATTTCCCCTCCTTTGTCCCTGTGGGACAACCCCTGGAGCAGAGACACCCAGGGATAGTGGCGCCAAACCCTGGGCTGGCTCCCAGGGAGCCCAGGATCCCCCATCCCGCACAGCCCCAAATGGCCACAATTTGCCCGTGGGGGACGTTGTGCTGCCACAATTTGCAATGTCCCCCGCCCATTTCTGGTGCTGGGTTCTATCCCACCCCTCTCCATCCCAGGGACCTCCAGGGCGGGGCACTGAGCTGTGCTGCAGGAGAGCTGGTGTTTACCCTGCCGGGTCACGCAGCCTTTGTCTGTGCCTCAGTTTCCCCCAGCATGGAAAGGCACTTCTGGCAGTGGGAAGGGAGCCCTGGTTGTTCCCTCCTCCTTGTGCAACCAGCCCTGCTCTCCCCAGTGCTGGCGGAAGCAGCTGGAGCTGCCTGCACACCAGGAGCTTCCTCAGAGCCTCATGGGACCAAGGCTGGGAATGGACTGTTCCTTCCCGCTGCCCTGAACCGAGGCTGGGGATGGACTGTTCCTTCCTTCTGCCCTGAACTGAGGCTGGGGAGCAGAGGAATTTGGCTCCAAGCAAGTGGCTCTCAGCTCCTTCTGGCCAATGTCCTCACAGCGGGGTGGCTTTTGGGGACAGCTGCAGTGGGGTGCTGAGCTGTGGGGAAGGTGCATGAGGTGCTGGAGCAGAGTGTGGGGACTGGGATACTCTGTGGAGGCATCTTGAGCTGGAGCAGGAGGATGCTGCACCCCTGGTTGTGCCCAGTTACCTGAGCTGCTTTGTTCCTCCATGGAGACAGAAATCCAAAGCCCAGTTAGGGGGCCAATTATGGGGCTGTGCTCGTTACCTTCTGTTCTGTTCTGTGCCTGTGACCTCTGTTCCCCATGGGCTTCCTGCTCCTTGGGTGAAGCTACTGCCTGTGAGAGCCGGGGGTGCCGAGCAGCATCTTGTTTTCCATGCAGGATGGGCTGTTGGCAGCCAGACATTCCCCAGCAGCCAGAAAAACCTTTGGCCACCCAGAGTGGCCAAACACCCAGCCTGGCATGTGGCCAAGCCTCACCCTTCCCAGCTCACCCTGTGGCCCTGGCTGCAGATCCCAGAGGTCCAGGCTTGGAAATCCACCTCCAGGGTGGTGTCAGGGTGTGATGTCCCCATGGCTTGGATGGATCCCTAATGCTGCTCCCCCCTGAGCTGGTGAGGTCCGAATGTTTCCAGAGCTGTAAGGGATGGAGGGGTCCCACTCTCTGCTGGGCCCTGGACAAAGATTTTGAGCAGCTCCAGGAGCTTGTTGTCCCTTCTGAGGCTCAGTTCTGCCCCGCCTGGGAGCGCGGCTCTCTGGCTCCAGGTTTTATCTCCAAGTAACGAGCTGTGTTCCTGGGCGGAGTCAGGACTCCAAGGACTGAATGGCTGCGGACTGGGGGCACCTGCTTGGCACCAGCCGCTTGAGGTGCTGACAATCCCTCCAAAGGACTCCTGGGCACAAAACCTGGAGGGTTCTCCTTTAAATAAGCCCAGTACATGCTCCAGGACAGCGGCCCCAGAGCTGCTGTGCTTCCGTCTGTGTGTGGGGCCCGCAGATGGGCTCGGAGCATCCCCTGCACAACGGTGGTTGGGGCAGGAAAGTGTTTAGAGGGCAGTCCTGGGAACCCCAGCCTTGGTTTGAGAATGCTTAGGAGGGCTTTTCTCCACATTTGCATTCAAAGCTGCTTTGACCAAGCCAAGCCAAGGCACTGTGAGCAGTTTAGATAGGGCTGAGGGTGTTTGCCCTGTCGGGCTGGGCATTTGCCTGGGCTCAGCTGCTCCTCTTCCAGGTTAGCACTGTCATATTCATAATGGAAAAAACCCAGGCAAACACAGGAGCCTTTTAGCCTCCTGCCACGCCTCTGCTACAAGGTAAAATATATCAAGAGCACCGCAACTTCCTTGAAGGTGACACTGGCTCCTCAGGGACGCCTTTCTTGCCCTACCAAGCAAGGGATGTGGCTGGGACGGGGTGAACTGGTGGCTGCCTGGAGGAAGGTGGGGAGCTGCTTCCTCCTCACAGTGCTGGAAGAGCAGCCTGGGCCCATTTGAGACCTGAGTGTTTCCCAGGGCTTGGTGCCAAGTCCTGGGGTGGTGGTGACTGGTCCTGGGGCATCCCCACGACCCAAAAGCCTTTCCTGAGGCACTGTCACCTGCATTTCTTCTGCCTTCAGCTCTGGGGTGCTGCTTGGGGTGTCCCAGGCTGGTACCTGGCTGATTTTGCCCTGGTCAGGTGGGGGTGTCCCTGCCCCTGCCTGCCCAAAGGGGACAGTGTGCAAGTGTCCCCCTATGCCCCATGGCTGCCCTTGGGTGTGCACCTGTGGGTGCTCGGGGCAGGGGGGGCAGTCCCAGGGGTGCATCCCGCTGCTGTCCCACTGTCCCATCCAAGGGGTGGTGACTTGCCCCAGCCTGGGCCCTGACATGTTCCCTCTCCCCAGGCCTCAGCCAGCAGGGGCCATGCGATGCTCCCTGAAACGCTCCCTCATGGCTCTGCTCGCTGCCTCCTTCCTCCTCCTCCTCCTCCTCCATGGGGGCAGCCGGCAGGAACAGGATCCCCTGGAGGTGAGTCCCCAGCCACTTATGTCCCACTGGAGAGGCCACTGGAGCATCCACCATTCCTTCCTGCCCCACATGGACCCCGACCTCAGCTCTGCTCTCTTTCCTGCCCCGTGTCACCCCCAACCCGCAGCTCCACCTTCTTCTCTCCCTGGGGTTGCCCTGGGCAGCTGGACCCCCTTGAATCCAGGAGTTGGGAGGGCGGGACAGGGGCTCCCCTTCACTTCTGGGTCCCCCTGTTGTCATCCCCCCCTTGCTGCATGGTGCTCTGGGGTGTGACCTGGCTGCCTGTGGCTCCCGTGCAGGTGGAGCTCAGGGGCCTGGCCCCCGACAGGATCCTGCAGCTGCTGCAGCCAGAGGGAGCCCAGCGCATCCTCAGGGACTCACCTGAGCTCTCTGCACTCCACAACGTCTCCTACCAGCTCCTCGCTGGCTCCCCAGCTCCCCGAAAAAGTGAGTGGTCCTGGACCCCTGCACTGGGCCCTGGGTGTGCACATCTGTCCCATCACAGCTTCACATCCCAGCATGGACCTGCCCCTTCACTGCTGCTGGGGCAGGGAGAGGCTGCTGCAGCCTTTTTGGGTGGGGACCTGCCCACAACCTCCTCCAAAACCTCCTCAGCTTTCACTGCTCACTCTGGGGATGGAGGAGTGGGGGAAATTCCATGTGCTCCAAGCAGGGTCCAAGTTTCTGCACCTTGGGACTGAGGTGACTGCAGGTGTTTGGGCTTCCCAAACTTCTGTGGGGAGGGTTGGTGAGATCCCATCTCCCTGGGGTTGAGGTTCCAGTGGAGATGGGGAGCTGAACCACTGGGACAACCTCACAGTGTGAGAGAAATGGGCCAACCTCTTGGACAGGCGCACAAGAAGCAATTCCCATGCAAATCCCACGGGAAGGAGCTCAGGGCAACCCCCATGAGGCCATGCTGGCACCAGCATGTGGATGGTGCTGCCCAGACCAGCAGCAAGAGAAGCTGAACCAAGGCAGCCACTGCTGGGCCATGGGGAGAGCAGAAGGTGCCTGATCCCAGTGTGGGTGCATCCCCATGAGGCGTGGAGTAGGGAAAGCTTCCAGGATGTGCAGCCATACCAATAAGCCATTCCTGCCCTGTAGACTCTCTCTTCCCAGTTACTTGCCTGGGTTTGGCTTTTTTAAAGTGTTTTCCAGGAATATTTCTCCTTCAGAGGAGCCCCTCCCTCATCAGCCTGCCTCTTGCTGTCATTTGGACCAATTTTGGGCCCCTCCTGAGACACTGGAGGCTTCAGCTTCAGGAAGGACCCACTGGCCTTGGACATGGGGTTACAAACAGCACTGACCCTGCAGGCTGGCCATGGGAAGAGATTTTTGGAGCCCTCTCATTACATCTTGCAGGGAAGAACATCACCATGGTGATCCCAGGTCACCCCTCTGCCTACTCATGCCTTTCCCTTGCCTTGCAGAATTCCTGGCGGTAGGATTGGCGTCCGTGCAGAGGCCGCGTGGTTTCTACCTGCTGGCCACGCTCCAGTCCCTCTTCAGCCAGTCCACGGAGGAGGAGCTGCAGGAGATGGTGGTGGTGGTGCACCTGGCCGACACCAATCCTGGCTGGAACGTGCGCGTTGCCACCACCATCACCCAGAAGTTTGCTCGCCACATCCTTCTGGGCCAGCTCCTGCTCATCCACGCTCCCCCCGAGTTCTACCCCTCACTGGAAGGCCTCAAGAGGAACTTCAACGATGCGGAGGAGCGGGTGAGGTTCCGCTCCAAGCAGAACGTGGACTACGCCTTCCTGCTCGCCTTCGCTGCCAACCTCTCCTCCTACTACCTGATGATCGAGGATGATGTGTGGAGTGCCAGGTCCTTCCTGACGGCCATCCGCAGGGCATTGGCTTCCCAGGAGGGCTCCAACTGGGCCACCCTTGAGTTCTCCAAGCTGGGCTACATCGGGAAGCTCTACCGCTCCAGTGACCTTCCTCGCCTGGCTCACTTTCTCCTCCTCTTCTACCAGGAAATGCCCTGTGACTGGCTGCTGGTCCACTTCCGCCAGCTGCTTGCCCAGAAGGATGTGATCCGCTTCAAGCCATCTCTCTTCCAGCACATGGGCCTCTACTCCTCCTTCCAGGGCACTGTCAACCGGCTGGAGGATGAGGATTTCCAGGCCGATGCCTTGGACCTTCCAGACAACCCGCCAGCATCCCTGTACACCAGCATGTCCATCTTTGAGAACTACGAGCCCCGCAAGGCCTACAGCTCAGCACAGGGCTACTTTTGGGGTAAAGACCCAGCAGCTGGCAGTACCTTTTCCATCGTGTTCCAGCAGCCAGCCCGAGTCAGCCGTGTCCGGGTGCGCACGGGCTCTGTGGAGCGCCCGGGCGATTTCCTGCGCGCAGGGCTGCTGGAGCTGGGCCGGCGCCAGGACCGTGGCCGGGACTGCTCCTCTTATGTCCCCGTGGGCTCCTTTGAGAAGGGAACCCTGGAGCAGCAGGGCCTGGAGAAGGTCCTGCCAGGGCCTGTGGAGTGCGTGAGGATCCGGGTGACCCAGGACCAGAGCGAGTGGCTCATCATCCAGAGCATTGACATCTGGACCACAGCAGGCACTTGAGCAGGCGTGGCAGGATGTCAAAGCAGTTGGATTTGGTTCTAAGAGGTCCTTTATTTTTCTCATTCCCTTTTTGGATAAAAAATTAAGTTATTGACTCCCACTGCCCCATGTCTGGATGGATGGGAACCACTGCTGTGGGCTGTGGATGGGTCTAGGAGCAGAGCCCCTCAGGATGTGCCTGCTGGGGGATGCCCCCGTGAGCACAGGAAAGGGAAGAGGCTTGGGAATTCCAGGCTGGGCTAGTAGAAAACATTTCCTCCCAGGGAGGATGATGTACAGGACAAAGCTGATCAGCTAATTAACAAACCAAGCAATTAATCAGGCAGTGGCATTTTTTGCAGCCTTTCCACACCTTACCTTCTGTAAGTTTTCTAACTTTTTCCAAAACTCTTGATTTCTAATTGCATTTTTTCCCTTCTCTCTGATCCTATTTCCTGGCTGTTCCTGGAGGAGTCGGGAAAGGTCTAGGGCTGCTGCTCACCGAAGCCCTCACCCTGCAGGCTCATTAGGTTCGTGGCAGCAGGAAGCCCCCGCTGGTGCCCGCCCATGTCCTGGTGCCGATCGGGGGCGACGGCCACCAGATGGACCCATCGGCCCAGCCCCGGCAGCACCTCCCACCAGCGTTGCTTGTTCCCGCCCTCGAAGGGAAAAAATCAGTTCCCAGGGACCACACCTCGTGTCCATGCGGGATTCACACGGAGAGGGAAGGACAGGCAAAGATGGGGCTTCTACAATGGGGACAAAGGCCCAGAATTGAGCACCAGGAAACAAAGATGGGCCAAGGAAAATGTGACCTCGGTATAATGTGAAGCTCTGGGTCCTTTTTAGCCCAGTGAGGCCCTGAAAGGTAACTGGAGTACACATAGGCTCTCAAAAGCTGCTGTTTGGGTTTGCCTGGCAGGGTCAGCTTGGAGGGCTGGATGCTCCACTAGCAGCTGTTGGCCCCAGCATGCAGGGCAGTGACTGGCACCTCTCCCAGTTAGGCTTTTAGCAACAATTTCTCAGCTTCCTGCAAAGGAAGAATTCCAATCTGCTCAGCCTTCCCACGGGATAGCCCGGAGAAGTTAAGTCACTAACCTGTGCCAAGCAGGACTCTGGTCTGCCCATGTTCCAAGCCTGGCCCTCCTGGAGCAGTGCAGTCACTGTCAGCTGGGAGCAGTGCCACGGACACTCCTGCAGGGCCATAACCACAGCTTTGGCTTGAAGTGGCATCAGCTCAGCTGCTGGGCACTGGGAGGCAGCCAGAGAACCCCAGACCAGACATGATGGGATTTTTCCTTGAAAAAAAGCCACCCCGGTAGTAGGTCTTTGTCTGCATTTAATACAGAGGTGCTACACCATAAACTCCACTGCCTCTTCGACATTGCAAATGTTCTCAGTGGGATCAGTTCATTCACATAGCAGAACCACTCCAGCTTTCTCCACACAGCCCAAGTCTGGTCAGAGCTCTTGGAGTGTTCTGAGTGGCACAAGTGTCCGCTTCCCAGGGCCCCGGCAGGTGTTTCCATTGCTCCAGGAGAGCCTTTGCCCCAGTTCTCTTGGACACAAATGCTGCTGCCCACCCTGGGAGAGCACCAAGGGTCACCAGTGTGGGTACAAATGGAAAGGTTTCACCCCAGGAGGTTTTTATTCACTGCTAAAGCACAAAGAGATAGAAATGTAAATCAGCCTTTTACCTCTTGGGCTCTTACTGGTGTAGGTACTAACAGGTTTTGTGATATTCACCTGCCCAGAAACAAGCCGCAGTCTCAGTTATGCTGGTGTAAACCTGGACAGACTCCAGAGGAATGGAAATCTCTCCATTTACACCAGGATGAGTGGAAGCAGCAGTGCCCACTGGCATAAACCTCCTCCCCTTTGTTCCTGTGCTGCACACGTGGCTCAACACCACAATGCCAGTGCACACTGAAGGAGGAGGAGGTGGCTGCTGCATCCTGGAGAAACATCACATAATTTATCCCACATCAAAATTCTCCCACTATTTTTATCCCAGGAAGACACAACCAGTTCCCAGTGTTCCGTTCCCAGCCCCTGTCCCTGCAGGGGGTGGGTGATGGAGCCCTGTGTCCGGCCGAGCTCCACACGGCAGCCATAGCCCAGGGCCACCATGGCCGGGCAGGGGAAGGGCAGGGGACAGGACCAGAGGAGCCTTTGGGGCTGCTGCTCCCTCTGGAAACAGCGAATCAGGGGAGTTGGAGGTTCCATTCCAACACTGGTGTGTCCTGGTGCAGCAGAGCCCAGCAGGGCCTAGCTCAGCATCTTGTGCCGGTCGAACACCGTCTTCCTCTGCTCCTGCACCTGCCGCTTCCAGCGCTGCTGTGCCCCCTCCACCCGCTCCAGCACCGTGTTGGCCCTGGCACCAGCTGGGGCGGGCACTGTGGCCAGGGAGCGAGTATCCTGCAAGGAAAGGAATGGGGCTGGAGACCAAGCTATGCCCAGCCCTGGCACAGAGGGAGGCAGCTGACTTGGGGAGAAACTGCACCTGAAAGAGCAGTTCAAGGTTTGAGTTGTTCTGATGAAGAACCTCCTTTTCAGAGCTCCTCAACATCAGCCCCCAAGTCCTTGCTCCTGGGGATCACCCACGATTCCATATAAAAGTCCCCAGGAGAGGAATTGCACTAAGTGTAAAGCTCTGCTGAAAATCTACTCTTGGAGTCTGCAAGGAGCCACAGTGCTGAAGTGAACCACATCCCCCTGCTAAAACCAGGCTGATGATAGATGGAGATCCATCATGGCACAGGAACAAGGCCTATCCCAGAGCATTTACAGTCCAGCACACGAGAGTGAGATAAACCTCACCTAAGACCAGGCATTTACCATGTGCAACTGGATTAGGATTTGAATTATTGCTGCAGAGCAGGGTGCAAGCCCATGACTTTAGGATACAATTCATCTCCTTCTGCAGGACCTCCTTTTTCAGCAGAGGGATGCAATGGATGGACTGTGAACACTGGAGCAGCTGCTCCTCACTTCCATCAGAGTATGAAGGACTTGGGCCACATAGTTTATACTCACAACAAAGTACAAACAGGACAGTCCAACCCAGCGCTGAAACTGCATGAATTTTATGCAGCAAGAAATTTGTCCTCCCCCAAAATTGGTGTATGACAAAGAGAGAAAGAGGGAGAGAGAGGGAGAGAGAGGCACTTTCTTTGCTGCTGGGTCCTAATCTTTTTGCCCATGATTTGTATGCCAGTGTCCCACAAAAAGATGGGGTTTGAATGAAATTGTGCTCTGGGGAGAAACACAAGGAACAATAGCCTGGATACAACAGGGCCCAGTCCTGGAGCAGGATCAAAGAGCTCCTCAGAGGCCAGTGTTTTAAGTGTCTAGAAGATGTTTCAGCCAACACTTAAGCTCATCCTTCCCTGGAAGCTCAGCACCACAAAACTCTACCTGGGACACTGCACAAACAGGATCTGTTTGACATTTGGTTCCCTCTAGATGGACAAACCAAGTTCAGGCCAGCTGGTACACAGCCCTCTCTGCCTCTGAGGGCAGGGCTGGCCTTGGGCTCGTTACACAGAACTTTGAATATTCCTTATGCTTTTGCATGACATGCAGAGATCTAAGATCTGTGTAAGTGCCACCAAAGCAGCAGTGCTGGTCCCTCACTGGATCAGAGGGACAAGCAGGAGGTCACTGTTTCCCTGTCCCCCATTCTCATGTCCCCCCCTGCCCCCTCACCTCGCTGTCCTCCTCATTGTGCAGGGGCTGGGTGTAGGGGTCTGGCTTGCGGATCAGGGGGTCCACGAGCACCAGGAACGCCATGTACAGCAGCAGGGCCCCCACCACTGACAGGTAGATGATGATGATCACCTGCAGTTGAGGACAGCACAGGGTGAAAGGATCAGCAGTGTAGATAAGAAGCACTAGAGAGGTCAGGAAGGTCCTTTGCAGCTGCCTCTGATGTGTGATCTCTTGTTCTCATTTTGCTCACAAGCATCTCTTGCTCTTGCCGGGACATTGAGGTTGTGCCATCACTGCACAAACTGTGCTGATGCTCTCACTGTGCCAGCTGAGGGCATGTTCTGCACGTAAGAGGCAACGAGATGGGGCCCTGGTCAGAGATGCTTGGCACTGTCACACATCCCCAGCAAGAAGACTGGGCTTCCACACTGCTCCTCACTGCCAGGAGTGCCCCTGGCGCGGACACAGAATCACAGAAATCATGGAATCGCAGAAGTCACAGAATTTCTGAATCACTGAGGTTGGAGAAGATGTCTGAGATCATGGAGTCCAACAGCTGTGACCAATCCCCACCTTGTCACCCCACCCAGAGCACTGAGTGCCACATCCGGTTGTTCCTTGAACTCCTCCAGGGACGGTGACTCCACCACCTCCCTGGGCAGCCCCTTCCAGTATCCAACACCCTTTTTGTGAAGAAATTATTCCTAATGTCCACCTAAACTTCCCCTGGTGCATCTTAAGACCATGTCTTCCTGTCCTGTCACTGGTTGCCTGGGAGAAGAGGCCAATCCCCACCTGGCTACAGCCTCCTTCAGAGAGTTGGAGAGAGTGAGCCCCTGGCACTGCCGCCATGTACTCAATGTGACAGTTTTCTCTCTCTGGGCTCTTCTCCAGAAACCTCCCTGGCAGTGCCTGGGCTGGTGTGCCACAGCAGGGAGCAGGGCACAGGCAGGGACTGCAGTTACCCTGGGCTGGTGTGCCACAGCAGGGAGCAGGGCACGGGCAGGGACTGCAGTTACCCTGGGCTGGTGTGGCACAGCAGGGAGCAGGGCACGGGCAGGGACTGCAGTTACCCTGGGCTGGTGTGGCACAGCAGGGAGCAGGGCACAGGCAGGGACCGAGCTCAGATACCTTGATGGTGGTGGTGCTGCGCTCCTCATACTTGCACTCGCAGAGCAGGCAATAGGCCTCCACGTCATTCCCGGGCACTGGCATGGGCTCCACCACGTGCAGGCAGTTGCTGCAGCACAAACAAACCACAATCAGCAGCAGCACGAGGCGAAACCAGCTGCAAGGACACTGGGGTGACTTTTTCTGTGTCCCAGCTTTCCTGTCAGGCTGATAACACTGATCCGGTGTTAAGAGCTCCCCTCACAGCCTAGCTGACCCAAAGTCCCTGGGATAGACCGTCCCAGTGCCTTTTCCAGGGATTCAGTTCAGGTGGAAGGGACTGGAGGGCAGACCCTACATCTGCCAAGAGCAGTGGGTTAACATATCATCTCAGATTCCTCAATTTCTGTTTAAAAAATGCCCCTGGCCTGAGTTGAACATCACCCACCAAAGCAGCTCTCTCTGCAAACACAAGGCAGAGAATCCATTCCTCAGCACCAGCTGGGAATTCCAGAGCTTGGCTGTCATGGACCGACCCCTGAGGCTGCCCCCACTCACTCACCAGTCCTTCTGGGACACATTCTTGTTGTAGATGTGCCCGCTGATGTTGCGGTACGGGGGGCAGATGCACTTGCAGCGAATGTCCTCGGAGCTCTGCAGGGCACAGGAGCCATGTGAAGGAGGGGACACAGCTCCGGCCCCTCACACCCCACCTCTGCTGTGCCCCACAAATGGCTCAGTGTCACCCACCTTGCTGGCCTGTGCTGGGGGACACAGGACACAGCCCAGCAACACCAGCAGCAGCACGGGGCTCACAGAGTTCCGGGAGCTCTGGGCAAACATCCTGGGAGCCTGAGGGAACAAAACTCACGTACAGGATAGAGCATCTCAGCTGAAAGCAGCTACAATGAGATAGTCAGAGATTTTTTTTGGCCCACTTGCCTCTGTTTTGCCCAGGAAGAAGAAATTTATTCCTGAATCATGGCTGATGCCAGCCAGAAACTCTTGGAAACACTTAACACAGATCCCAAGAACACTCCTGTCAGAAGAGCTTCCACCACGTACAACCACACATCCAAACTACCCCAGCCCTGCAAAAATATTGCTGATTTCCTTACAACTGGACTTGCACAAAACCTCCTGCTCCTCTCTTACTAACCTGGAGCCCAGCTATAGATATTTTGGTGCTGACAGTTTTGCTCAGTAAAAGACACAGAACCAGGAAAACCATGGAGCAAGAGTGACCTAAAGCAGTACACTGGGGCCTCCCTGCTGCACCGTCATGGATGATAAACCATTCATCTTCTGACACTCAGAGTCTTGCTGCTGAAGGGGATGATGTATTTTCCTGTCACCAGCTATGGGAAAGGGATAGAATATTCCTAAGTATTCCGAACCAATTCGTAAACCTCCTTTATCCCAAGATACTTGTTCAGTAAATCCTGATTTTAAAATTACTGCAAGCTGGTAGCTTGGTGAATTCATTAACACCTTTTGCTACATTTCACAGAATAGTTTGGGTTGGAAGGGACCCTAAATATCATCTCCTTCCAACCCCCATGTGTGTGGATAAAGTTGTTCCAGAGACATGTGCTTCCACAAATCCATAAGAATATGTATTTATTCCCTGTGCCACAAAAGGCAAGTTGGCCTTGGCCAGGCTGGTGTTCACCCTCAGAGAGAAAAGATGGAGCAAGTGTTGGGGACCTTGGGACAGCACAAAAGAGCTGCTTCAGCAGAGGAAGGGGAAGGGAATTTACACCTTCATTAATCAGCTCCCAGGTAATCCCACAGCTCACTCCAGGTACTTGTACTCCATCACCTGACCAGATTCCATTGGGATTTAAATCACTGCAATATTCCATCACCCTTTGCTTTATCTTATGTCAACACCTTAAATTCACATAATGGATTACGAACACCAAGTTCATTTCTTCCTTATCTAAACAAAACACCAGCCACTTCTAAGATGCCAGACGTCCAAAATGCATCCCAGTCCTATCACCTTATCTCAGGATTTATTAAGGTTTTGCACCAGTTTCAAAACTCTCCTCAAACAACAGTCCTTTCCTGCAGGACTCCCCTGCACATCAGGGGTTCAGATCTTCATCACAGATTTGGGGAACAGGCCTGATCTGAACTGCCCGGTGCACTTTCCCCATTTTAAGTGGGACTGGACTTTTGTTTGAATTTTTAACACAACAATAGGCACGTACCTGGAATTTAGTTTTAGCCTCTCGGTTGAGTTCAGAACATCTAAAGAACTCATAAATGTCACTTTTAATAACAGTAGGGGGAAACACATGATCTATTACAGCATAAACAAAAACCTGGAACCTGGGCAGAGTTCACGCACCATGAACTGCAGAACACCTTCAGCCACACAAAGGATAATTAAGGCGTATTTATCTCCAAGTTTGACAGCAAAGGGACACGTGCACACATGCCTTAAAGCTATTTTTTCCAGACCATCAGCCCAGCCCACAGCAGCCATGTGGCCAAAAGCAGCTGCATCTGGACGAAAACCCATCAGCACAGTAAGCACAGCAGAGGGTACGTGGTTCAGGTGACGTTCTCAGGGGCCCTGAGTGAGTGTGGCAGCTCCCAGGATGAGCCCCCACGAGAGGCTGCCCGGAGCACAGCTGCACACAGCCACCCCGCACTCCTCCCTGGGGGCACCTAACAATCGCCTCATCTTTACCTCCGCATCCCTGGCAGTGCCCAAGGCCAGGCTGCACGGGGCTTGGAGCAGCCTGATCTCGTGGAAGGTGGCCCTGCCCATGGCAGGCGTTGCGACTGGGTGAACTTTATGGTCCCTTCCCACCCAAACCATTCTAGAATGATTCGTGAACATCACCTGGAGCCCTTCTAAGACTCCGGCACGTTTCCCATCCCGGATCGAACCACCCCCGACACTGACCCGGGCCCAGGGTAGGGCCGGACCCCTCAATTCCCGCCGCAGGCCAGGCTGCTTCCTCAGCCCTCCTGGGGCTTCCACCGCCCGGTCCCACCCGGCCTCCCGGGATGCCTCCGCGGCAGTGCAGGCCGCCGCCGCGAGCCCCGGGTCCTGCACAGCCCTGCCCCGAGTGCGGGGAGCGGAGCGGTGCCAGGGCCGGGCCCGGGTCCGCTCTCGGGCCTCCGGCCATACCTGCCCCGTATCTGCCCCGACCCTGTCCGTACCTGCCCCGTACCCGCCCCGTACCTGCCCCTCGCTCCGGCCCGAGTGCGGCCCCGCCCTGCAAGCCCCGCCCCGGCCCTCCCCGCGCACCCATTGGCTACGGGGCGTGACGCTCGGTGACAGACAGCACCGCTGGCCAATCGGAGGCCAGAAGCGCGGCCGGGTGCTGAGGGCGGGTCCGCGCTCCGCAGCGCTGCGGGGACGGGG
>VYZT01009684.1:574-47959 GCA_013400735.1 Pomatostomus ruficeps | reverse complement strand
GAGCCGCATCGGCGCAGCCGGGGATGTTCGGCGGACATGGCTCCCGCCTGGCTCCCCGCGCGGGGCAGCGCCGCTCTGTCCTGGGGCTGGGCCGCGGGATGGCCCCGCTCCTTCTCAGCCCCTTCTCCCCTCACGGCCCCGCTCTCCCGTCATGGCCCCTCTCTTCTCCCACAGACTCCGTTACCCCCTCACACCCCGCTCTCCTCTCATGGCCCTGCTCTCCCCTCACGCCGGCGGTGCTGCTGTGTCTATCAGAGGGAGAAGCCCGGGCCGCAGTGCTGCCCTTGGTTCTGTTTGTGGCTGATTGATGGTTATAGATCATATCAGTGATCCTTTAGGTTCAAAGGCTTCGGTCCTGCCGTGAACCTCTTGTATTTCAGACTGGTGACACGTTTTAAAAGCCTCGTCCTTGTGCCAAGAGGAATGTGTCTTTCCAAGGCCACGGGGTCTCGTGTTGGCCCAGAGAAGATTCCCGAGATGTGGTTCTTGTAGTACCTCGGGTTTGCCCCACTTTCTGTGTCTCCACCCTTCAGGTGTGCAGACACCGCCAGCCTTGGCTTTGCTCCGGTGGCAGCTCCCAGGAGGCTTCATTCACAGCTGGAGGGATTGAGGGGCTTCTCTGCTTCTCTGGCACTTTGCTGCTTTACCTGGTGCAGATTTACCTGATCTGAGCTGCTGGATAAAGTCAGGACCTAATTTTTTTTTCAGGTAAAATAAAATCCCTTGATGGAAAAAAAAAAAAAAAAAGACCCAAACCTCTGGTTCCCTGGTTTAATTTCTAGAAATAGAATCACAGAATCAAATAGGTTGAAAAAGACCCCTGAGGTCAACGAGTCCAATCTGTGCCTGACCCTCACCCTGTCATCCAGTCCAGTGCACTCAGTGCCATGTCCAGGTGTTCCTTGGACACCTCCATGAATGGGGACTCCACCACCTCCCTGGGCAGCCCCTTCCAATGCCTGACCACCCTTTCCATGGAGAAATTCCTCCTGATGTCCAACCTGAACCTTTCCTGGTAAAACTTGAGGACGTTTTCCCTTGTCCTGTCCCTGTTCCTGGGAGCAGAGCCCGACCCCCCCAGCTGCCCCCTCCTGTCAGGGAGTTGTGCAGAGCCAGAAGGGCCCCCTGAGCCTCCTTTGCTCCAGGCTGAGCCCCCCCAGCTCCCTCAGCTGCTGCTGGTTCTCCAGACCTTTCCTCAGCTCTGGACTCTCTCCAGCCCCTCAGTGTCCTTCCTGGACCCATCTGCCATGGACCACTCATGGGAGGGTGTTTCCAGTCCTGACAGAGTCTGCTTCTTTGATGAAAATAAAAATGCATATAATAAGGTGAGGTCCATTCAGCCAGAAATAGGTGTAGATCAGAGGGGAAATGCCCGTTTGGCAGATAGTTCTGTCTCTCTGGTAGTTTTAACTTTCTAGAAATGAGTAAATAGTCGAGACTGCTTGTTTTAGGGCTTGTAGAATGTACAGGTTGTGAAGACTGCCAGGTTTTAAAATGTCCCACACTGCTCTGTGCCCCCAGCATGGGAATTACTGATGTAAAAGTGTTTTCATAGAGTCATAAAGTCATGGAGTGGTTTTGGTCAGGAGGGACCTTAAAGATCATCCCATTCCACCCCCTGCCACTATCCCAGGCTGCTCCAAGCCCCATCCAACCTGACCTTGGACGCTTCCAGGGATGGGGCAGCCACAGCTGCTCTGGGCACCCTGTGCCAGGGCCTCATCACCCTCACAGGGAAGAATTTTCTCCTCATACTTAATCTAAACCTACTGTCTTTCAGTTTGAAGCCATTCACCCTTGTCCTGTCATTGCATGTTCTCGTACATAGTTTTGTAAATAATATTCTAAAGAGTTTTCTCACCCCATTGCTGTAATGTGTAAAATCCTGGCCCTGGCACGGCTGCATTCCCCCCTGCCCCCCACTCACTGGAGTCTGTACAGGACAGTGGTCTAAGTCAGCTGCACTGATCCAAGGAAATATTCCATGAGAATAATCCTGGGTATTAGATGCACAAAACCCTTCTAATTCTTTCCTCCTACTCCAGCGCTGCTGAGCGGAAGAAGCTCTTTGGTGCTAAATCGGAGCTCTCCCTTCAGAGCAGAGCCCTGGGCCTGCCCGTGGGACACTCAGTGCTGGGACACAGCTGAGTTCGTGCCGGTTTGAAAGCCCATGGCCACAGGGATTTTCTGTGACTGACTTCCTCAGGCTGGTGAGGAGGTGTTTTTATCTCCCCTGACATGCCTGTTGTCACAGCAATCTGTTCTGTGTTTTATGCAGCCCAAAGGTCCATTCCGCTGCTTCTTGTGCAGCTGCAGAAGGCTGCATTGACACTTGGAGGAAGCAGCCCAGGCTGGTGACAAGACACTGGAAATGTCCTTGGAGGAAGTAAAGAAATGGCTCAGGTAGCTGAGACTGTTGGAAACGATGTATCTTTTAAAATTTCTATTTTGATTTCTTTAGTAAGACGTGGCTAGATCTTGCTTTGGGAAGGAATTCCCTTCGTTTTGTTTTAGAAAGGTAGGTTTAACATCTCGTCAGGCTGGGAGTAACACGGGATATACGCAAGAGATAACAAACATCAAGGACCATCAGAGGCTGATAATGAACCATCAACCCAAGACAATGCCCCGAGCAGGGCAAAGCCACCTATTCCGGGAAAGGACTGATAAGAAGTATCACAAAATGGAAATTTAATCAACACTGAAGATAAGAAACTCAGACCCAATGAGAACCTGGATACTGGGGTTTACCTCGTTTTGTACCAATAAGCTTTGAAATAATGTGTTCCTATGGACGTTGAGTGTATAAAATATAAGGGAAATTTCGAGAGAAACGTGTGTTGGGAATATTCTTCCTGGGCACATCCTGGCCAGAATAAAGTAATGCCTGATTCTCTATCACTTCAAATATAGTGTTAGAGGGTTTTTATTTTCTTCCCGGTTTTCGGTGACAAGACCACATCCAGGGATCAGGTTTTTAGGTGAGTGCCTCAATAGCAGACTCACCCAATACAGGATAAGCTTGAAAGTTGCATTTCAGTTTAAGTCCCTTTTCTGGGAAGCTGGTTTCAGAATCCTTGGATGGGAGAGCGAGTTGCATGTACAATTCCTGCAGTGATGAGTGGGAGAACTCGCACACGCCTCCAGGAGACTATTTCCTGTTCCCTTTCTTGCTGACTTTCCCCCTGACAAAGCTGCCTTTTTGTCTGTCCCAGATAATGGGAATGTAGCAGGCTCAGTTATCTCTTGGATGTCATCCCTGTTGCTGTGTTTAAAGCCCAGCAGCAGTGGGAAAAGCGAGAGTTTGCTGCTTTATTTCTTCCTACCTGTTACTCAGCCTTGTCCTCATTCCTAAGTGCACCACTGCACACACCCAACAGATGTGGTCGTGTTTCCTGAATTCCTGTGTGTGCTGAATGCAGGTCCCTTCAAAAATCTCTCCAGCAGTGCGTTCTGAACCCTTAGAGATCTTGCTCTGAATTGCCAGTAATTTGGGTTCATTTTAGCCACTAACACCACCCTGCAGGGATCTGTGACTCGCACAGGGGTTTGGGAAGAGGCTTTGGAGATCTCGGGATTAGCAATGACGCCATGGGGCTGTTCATTCCTGATTTCTGCCTCTCTCAGGTGAGAGGTGCCTCAGAGGAGCCTTCCGTGGGCAGTGCCCTGGGAGTAAATGCCAAACACAATTCACGTGGCACAGAGGGAGATGTGCTGGGAAACAAAGAAATACAAATGTGTAAAAGAGGGACAATGCATCAGGTGTTAATACCCTGTCCTGTTCTTGTCCCCTTACCCACGTAAGTAGGCCTTGCTGGCACTCATGGTGTCAATCTGAAGGACAGGCGGCATTTTTGTTAACAAGAGCGGTGGCTGAGGACACCCAGGAACAGCTTGTCCTTGTTCTCTCTGACCATGGGTATTGGTGACAACACTGCAAACCTCCTTCCGGCCCAGTGCGGTGTCACAGCAGCTGGCACCTATTGAAAGGGCAGTTTATTTTAAATTGTGAACAGACACATGGACTTGTAAATATTCTAGAAATACATCCTGCCATTTTAAAAAGTACCCTATAATTCAGGGGGAAGACATTTCATTCTTCACCAGCAACACGATGATCTGGTCTTTCTATTGCGCATGAAATGAAATGCTTTGAGAATTGTAAACTGACAAGAGAAGATTCCAGGGTGCCTGGGCATTGGGCCAATCTCTAGGGCTCTCTTCCTCGTGCACATGGGTGGTTAGACCAAATAATGGCAATTCTCCTTCTTTTTATGCTGTCAGCTCCCTGCCAGCTCCAAGGAAGTGGTTTGTGGTGCCATGCCTCAGTTTCCTCAGCCTAAAGGTCCTGCAGCACTGGGAGGCGTTCTGTGAGGGTGGCTGAAGAGCTCATGAGATCACGAGCACTGCTTGTGAGGGTCAGTTCTTGAGGACTTCTCTCACCCTGAAAGACCTGATGGTCTTAAAAAGACTCACGGAGATTTGTGAGCACACGTTAATGCCAAACTGTCCGTCCCAGGCAGGAGCAGCTGCTGTGTGCGTGGGAGTTGACAGCAGATGTGGCTGCCCGGCAGGCTGGGCTCTGATAACCCAGGAGATACGGTGTCAGTGTGTGCCCTTGGGCCAGGCACACACAGGCTGGGGTTGTGCAGGGCCCTCCCATGGCACGGATGGGCAGAGAACAGCCATCAATGTCCAGCCATGAAGGATAACTCTGGACTAGGGAATCTGGAGCTGGTTCTCAGGGCTCACAGCTGTGCAGCCAAGAAGCTGTGGTGGGAAGGACACTCACGGTGTTGGTGATGGGATGGCTCTGGGGCGCTGAGGGGGAACCAACCCACACATGGCTGATCCCCAGTGGGGGAACTCCTGCTTCTCCACCACAAACACAACACAAATGATTCTGTGTTTAATCATTTGAGCCCCTAGACAGGAGACCACTGCCAGTCACAAACCATGTGCCAGGGAAGGCTCAGGTTGGACATTAGGAAGAATTTCTTGACAGAAAGGGTGATTAAATATTGGAATGGGGTGCCCAGGGAGGTGGCGGAGTCACCGTGCCTGGAGGTGTTTCAGGAAAGCCTGGAGTGACACTCAGTGCCATGGTCTGGTTGACAAGGTGGGGGTTGGTCGCAGGTTGGACTCGATGATCTCAGGGGTCTTTTGCAGCCTCAGTTTTGTGGTTCTGTGAAACAGGATGGCTGAGGAGCAGGGCCTTCTCTGGGTTCAGCCAAGCCTCGGGCAGTGTTGAGACTAAAGGAGAGAGTGGCTGCATCGCAGAGCAGTGCTCTGGCCCACACTGCTTCCATCTGCCTGATTTCCCTGTGCTTTCCCAAGGAAACAGTGGAAGAAGGGAATTTTCTGTGGCCGGAGGTACTCTGCAAGAGCCGATGCTCTGTCCTGGAGCCCGGGATCCTGTGTGGTGGTGTAACCCTGCTGTGAACCAAACAATACCTTGAGCCTCCTGGGGGGGAGCTGCCATGGGAAGGGGCAGGGAATCGTGCTCTGATGGAGCTGAGGCAGGTGGAGACTTGGCAAAGCCAGACCCAAAATGTTTTGATCTTCCAAGCCAGGGGTGTAGAGCACTGCCCACAGGGAGGGCGCTTCCAGCTCCTTGGGTTTAGAGATGTCTGTGAAGCTCCAGTGCCAGCCTTGCTGCTGTCCTCCCCCTGCCACGTGTGTGATGTGAGGGAAGAGGGAAAGGAACAGAATGAGGATGGCTGTGATGAATCCTGTTTGTGAGGCTGAGTGGCTGCAGCCTCTGGGGACTCCTCCGCTCTGCGCCCATCTCTGTTCCGCGTGGGTGTTCTGGGAAGTCTGGCTTCTCCTTACTTGGCAGAGAATTACTGCCGTTGGCACCCTTTTCTGTAGCACCTGATTCAGCCAAAAATAAGTTTCTCCAAGACTTTTGATGGAATTGCATGAACAATTATGCCTAAGTGTATTTTTGGCATCAGGCCTGTTGGGGCTTGGTTTTGCCTTCTAAGGTCGTGCAGGAGGGCTGCAGTCACCCCAGCACACCTCATGCTGTGACTGCTCTTTAAACGTGGCCAGATTGGAGCTCTTGGGCTGGGCTGATGGTCAGGGACCCTTCCTGCCTCCCAGGGGGTGTCCTGGTTTAACCCAGCAGCCAAGTCAGCCCCACACTCACTCACTCCTCCACAGTGTGATGGGCGGAGAGTCAGAGGACTGGAAGCGAGACGTGTTGTGGGTTGAGATAAATCAGTTTAATAGATAAAGCAAAAGCCATGCACACAAACAAAGTGAAGCAAGAGATTCATTCACATGTCCCAGTAGCAGGAACAGTGGGGGAAAATTCTCCATGTGAGACCAATGAGGTCTTTGCTAACAGAGGTCACTGCCTTGGGGGCAGTCTACAGCCAAGAACCCGTGGTTTGGAAGGGTTGCTCAGTGCAGTATTGAATCACATGTCTCTGCCATCTTCCCATTTGCACAGTTGGGGTTTTGTTTCCCTAAAAATTCCCAAGTGGATGGGTCAGAATTCGTCATCTTCTGACTTGCCATGCTGAGTTGCTGCTAAACAGCTGCTCTGTTTTGGAAAGGATGAAAGAATTTCTGGAGAGGGCCCTGGGCAGGATGAATTTCTCTGTGTGGTGGGACTGGGAGGGCACTGTGGTTATAGGATCCCACCTGTATTGCCCCCCTTGGAGCAGGATGCTCTCCAGAAACTTTAGCAGAGACTTGGAGAAGCGACTCCGTTGTGTTTGGAGGAGGTGATTTCAGTGCCAGTAAAGTATATGCTCATTTCCTCTGGCACAGAAGAGAACACAAAATGGTAATAGGTGGGCAGGTTCCTTCAGGACAGCCAAATGTTGTGCTTTCTCAGCTCTGCCATCAGCCTTTAATTTGGGGGCCCCAGATGGGCCATCCCTGCGGATCCAGCAGGGTGGGTGGGAGTTTTGCCTCTCCCTGCAGGGCTGACCTCGGGGAGGAGGTGAGCCAGGGAAGCTCCAGCTCCAGTAACTGGTTGTCTGCTGTAGGGCTCAGCCCAGAGAGGGCTGGAGGTTTGTCAGGGGCTTTTGCAGCCCTTGGAAAAGGGACAGGGAATGAGCACAAGCCTTTTATTTTTGTATTGCTTGGAGGAATGAAAATGTAAACCAGAAAAGCACGCACAGACGTGCAGGTGGGAAGCTGCCGAAGGCTCCCGGTAACACACCGGTCATTTTTGTCTCTGCACCTTTTGTTGTCAGCTGTAATGACAAACATATATTTCTGTTCCGTTTTAAGTGACGTGTTACACTCATCTGTCATCATCATCAGTCCCTCAGCTGTGCTGAACTACCCCAAACTGTTGTGTTTCCAGCTGTGGGACTCCTAGCCCTGAGGGATTGCCTGTGGTGTGGGGTTTCCCTGGATGTGAACTTTCCAGATCAGACGTGCTCCTCAGAAGGCAGTGACACTTTTGTTAAAAAATTATTCCCCCCATCTAAATTAATCATTTTGCTGCTAATCTGGGAAGTAACAAGATAGTGGTGTGGCAGGCAGTGCTCTCAGCACACGTGTAGGTTGTATTAAAAATAGACATTAAAATAGAATTTCTTGGGCCCTTTTAAAATGACCTGGACCTTTGTCAAGAGAGGTCCATGCTTTTCCTCCCCCAGCATTCCCCCCTCCTTGGAATGCTGCTTCCCTCACGATTTTTTGATTAGCATTGCTTGCTGCCATAGGTTTTATTTCTCATATCGTATTTCACCTTCCCCTTCGTGTCCTACTGCAGCCACTGGCCAGTCTGGGCAGGGCAGGAGGGGATAATGTTGCTGACAGAAGACTACAAGAGGCAATTAACAGCTTCTCCAGCATGTAGGCCCTGATTGGACACAGGTTATTCACTACTTGTCAAGGAGCCTGCTCTCGGAAGGGAAGACGAAGGAGGGCATGGACACAGAACCTGCTCTGCGTTTCTTCTGTGCTGGCTCTCTCTTTGGGCAGGATTATTTCAAGAGTAGGTTCTAAGTGGTGTTTTTGGTCAGGAATGACCTGTACGAATGCGACACATCACCTGTGAGTGCTTCCACATCACCGAGACTGTGCTGGATCCTTCCGCTCTTCTGGCCCTGTGCAACAGACGGGCTCAGGAGCAGTGGGAGTGAACCAAAAATCCCCTTTCCTTCCACTGCTGTTCTGGGCTCAGTGACAGAGGGCTGGGAGTGGTGTGTAACGCAGAGCAAGATTCAGCCCATGTTTGTAGGAGTGAAGAACATCTCTGGAGGGCTGTGCTTGCCCTTTCTGTGGAAACACAGGGGACCTGCAGTGCTGGGAATCACAAATGCCTGAGAGCAGCCTTTGTACTGGGAGAGGGGTGGGAGTTGCTGTGCCAGCAGGTGTCTGGTGCCGCACTGGAAGATTCTGATAGGTTATGGGAAGGTGCTGGCAGGAGGTGGTTGTGTCTTGCTTCGGAATGCACTGGCAGGGATGGAAAGACTGACACCAATGTCAGCAAGCACTGCACTGGATGTTCTGAGCATGTCCTGAACCACAGTCTGCTGCAGGGCTGTGGAGTCTCCACTGGAGCTTTGCTGCAGGCGTTGGAGCAGTGCAGAGGTGCTGGGAGAGCAGCGGAATGCCCAGAGCCAGCCTGCTCCGGAGGAGCTCTGGACTGCTCAGTGATCCACTGCGCCGCTCCAGCCTCGGGGGCCAGGCCTCTCTTGCCTGGTGCTGTGCTTTTTACCTACCCTGAGCTCCCTCCAAGCCTCTGCCCTGCCTCACAGGTATCTCGTGGGCGGCAGTGCACATCCCTCCCACTTGGCCCTGGTTATGGAGTTCCAACGTTGGCAGGTAGGGAGGTGAGACATTTGAAGCACGAGGGCCTGTCCTGGCGAGGCAGGGATATTTATTTGAGCTGATGAAAATTCTTGTCATTGCCCAGGGTTAGGAACTCTGCACATGTGTTCTGAACCATCATTTCCAGGGCACGAGTGGGCTCGTTATTCAGGACAAAGCAAACAAAACAGTGTTAGATGGGGAGAGGGATTTGTACCCAAACAAATCATACCCCGTTATCACCACACGAAGGGCAGTCACAGGTCAGAACATTTCTCCTGAGGGCTAAGATGATTTCACTCCCTTTTTACTTCATCAGTCTGATCTCCTAGAGCTATGTAATTTGTCTTTTTCCTTGCACACACGGCAAGCTGGGGGGGAAGCCACTCAGCCACAAGTCAGAAAAGATTTGTGGAATCTTGGAAAAGATTTAAATGTCTCCCTTGGAAAGATTTAAAGACAATGGAGAGTGTCTCTTTTACTGCCCCCATTCCTGCTAGATAGTAGGGGAAAATCTCCTGAAAATTGATCTTGCTGCAATAGGCAGATTTCACAGCCCCTTCCCAGGTGCACCTTGTTGGGGAATGCTCATGATGGGTGATACAGGGATGACCAGATGGTTCCTAGGAGTGCTCCCAGCTCTGCAGGGTGTCTCAGGAGCAGGGATCACCATTGTGTTCACAATATCCAGCTCTTACAGGTGCAGAGAGCTGTGATCCTCCAAACCACTGCCATTTTTAATGTTTGCTCCCACAAGAACCAAATATACCCAAGCAGGTAGAGCTCTTGAAGAGTTTGGGCTTGGATTAGAGACTTCAAAAGTTCCTTCCCTTCTGTGATTCTGTTTTGTGACATAGACATGCTTCAAGGCATTGCACAAGGATTAGTGACCAGCAGAACCCCCCTCTGAAGATGTCTGGTCCAGAAGGGATTTATTTCAAACCCAGGGCAATAATACTGAAGTGTCTCTGCAGCCTCACCTCCTGTTTGCCCCAAGGCCATCTCAGCCCATGCAGGTCAGACAGACAGGGACAAGGCAGACGTACACACCTTGAGCCCTCCTCCCCCAGGTAACCCACAGCCCAAACAGTGCTGCCACCACCACCATCCATCCCAGCTGCTGAAAACACCTCAGATACTTCTGCTGGCTGAAGGATCTCTTGCTCCCCGAGACCCTGGAGGCCTCTGATAGAGTTCAGATAGCCAGGGCTGGAGCACCAAAGCTGCTGGAGAAGAAAGGGACTTAATTTGATTGCTTTTTCTTCTCCTTTGACAAATATTTCAGTGCAGATGCTGAAAACCTTTCAAGTCACTATGGGTGGCCCATATATGCAATTTATGCAATTTTTTCTGTCCCTTTCTTGTGCGTCTCTCCACAGGGCTGATGAACCACATTCTGTGTGTGTCTACTCCTGTTCTGGGGTAGAAGAATTAATTTATTCACCCTCCTCAAAGAGCTGACAAAATACCTTGGTGCTGGTCACTCCTGTGAGTGTGATGAGGAGTTGGAAGGGGCTAGCTGGCAGGACATTAATGGCAGCTTGTTTGTACTCTGGGCAGGCTGCCCTGGCCTTCAAGCTCTTCTTTTCCTTTGGGCAAGTCCTGCAGGGCAGTAGTGCCCACCCACCCTCCATTAATGCCAGCCCCTCGGAGATCCTGCTCAGGTCACCCTCCATGTGCAACCCAAACGGCCAAGCCACACCTGTGAAGGCTGAGGGCAATGCCAAGGAGCATTCCAGCACGGAAGGTGGGTTTATGCTTCCCCTGAGACTGAATCACGGAATCATTTAGGTTGGAAAAGACCTTTGAGATCGTCGAGTCCAAGCTGTGCCCGATCCCCACGTTGTCACCCAGCCCAGAGCACTGGGTGCCACATCCAGCTGTTCTTTGGGTACCTCCAGGGATGGGGACTCCAAAGCTCCCTGGGCAGCCCCTTGCAATGTTTAATCACTCTTTCTGTGAAGAAATTCCTCCTAATGTCCAGCCTTCCGTGGAACAACTTGAGCCCTTTTTCCTGAGCACGCTAAAGCTGCAGAGGGCTCTGAGCCGTGGCTGGACAGGGGTGGCTGCAGCAGGAACTGTCCCCATCACAACTGGTTGAGCTTGTGTGATCTGCAGGGCTGAAGGGGCAGTACACACCCAGTGTTATGTCCTGAATCCCTGTCTTGCAGGGCAATATCTGAGTAACCAAGGAGCCCCTCTCCGTGTGCTCGTTCAGGCCCTGGCAGCAGAGGCAGGGCAGTGCTGCAGCCAGGCTCAGCTCTCCTGCTCCACACCAGAGGCTGAGAGTGCTGATGGACAGACCAGGAAGGGACATGAGGGAGCAGAGGGGAGGGGGTGTGTGCCCCTTCCCCGCAGCTTCTCCCGCTCCAAAGGTGTTTATCCTAGTGACAAGTGCTGTGGGCCTTGCATAACTGCTGCATTAGCAGAGGATCAAGTGGCACTTAATGGCAGCAGTCTGCCTCATAAAGTGTGATGGGAAAGGTCGCCAAGGTCGAAGGGGAAACATTTTCAGCAGGCTGACACAAGCCTTGGCCTCTGCCTGACAACAGGTGCCAGTTTGCTGGGCTGCCCTCCCCTCCAGCCCTGTCCTGTGTGCTGGCTCCAGGCTCTGCAGCAGCACCAGGGAGTGTCTGTGAGCTCCGGGGAATAAACCTGCTGCAGGATGCAGGGAAAAGGGGATCTGAGGCTACGGGTTGCCTTCTGAACTAGGGAAAAAAGGGAGTCAGGAGTGTGACAATGCTTCCCTGTGAAGCTGCTCCAAGCCGAGTGGGTAGGTTGAGCCTGGCTGGGCCCTTCAATGCCACAATAAACAGCTTCACTCGTCA
The DNA here is from genome assembly GCA_013400735.1 of Pomatostomus ruficeps. NCBI lineage: Eukaryota > Metazoa > Chordata > Aves > Passeriformes > Timaliidae > Pomatostomus > Pomatostomus ruficeps. The sequence continues at coordinate 36,350 of VYZT01009684.1, read as the reverse complement.
AGGCCACTGGTTTTGCTGGGGTTTGTCTCTCCCTGTGCTGGATTTATGTTGGGTTTGCTGAAATGAGCCTGCTGGGTCTCAGCCAATCTACAGTTTGAACCCCCCCAGTTTGCCCAAGCCTGATGAAATCTCACTGCTGTCCCTGGCAAGCCTGGCCCTGCAGTCAGACACGTATTGATGGCTTTGCAAGTCTTCTTGCCCTCTTCTCTTGCTGCTTTAGTGTCCCATCTGTCTCACACAGTTTCATTTGGGACAATGCAGGGTATTCAGTCCAGGCCAAGTTGCTGATGACAAGCTGATTAAAGACCAAGCAAGGGAGGAGCAGCCTAATGAGGGAGAAGTGGGAGGAAGGGCAGTTTGCCAGGACTGTGCTGGGAGACTGGCTCAGTGGAACTAATTGTGTGCTGTAATTGATGGTTCAGGGGAGCCCCTCCCCACACAGACTGTAGGGCAGAGGAACAGGGACCTGTTTCAGTGGTGTGTTCTTGGAGACTGGGATGGGATCACACCGTCCCAGCTCCAGGGCCTCCTCTACAGGGTCAATCCTCAGCTTTCACATGGAGTTCGTCTGTCCTGCACCATTGGAAATAGGAGACCTGGAGAGCCAGTATTGCCCTGCCAGTGCAAACACAAAGCCAGGAGCAGGAGTGGCATCTTCTCAGGACCAGCAGTGCTCAGGCTGGAGGTCCTGTGCCCCCCAGCAGCCCTGACCTTGAGCTACAGGATCACAGAACCATTTATGCCAAAAAGATCTCCCAGATCATCCAGTGCAACCATTAACCCAACACTGCACAAGCCACCACTAACCCACATCCCTAAGCTCCACATCCACAAGTTTTCTGGATACTTCCAGGGATGGTGACTCCACCACTGTCCTGGGCAGCTGTGATCACCCTCTCAGTGAGGAAATTTTTCCTAAAATTCAATTTAAGCAGGCTCTGGCCAGCTCCCTTCTTGCAGCCCTATGAGGGGAATGGGGCAAGAAAGGGAGGTGGATTCTGGCTCTGGTGGGAGTAGAGGCTCTGCTGGATCATTTCATTTGGGATGTGTGTACTGGGAACTCAGGGGTTACCCCAAGTACTCACAGGGAGTCAGCACAAACTGCCAAGTGCTGGAGGTGGTGATGGGGCTGTGCCAGCGCTCCGTTAGCATGGCCCTGGTCTTAGCACCTCACCCTGGGTCCCCTTCACCCACTTCATCCAGAGTAATCAAAGCAAGGCAATTCCTCACCTCTGGGCAATGATGGAGTGTGAGGAAACATCATTTATGCCTATGAAGAGACTTTTATTTGGCTTTGCTTCCTGCTGTTTCCATGCTGAATTTCCTTTCTAAATGGTGGCACTGAGATTTCTTTGATTCACAACCAAATTATTCAGTGCATTTCACCAAACATGGGGAAATGACTGAGAGCTTCTGCATGCTCTCTGTAGCTCCAAAAGGTATTGTGGACTGTAGAATGGTTGTGTCTTGTGTGTTTTGTTCTGAAGTCTGGAGAAAGATTTTTCTAGCCGTTGCCTCAGGAATGCTCATTTCTCAAGTTAAACCATCCGAGAGCTCTGCGTTTCCCACCTGCTCAGGAAAGTCGGGGGATTCCTGCAGCAGCAGAATGTTCCCAACCATAAGGCATGGCCCAAGGGCTGTTGTAGCAGTTGTGTTTGGCACAGGCTGTGCCAGGGATTTGTTTGCAGGGAGAGCTCTGTCCTTGAGGCCAAGTGCCCGGGGCACTCAGTGGGTGCAGCCATCCACACTGCCCTCCCTGCGCCTGCGACCTCTCCTCACAGCTTCTAAAATTCCTCTCACCACGGGAGGGCATTTCCTTATTATCAACACCTGCTTGGACAGGCAGTGGCACTGACCCCTTCCAGAGCCACTGGGACTGAAAGCTTTGGGGCATAACTCTGTGGAGGTGTTAAAGCTGGCTGTGGGTAATTTATGGTCTGCAGCAGGGACACAGCCCCTGGGCGCAGGGTGCTGGGGCAGGAGCTCTGCTGTCAGCTCTGCTGTCAGCTGAGTGTACGGGGGGAGGAGGGGACACTCCTTGGTCACAGCTTCCCACGTTCTCCATCACAAGTCAGCAGAGTTGTGAACTCTGGGACAACTGTGGTGATTCTGAGGCCTCAGAGCCTCCAGCAGGTTCCCTGAAATTCTATCAGAGGCACCCACAAGCAAACGATGGAAAAACCATCACAGCAGACAACAGACACACACAAAAGTGGTATTTCTGTTTGGATGAAACACCCATCTGGGATTTCTGTCTAAAGGATGTGGAGGTCTTGCAGTGGGTAAGAATTGGGACCTCCTGTTCCAAAGGCTTCTCTGGCAGGGTGTTGGCAGCCCATAAAGCCACTGTGACACTGCCCTGTTCACCCAAATGAGTGCACTGGGGTACCTGGAGCTCTCCCCATGGCCCTGCTGCTGGGCTGGGACATGGGGGCCACCGTGCTGTGCACAAAGTTCACTGTAGGCTGGCAATTGAAAGAGAATGTCCAAGGGTCAGGACAACAAATTGCCAAAATAGCTGTATAGCAGGTCACTCCCAACTGGCATTTATTGCAGCCAAGAGTTTCTGAGCTCAGTGTCTCCTGGCCATTTGTCCTCTCAGATCTCCTGACCTTAGAAAAGGCGTCTGAATTTGAGTGGCAGAAAGCTGTGACACAGAGTTCCCATAATAAAATAAATCTATGGTAACTCTGTCAGACACTTCACCTTTTTATTCCAACTAGGAGGCTGGGCTAACCACATCTGGTGGTTAAATGCCTCCTGATATTCCTCTTTACGGGCAGTTATTTTCTTTGTCCTTCTCTCACCTTGTCTCCCCTTTTGGTATTTACCTTTGTAAGGTATTTAATATCTTTTATCACCCGTCTCTCTTTGGTTGGGCTGAACAAAGTAACTGTACTCTGTTTTAATACAACTTGCCCTGAGCAGCCCATTTTTCCACCTTCACACATCCTCCTGCTTGAGCAAATTGGTTTTCAACATGGACAAACAGCCATATTCCCTGGATTGTGGTGGAGGCCTCAAAACTTGGGATCAAAAGCTGGCACTGATGTTTCCCTAACAGCAATACTTACCAGCTTGTGCTGGAATTGCACATGGACTTTTCCATGCATGCTCTCCTGGTGATTTCCATTCCTGTGTCCTCTGTTCTCCAGTCAGCTTTGTCATCACCTGTTTTGCCATCATTAAGATTTAAAATGGAGGCCTCACACATTCTCACCCTCTCAGCACTGCAGAGTCACCCCATTTTGTCTTCTTTTTTTGGTCTAGATTTTTTCACTGCTTGTCTTAAGGAATTTGTACTGTCCTACCCAAGTTGATATTTGTCAATTCTTACTCAATCACTTCACCAGGCTTTGCAAACAGACCAGGTTGGAAAAGGCATAAAAGCTGGTAAAACATCTCTTCTCAGACTCATCAGGACAAGAAACCTGACAGAATCTGTAGGTGTGAGGAAGGTGTGAAGGGAGTACCTCGGGGAATCAAGGTCATAGTAGGAAAAAACCCAACTTTTTTTTCCCATCTTGTTTGGTGTGGAGGTCCCTGTGCTTGGGTCTCTCATTTGTGTCTCCACTGGAGTCAGTCTCAGCCTGAAGCGTCAGGAAGATATGGAACACAGAAATGAAAGGAAACCAGCAGGTTTCAAGGAGCAGATGGACGAAAATCTGCCCCAGTGGATGGATGAAACAAATGAACTGTGGTCTTACGCTTCAAATTGACTTTGTACTGTGACAAAAACTTGAGGATCAGAGTCCGGCCCCTGACGGTAGCAATAGACCCAATTCCCTGGCAGGAATGGCATCTTCATAGCACCTGTACAAGGTCGAAGGAATCTGATCACTCAAGGTCTCCTCACTGAAGGCAGATGAAGCAATGTGGATCTCCTCTGAGCACACCCAAATGTACTCCTTTCATAAGCCAGGGCTCCTCAGTTATTAATAGCTGATATCAGACTGCAGCATGGCAGCAATTCCTCACAGAGCCTTAATGACAGAATTTCTGGTAAGCAAAATCATTAGAAGAGAAATGTTGCCAGGAATCCTAAATCCCTGACTCTGGCATGCTGGGGTTTGGAAGCTTCCACCTCCAAACTGCCTTATGGGAGATGGTTTGTCAGGATGGTTTTCGGCTCAGGAGTTCTTTCTGCAGTGCTTGCCCTTCTTCATGTCATGCCTTTGCTGACAGGCACTGTCACTCCACCTTCACCTTGAGCTCTCTTGTATTAATTTTAGCCCTTTATCCATTTCCAGATCATTTAACAAAGCAAGTTCCTGCAGTTTTGCCCTGATACTTGTACACAGAAACTTCACTATCATCTCATGTTCACTGTTCAAAGGTAGCACAACCATTCTACCTGGAAAGGAGATGTTCTTCCGTAGGTGCCAGCCTGAAGATGAACCAGCTCTGTGTACCCATCATAAAGTTCTGCATCCTGGGCTAAACCCGGAAATGTGTGGCCAGCAGAGCAAGGGAGGTCACAGAGGGGACAGAGGGACAAACTCTTCTTTGCGCTTCCAAATTACAACAGGCAACGGCCACAAGTCCCATCTCGGGAGGTTCAGGTTGGACACGAGGAAAAGGCCTCTCCAGGAAGCTGGTTCAGGCCTGGCACAGGTCATCAGAGAGGGGGAATCTCCATCCTTGTGAGAGTTCAGGGTGTTTGCTGAGACTCAGTGGAAAAGCCTTGTCTGCTCCAGTCTGGTGTTCCAGATAGTCCTGTCCTGAGTGGGAGGATAGACTGGGGACATCCAGAGCCCCCTTTCACTGCCATCTCCCTGGTTCAGTGACCATCAGTGGCCCAGCTGCATCCCCCTGTCGCCTGCTGAGCCACATGTCTTTCAGGTTCACCAGGCCTCAACAGGCTGCCCAGGGCAGTGGGGGAGTCACCATCCCTGGAAGAGTTAAAAAAACGTGTGGACACTTGGGGGCAGGGTCTGGTGGTGAACATGGGGGAATGTTGGACTCAATGATCTTTGAGGGCTTTTCTAACCTAAATGATTCCATGATTCTGTGACTGTGTGACTTTGCTTGACCCTGAGCCTCGTAGGAGTGCTGTGCCCTTGCATCTCTGGAAACAATGCTTAGGGCAATGTAAAGTGGCAAATAATAAACCCTTTTCAAGAATTATAGCAGATAAATAAATCCTACAGGCCTCAGCTGCGCTGTAGAGACTCCCAGCTTTCCTGCCACCTTCTGACCACCTCTGGGACCTGTGGGTGGTTTGCCTGATACACTACAGACCTGAGAGTTCAAGAACCTTCTCTGGGTGAAATGTTAAAGGAATTGCTAAAACCACCAGTGTTTGAAAGGGGACCCAATTAATTGAGACTTATAAAGTTAAACTGGGGCCAATCTTCTCCTTTCCCCCTCTGGTTGAGCTTGGCAATCAGCTGACATAGTTAAGCTGACAGTCATTAGATTTATATGTCCTTTGCTTCTGGCATTCTGTCCTGTCTGATGGGGCAGTTTGGGGCTGGTGACCTTTGTGGCATGTGGCAAGGCCAGTGAGTCTTGGCTTCTGCCGCAGACGGCTGTGGCTTGTTGTTTAAAGGAAGTTTATTTCTCAAGGCTGCGCTCAGCAGTGAGCGATGCACTTGTGCTATTTTTGCAGGCATACCTAGAGAGTCAGGAAGGAGGCCAGAACCCTTCCAGAAAAGACAAACTGCAGATCTCAATGCCCTTATCAATGGAGGTACATGTTCATAAGCTACAAAGGAGACACAAATTGTCCAGCAGGATAAATAAAGAGGGAGAACAGGGACAAGAAAGGCAGCTGGAGTATCAGATAGCCACTTAGAAGATGATGGATGGATGGGAAAATAATACACCAGGAAGAGAAAGCTGGATTTTTAGTGTAGAAGTGGAACAGAGAACTAAAACTGTACTTTGAAAGACAAACATGCACAAAGCCCAGAAATTTTGTCTTCATACACTTGCAGAAGGTGAGCAGCAGCAGTTAATGGTTTATTGGATTGCTCCCTGCTTTTTAGAGCTCTTTAGAGTTTTCCTCTGGGTTGCTGAGAATCTTGTTCTCTGTGCTGGATTGACCCTTCTGCATCAGCAGCTCCCTCTCTGCTCTGCTGACAGTTTGCAGTGGGATCCAAGTCCCTCGATATTGCCCTGAAAGGGTGGGAAGGATGGCCAGGAGAGCATCTCACCAGTGCATTCCTGCTCCCAGCAAGGATTGGGAAACTGTCAGTGTGACCCAGCTGGCCTGAGGAGCCAGAGCGAGTCCAGACTGGTAGTGGAACTTAGGAGTACAGGTGAGCTGGTTTGGGTGATAAACGTGAGGCTTCACCCCTTCTGCTCTCCACTGAAGGCTGCCCAGACAGCTCAACCCCTCTGTGGTCACTGTGGGGAAAGGAACTTTGCTCTGCTTACCGCTTCAAACTGGAACTTGCTGGGTGCAAAGAGAGGAGTGAGTGGTGAGTGTAAAATGAGAGATGCCTGAAAAATAAGCTGAATGAAGCTGAAGGGCACATGAATGAGAGCATGACCCATTCACTGTCATGGTCACAGACAGCTCTGAACCATCTGGGACGCTCAGTCGATCAATCCAAGAGATTGACAAGGACATGCTGGATTTGGAAATGCCCAAACTGTGAGCAATTTGCTTGCCCTTCAGTTTGCCCCAGAGCAGCAGCCCAGGTCTGTCTCAAGGCAGGGTTAATCAGGGCCTTTGTGTGGGTCTGGTTTCCTCCTGCTCAGCTCCTGGCACTGGCATTGTCTGCCCCAGGCACCCTTCTCAGAACACGGACCTCCCTCATCCATCACAGTTCTGACACAGGATCCCTCTCTGACACCCACCCCTGCTTTCCTCCCTTCCACCAGTCTGACCATGATGGATCAGCACCCCTGACATTATCCTGCTCTTTTCAATGATCCACTCATCCACCCATTCATGCCCCATCCACCCGTCTCCCTGGAAGATGACCTGCTCACTGTGTCCCTCCCCAGCCCAGAGCCTGCCTGTCTGCCCGGCTGGGAATGGCAGGACGTGCCTGGGGATGGAAATCGTGGAGCGTGTGTGACTGTGGGTCACACCAAAGCACTCCAGGAAAACCAACTCCTGGAAACTGCCAGAGACAGTTTGTAAACTGGGCTGCAGACACAGTATCATCAGCCTGTTCCTATTCAGAGGCTCTGCTTTTCCCAGGCCGTTGTGAACTCAGCTGTGTTGAAGGGAATAAGGTTGCAAAAAGGTGACAAAAGTCATTGTGAGACGTTAAAGGAGGGGAAGTGATTTATTTTAACACAAAATGTTTTCATTCACTCAGGATCAAATACAAGTACCCCTTATCACCAAGATGTGCTAGCGTCCCAGTGGTTTTCCCAGCATGCAGGCACCAAGAGATGTACATCCAGGCAATTCCAGTGATGTCACGGAAGGCTCCGGGTACTTGGAACCCCTTAGGTCTGGAAGCTTCAAACTGAGGTGACTTGAAAAATGAGGTTTTTCATCTTCAGGAGCCTTGAAGCGGCTTCATCTTCTCCCACTGCCTGGGCCAGGCCACGTGGCCATCTGACCGTGATGTTCCTGGGCATCTCCAGTTCTGGGCTTGGCTTATCCCTGGGGCAGAGAAATAACTGGCAAAAGAAGACTCCTGTGGTTGGACTCACAGCTGGTTCAGCTTCACAGCACAGCCCTAGCAAAGAACTACTTTGGCAGAGACTTCTTAGATCTTCCTTGCTGCAGCTTTGATCCTAAACAGAAGGCTTGCTGCCTGTGGCGCTTTAGAAAGTCAGCATTAGTGTGAAAACAGGGCAGTAGCTGCACCTGCAGGGATGAACCTGGATGAGGACTTTTGTGCTGGAGAGCATTGATCAATCTACTGCATATGTACAGGAATCAAATTCGATTCCTTGGGAAAAGACTTGCAATGGTTTTGAAAGTTAAAACAGTGGGATTGCATAGATTCTTTCTACAGACTGAGAGAGGGTGGAAGGAAGCAGCATCTCAGTTTGGATATCTCAGAACGACAGAAACTCCCAACAAAAATGGACTTTCCTCTTCAGTTCCAAAGTAGGGAATGGCATATTCATGAAATGGTAAAATTTTACCTGTCACATGCTGGGGAATGAGAGAAGAGAGAGAGAAACCCTTTGCTTGATTGTCTGTCCATTGTTGGGTGCCTTCCCTGCCTGCTCCCTGTCACTTCCCAGGGCTCTGCTCTTGCCCTTCCCTGCAGCCATGAACAGGGAGGGCACATGGGCACACCAGTGTTCCTGAGGGCACACGGGTGTTTCTGAGGGCACAGACTGGCAGAGGGGATAGAGAGACCATCCAGGCCTAGGAACCAACAGGACAGCAGAACCACCACGAGGGTAGGAGGGTTTAGGGAAGGCAGAGTGGGAGGGGAGGAAGCTGAGTTTGAAGCGTGGTGCTGAGAGCCCCTGTTGTGCAAGACTTGGATGAGCTGATGTGTCACAGAAATGTTCTCCTGGAATCCAGGGTTAGGGTTGTGAGGGCACTAATTAGGGCCTAATTGCCCTAATCAACCTCACTTGGGATCTGTTCCTACACCTCAGCCTGTGGCTGAGGGGCTCTGCTTAAGCTCAGGCCTGAGCCTTCACCCCCTTCCTGTGCTTTGCTGCAGTTGCACCAGTTGTCAGGTTTTCCTGAGTTGTTGTTTGGACTTCACAGGTTGACCTTGGACCTGACTTCTTCCCTGGCCTTTGACAATCACAGGGCTGTTGATGGGGACAGTAGATGGAGCCTGTCACCATCCCCTCTCTGCTGACCCAGTTCAGGTGCTGGGTTGAGTTTACCTGGTCAGTAAGGTCCCTGTCCTGCCTCTGCTGGGGCTGCCCCTTCCACCAGGGAAGAGCTCCTCAACACCCAGCTCTTAGAGGCTCTTCCCCGCTGGGGTTCCTGGCCTGGGCCTGCGCCTGGCAGTGAGCAGGAACTGCTCACGTGGGGTCCCTGTCACACGGCAGAACAGGTCCCACCTGGCTGCCATGGGCTGCGTGGGGACAAAACACTCAGCTGCCTTTGTGACATGATCAAAGCCCTCACAAGACCATCAGGGACCCTGCAAGTGCCAGCCAAGCCAGAATGACAGGGTGATGCCAGACCTGCCCTGGGCAGGGCCCAAGGCAGCGCTTGAAGGCTGGGCACTGCTGAGTGTCACCTGGGCTGGTTTGTGCTGAGGTGGGCGGTCAGGTCACCCCAAGAGCAGTCAGGGCTCACAAGGGCAGGCTCCTCTCTGGCTCTGGGACTGGCTCAGATGAGCTTAGGACGCCTCCTTTGGCATGGACTAATTCCATTTGAAGGAGCCTGGAAGGGGGGAATCAGAAACCCAGTTTGGCTATCCCTGTTTGGTTATCCCTGCTGCTTAGTTATTGGCTCATCTTTGTGACTGAGTTCTTGGAGCATTCCCTTGTGCCCCTGCTGCTATTCAGAAGGTGTGATTATTGATCTCGTGGGAGTGGATGGCTGAGGGGTGGGGGAAAGGGACAATAGTTGATAAAGAAGCTCTGGTGACAATGACCCTGTTTGCAGCTGAACCCCGTGGAAGGCTCCCAGGGCTTTTGGATGCCACAGTAACTTCTCTGCCTCACAGCTCCCAGCCCTTTGGTCCAAGGCTGTAGGACAGCTTGGAGGGGAGTTTGGCTTTCCTCCCTGGGAGTGGGTAATGAAGGGGATGGATCCTCTGTACTTTCCCTGGTAGAGTTTCTGTATTTCAGTATCTTTCACTTCATGTCCAGGTGTGTACTGAGCTCCCGGCTGTAGACAGGTCACTCAGCTCGTGGGCTGGTTCTCCACAGGATCAGCCTCTCCACAGTGAAGACTTCCAGTGCTCCCTGCAGGAGTGTGGCCTTTGAAGGCCACAGTGAACTGTACAGGGTCAGGTGTCCAAAGGGACTGTGATGTGTCACACTAGACTGCTTGAGGGGTGGCAAATGTCATCAGAATAGGTCTTTGTCCCCTCAGAGAGGTGCTCTGCCACCAGCTGCATCCTGGGTTGGTGTGGAGTTTGTGCTTGGATCTCAAACAGTGCTGTGGTGTCTAAGGGTAGGACATTCCTGTCAACACAGTATGTTGGGGGTCAGAAGGCTGGCTGGGATGTGACAACTGTGTCAATGTGTACAACTGCCTCTGGTGTCCACGGCCACTTCTTTGGGACTCCACACTGAGCACGAAGCTGGAGAAGAGCATCGAGGGGATTTGCGGTCAGTCTGTCACAACAAAGGCTCAGAGTTCTCAGACTTCATGCACTAGTGGGTAATTTCTGTGTTTTGTCCGCATTTGATGGAGAAGTGAGGAGGTTTTGTGCCCTCAGTACAACTTCTAAAAGACAATTTAATGGTGACGTTCAAACATAAAAAGGGAGAGGGCCAGGGCTGGCTGAGTCAACAGTGCTTGAGGATAATACCGCATGGGAGAGTAATGGAATTTGTCTATGTCATAAACAACACTGAATGGCTTGTTTTGGCACAGAATTTTTGTTCTTGACAAATGCCATTTTGAGACGACCAATAACCACCTGCTAATTTGGGATGAAATTAGAATTGGAATCTGACGTGCTCAGGTCAGCTCAGATGCAGTATTTGGTGGTTTTCCAGTGGACTCTCTCGCATGTCTGATAGGAAATAATCTTTATGAGGCTGTCAGAGGGAAGGGAATACCCAGCCTTGCAAATCCTTGCACTGGTTTATTGGGAAGGCCCATGTCAGAGGATTGCTAAGTAAAGCACATTACATAAGACTGCCCTTTGAGGTGCTAAGGTCTGGTAACTGGGATGTACTTCCAGTCTATCAGAATGATTTCAGCATGTCCTGAGCTGTCACTACTCCTTTGCTTTTTGAGGCAGAAGATGTTTTTTTCTCTTCTACCACATTAAATGAGACCTTCTATGTTTTGCTGACTGTAAAGGTGCATAAAGGTGTGTAAATGTGATCCTTTGGGATGTGCCATCTGCACTTTCTGGCTTAAATCTGTTACAGTACAAGTTCAGCAATTTGTGCCCCAGCTCTCTCCTCCATGGAAAGGATGTTTAGCTATGGAGGGGCAAGTAGGAAACCCTGAGCAGATTTCAGTTGGCTTCTGTGGTATCAAGGGACTGAGAACCTGAACTCAAAAATCTGGCTAATATAAAGTAAAAATTAGGGAATTATATTCCCATTTGGAAAGTACATTAAAGTACAGGCAAACCTGCTGTCCTCCTGCTAGTTCATCTTCCTGCCTTTGCTGTACGATGTGTGTGTACAGTGAACGCTTTCCAAGGCATGGTGCACCTGAGGTACAGTTTTATTCCGGGAACAACAGGTCCATTGCCTGGTGGGGGCGATTGCTTTCATTGGATAGAGGCAAAAACCTTGGCAATGGTGTTTGCTTTACGTTCTTGCCTCTCATGTGGGCTGAGGCTGGTGTGGTTCCAGGCAGGTCTCATCCTGGGGCAGGGGTTTGCCCACCCTCCAGGCTGGAAGAGCTCCAGGTACAGCCTCTCCCACAGGCACATTGGCTGCCTTGAAGAGGACAAGACAGAGAAAGCTGAACTTTATCCTAATCTGCTTTTTATGTGCTCATGTCTACCTGGAAGTATTGGCCTCTGAAATGACTGTGACTGGCAACCGTCCCCCAGCGTGTGACTGTCCCTGCGATGGGCAACGTGGGAAAGGAAACACCTGCAATGTCTGCAACCTGCAGCCCTTTGGGTGGCCCATGGGTGCCCACTGCCATCTGCAAGCTGAGGAAACTGTGTCTGTAACCACTTCATCCCCTCCCTGGGGACTTTTACTTTGAGCCTCTGTCTTGTTTCTCTCAAGATTTGTCTCCATCACTCCAGGTGACTCTGGATAAATTATCACAGCAGAGGAAGCCCGTCCTAATACAAGTCCACTGGGGTGTCTGATCTCCATTTCCACTGTGACATTTTTGTTCCTAATTCACTGTTAAAGCTGTTTTATTTCAAAGCTGTACAAAGGATTGTAGGTAACAGCAGCTGCTCTCGGCTGTGTAACAGAACTGCAGGCTCAGACTGCTCAGTGTACTCTAAAAATTCACATTTACACTATGAGCTGCTGCCGGGAAGGGTTCTGTCCACCCCTTACAAATCTGACTCTTCGAGGAGTTTTTTTAAAAAGAAATGTATGTGAAGAAGCCTCATCTTTAACCATGCTTGGCCGCTCACTTTTATCTGAAGTTCAATTTATCTGTTCTGTTGGGGACCCTACTTATTCCTGGAATGGGTTTCAAACCAGTTGAACTCCAGTTTCCTTTAAAACATCGAGAGCCCTTCAGTTGTGTCAAAGTTTGCAACAAGTTGCTGTGAAGAGGAAACACAATCCACAGAAAACGCACCGTCCGACCGCCTCGTGAAACGCTGAAGAATTATGTTCATCTCAAATTTGCCCAACACCATCACTGGAATGGACTGAAATAATAACGAATCGGAGGCAGGTGCCCGGGTGCCCATAAAAATCCCAATCCTCTGGATGTCTCCCAGGCTAACAGCCCTGTGACAGGCGGCCCCGCCCGCGGGCGACACCGCGCCGAGGCAGCGGCGGGACGGAGGCGACACGGAGGGAGCGGCTGAGGGGGCTCCAGCCCGGCCTGTCCGGAGGGACCGACCCCCAGCCCAGCCCCGCGGCTGCCACAGCACTCGGCTGGAGAGGACACCCAGGGTGACACCCGCAGGTGAGTGCTGGGCACCCGCTCCGGACCGGGAGCCGTATTTGTTGCGAGCTCTGCTGTGTTTGAGCTCCGTGTGATCACCTTGACAAGGCAGGAGAGGTGGGGGAACAGCCCCCGCGGAGGGACAGACCCCAGGAGGGGACAAAACCCATGGAGGACAGACCCCAGGAGGGGACAAAACCCATGGAGGACAGACCCCAGGAGGGGACAAAACCCATGGAGGGACAGACTCCAGGAGGGACAGACCCCAGAAGGGGACAGACCCCAGAAGGGGACAGCCCCCGCGGAGGGACAGACCCCAGGAGGTACAAAACCCATGGAGGGACAGACTCCAGGAGGGGACAAAACCCATGGAGGGACAGCCCCCGCGGAGGGACAGACCCCAGGAGGGGACAGACCCCACGGAGGGACAGACCCCATGGAGCCATTCCCGCAGAAATGGGAGCTCAGTGACCCTTCTGTGAAACCACAGGATTCATGGAACTAGTGGGGGTGAAAAGAGAGAGATGCCCTCTTTTTCTCTGTTTTCCCCCGTTTTCATGTTTTTCTATATTTAATTTTTCCCTATATTGCCATTTTCTGGAGAGGGGTCTAAGCAAGGGGTCCCCTTGGTGGGGAGTGGAACGAGCTCAGCTTTAAGGTGCCTTCCAACCCAAACCATTCTGTGATTTTACAATTCTATGATTTTGATTATTTCTCCATTGGATGCTGGCATAATTTTCTGGCTCAAGATGACACTCATTTTATTCTGATAGTTTAGTGCTGGATAAAGAGAGAGTGTGACAGTGAACAAACTTCAGAAGGAATGGGGCAGCATTCCCAGAAATGGGAGTCCCTTGGCACCTCTGTAGGTGCCAGACATTCACTGGTGCCGACACAGATCACGCACTACCAGGGCAGTGTTGAGATTAATTCCGGTGTCCCACACAGACGGAAGGTGGCACATACTGTGGCCTCTTGGGTTCCGGAGAGAACTTCTTTACATTTATTTCAGTGTCAAACTTCCCAGCACATCAGGGAATGAACCATTAAAACAGCTGGTCAGGCCAGGATGGGGCTTGTTTCCTCTGTCACCACTGGCAGCTTGGAGCACAATAAATCCTGTAACAACATAAAGAGCTCAGAACTGGGGGGTTTGCTGTGCCTCTGGTTTGAGGCAGGGAGGGGAACTGAGATAAAGCCCTCAAACCCTGGTTGCATATTCTTGTTTAATTTGCTGCATGCAGTGAGCTTTATTAACCTTCTGCATGCTGGAGGGGTGGTGTCTGTGCTGCTTCCAATACACAGAGTTAATTTTATCTGGAGAGGAACATTTAGCAAAGCCCAATGGCCATGTAGGGTCAAATGGAAGTGGCACAGGCACCCCTTGTTCCCTGCATTCATCAAAGCCCAGAGGAGCTTAAACCCTTGTTCCCTTCCATGTCTCAAGGGGGTGGAAAGTCCTGGTGGAGGAATCTGTCTGGTACTAAGTTGATGTTTAATCACATCTTTGGTTGGTCTTTATTAAACGTCTGTTGCCCACTATTTTGTTTTTCTGGATGAGAAATGGTAAGTAAATCCCAGCCCTGAGATTGGAGCATGCAAGGACGGTAGTTATGAGAGCAGCTATTACCAGAAAAAGTGGGAATGTTGAGTTTATGGACAGCCAGGCTCCAACTAAATCCTAGACTGTGCTAGCAAACCCCTCCAGTCAGCCATGGATGCAAACACTAAACCAGTTCTGAACAAGGGAACAGAACGAGTTCTCTGCACTGTGGGAAGGAGGGAGCTGATCTGCACTGTGAAAGCAGAGCACTGGTGCCTCTTGCATTCATTCCCCTGGTTCTGATCTCCTTATGTGCTGTGAAATCCCAGTGGGTCCGACCCTGGCTCTGTGTGCACAGTGACAGCAGCCCTCAGCTTGCACATGACAGAGGGACATACTGGCTCTTCAGGTGGGGAGGGAAAATAATCACAGGTTTGAGCCTGAAACAAGCCCCTTCAGTTTCTTCTGGACTCTGCCACGTGGATAAACTGGTGTGGAGGGACTGCAATGGGAATGGGCATCTCCCACTCAAGGGAGCAGCAAGTACTCAGTACTTGGAGCATCACATTTACTTAAATTCAAATGTTGTGAATGTGGAAGACTCACCGGGGCACTCACATGGTGTGATGGTTCCTCATCCTGGTGCAGGGCATTCTCCTGGGAAAACCAAAATGCTCTTCTGTCACCCAGCTGGCCCCTGGCCTGATCTGAACAGACGATGTCCCTGTGCTCACACATGACCAGCAGGACCAGCACTGTCAGACTCACCTGATTTGTTGTATTTGTTTGGGTGGTTGGAGGGCTGCAGGTCCCTGTAATCTTCACTGAATTTGGGCCTTTATTCCATATTCCATGCCCATGCCCATTTTATTGTATAGTGTTTATGGAATTCTCATTGCTGTTGTGTCAGGGTGGACTTGGAACCCGACCACTGAACTTTGCACATCGTCACCTATTCCATATATGAATTTTTCTGCCCAAAAGAAGCCTCCTGCCACCACCTCCACCCTCAGTGCAATCAGGACTGGCCACCAGGCTGCAGGGAAGTGGGGTGTCTTGGTCTGGTTTTTGACCTTGGTCATTTATTTATGGACTGAAAATCCAGGCAGTTTTTTAGACCTACCAGTCCTTGGTTTCTTGAGTTCTTGCCCTTTCGGAGCCATGTGGGTGCCAAAGTCTGTAGGGAGAACTGTGCCAGTTGTCACTGGTCAGAGCAGGAAGACTTCACACCAATATTCCAAGAAGGGAATTACAGGGAAAACAGAACATTGGAAGAATCTCGTTTCCAGTTAAAAAAGGCTTTTAAATTCAATCATAAATAACTGCCCTGCAGCTGACATTTCTTCACTGCCCTTCTTTAGGAGAATGGACTTTCTTTCAGGGAAAAACGTGTCCTCTGCTCAGGGAAAGCAGTGCCCACGGAGTGTCCCATCCTCGCTGTGATATTCTGCAGGTCCCCAGTCGCACGTGGTGGCTCAGCCCTGGCACATAGGGGTTAACAGGGCCTTGGGTGGGCGGGTGGAAAACAAGCTGTGAAATGGAAGAAGGTCAAGCTCTTGGAGGAGGTTGCTCTGTTGCAGATGGTTTTAAGTTATCAGTCTCTCTGGAGGAGAGGCCCCAAGAAAACGGTAAAACCAGGGCTGGAAATGAGGCGAGGCACGATCAGCTCTGTGGGGGGCACTGGGACAGGAGCAGTTGTGGCTCTTCTGGGACTTGCTAGACCCCCCTGTCTGTCTAATTAGGAATTCCTCAGTTACTGAGACCCAACAGCTAAATGTGATTGGAGACTAAATACCATTGGCACTTTTCAGTGGGGAGCAAATGCCTGGAAAGGGAGAGCACATGGGAAGAGGAACAGCAGAAATCCCTGTGGTCTGGGTAGCTCAGGCCCTCTGGGATAACTCTGCTCCTGCTGCAGCTGAGGAGAGCTGAATTCAGGGAGGGAGGTAAATGCTTCCTGTGGGAGCATTCCCAGGGCTTACCCAAAGTGTTTCTGTCCTTAGAGACCTGTCTGGCAATGGGGTTTATTAAAGGTGCAGCATCCAGTCAGCAAAGTCACAAACTGCTGTCCTGGGCCAGCAGGACTGATGTCCGAGGGAGCATCCTTAGGATGATCGCTGTCCAAAGCAGGTGAAAACGCTGTGGGAGTCCCACACTGCTAGAAAACAGTGGCTGCTACTGAGAGGACTTTCCAGCAGCAGTCCAGATTTCCCAGATCCTTGTTCTCTTATTCTCTTGGCTTGTCAACTCTCAAATGGTTTATATTTGACTTTGTAATTGCTTCTACTTCCTACTTTTATATCACTGCCAAGGTAACAGGAGATGTAGAACTGAAGGATCTTAGCCCAGGCATCAGTTTGAGTAATTCCATTTTTCCTCTGTTGATATGGTTTTCTCATTAACTGGGAAGGTTTAAACACCGTTACCAGCAACAATGGTTGAAAAGATAGAAGGAATGAAGAAAATTGCTCCAGAATTTAATTTTCACATTTATCTTTTAAATTTTTGGTTGAAATGGTGATTCCCAGCCCTGCAAGGGAGAAGTTTTTGATACCTGGGTGAGAATCTTCATTCTCAGACTAGTGGAAATGGTGCTCTTTGTGGTTCTTATGTCTTGATGCAATCTAACAGGAGCCTAAGCTGTGGAACAAAGGGTTTTCTGTGTGCTCCCTTCCCATTAGCCTCAGATTTTAAAATGATCATCTCATAGGAAACCAGAGGAAAGCCTTGCTCTGCTTCTGCCAGTCTAGACAGCCTGTGAACCATGGCCATGACAGTGAAAACCCTTCTCTTGCCACCTTCTGGAGCCAGCCCTTGCTCTCCAATTGAACAGGAGATTTAATGTCAGTTTATTCACCCAATGCAAAGGGAAGCAATGCGCTCCCTCAGGCTGGAGTGAGTGAAAGCAGCCTTCAGGCCAAGCAGGAGTGTTGCCTGCAGGTTGAGCTGCTGGGAGAAGGGAATGTGCAGTCCCAGACTGGCCACCTCAGTGAACATCAGAAACGAAGCAAACGTCACTCTGCTTTAGGGGAGCTTTCTGAGCAGAGGAAGGAAGGTTTACAAGTTGCAAGGGCAGACCAGAAGCAAAAGATCTGGGGTCACAATGCACTGCGCTTGCACTTCTGGGGTAAACCTGTCCATGGAAATCACAGATCCCAGAGTGCTTTGGTTTGAAAGAGAACTTCAAGATCATCGAATTCCTACTCCCTGCCATGTGCAGGGAGCCTTCATTAGTGGAATAAGTGGCCTTGTTGCTGCTCATGGGAAAAGGATCAGCCCATGGTTGTGTTGGAAGGAAAGGAGCAAACTGAGGTGTGTCTTTTGGCTGTAGCAGTGAAGCTCTTCTGGAGCAACTGGATTTCTTTCAGGCCTCTTGGAATGGCACAGACTGAGGGACTCTTCTGCTGAGGGCCAAGCCTAGGCGTGGTTGACCCAAATACAGATGCAGTAATTCACTGGTTTTACTTCTCTGCTGAGGAATTGTGAGATCTTCTAAGTACTGGTGGCCTCTGAGAACCCATCTGCTGGTGTGTCCTACACAACCTGGTACACAGCCTGTCCTTTCCTTGGACCTGCACAAATGTTTGTCCTTCTTTGAGGCACAAGGTCTTGCACTGGAGATGCAGCGTGGCCTTGACTGATGGTCGCATCTGGCCAGGCTGGCCCCGGCCGTGGCCGGCCTTGCCAAGGGCCCCAGGGCACCTCCCCTGGGCTGGGGGAGTGTGGGGCTATAATGAGCCCCCAGGGCTGCTCCAGCTCAGTGTGGAGACACCTGGGAGCTCCTGAGCACAGCCTCACCTTCTGTGAGAGTGGAGAGGTGTGAGGGGGATAACAGCTTGCTGTTTCTTTTGCCATTTATTGACATTTACACCAGACTGATAAGAGGCTTGTCTTCCTTCCCACAGGGCACTGATATCTGGGACCAGGGCACCTGCTGGATAGCTATGAAAACCTCTGTGCTCTGAACAAAGCCACCGTGGGCCCGGAGACGCAGAAGTGACTTCCAGAGGATCATCTGAGACGCTCAGCCTGTAGGGTGGTGAGCTTGGCCATGTCACCACTGATTTGTGTGGGGGTGATGCAGAGCTGGGAGTGGGAAGTGTCACCTTTGCTGTCACACTGAATGTGGCTTTGTGTTGCAGTAGGTCTGGAAATGCTTGTAAACGTTCTGGGAATTGTGGGCTCCTGTAGTGTTTGACTCCTGTAGGGTACACTGATTTCCCTGGATTTCCCTGGGAAGATGCCAGACTGTTGAAGATCTGCTGTCACTGTCCCTTGGAGCTGGCAGGGGACTTGTGGCACAGGTATGCTGGGGTTCCTAAGGGTTTTTGTGCTGGACTCATCCTTTCTTGGGACAGTTAGTAGGGGTATGTTATCTTTCCTTCCTGGCAGTGAGACTCTGTTGGGTTTGCTCTGTGATACTTGCTGTAAATCTATTTCCTGTATCAAAGTCTGTTTCTGTTATGAAAAATCCATGGGAGTGTTGTGGCCATGAAAAGGCACGGACAGACCTGTTCTCCTGCTGCCATCCCATCCCTGCTGCTCCAAAGGGACTTGGATTCACCGTCCTGCTCACTGCTGGGGCTTAATGGCTTTTGCTCCCTTAGAAAACAGGGATGGTGTGTGTCTCCTCTTGGCCTTTGGTATCAGTGCCTCATACATAAATGGGTGCAGGGTATCTGGTTTGTGTGTCTGTGGACCCTGAGCAAGCACTTAGGTCGTGTTCATAATCCCTGGAGCAGAGGAGAAGATCAGGTCACGTATAGATTTACCAAAGGGATAAGTCACACAAAATCTGATCCTTGGGCATTCCTCCCCACTGTGCACAAGACCTCCATTCATCACTGGAGAGCTTGTGACGTTCCCCCTCTGTGACCTGCTCAGAACTTTTCATGAAGTTTCCCTTCTGCAGTTTGTTGGCCTTCAGTTCTGTGGTTCTAACCAAAAATTTGAAATTTTCTTATAAAATTCATCTGAAATGGGAAGACGCAAGCTCAAAAGATTACCTCAAGTTAACGAAAAACCACAGAAATCCAACTCAAAGCTAAAAGAGAAATTTTAGGTGAAAGACACTCACTGAGTATCTGGATCTCTGGGGTAAAGCACTGCTAGAATTTGACTGAGCATACAACAATTTGGTGTTTTGTTTAGAACATTTTCTGTGTCAGGACTGCCCTGATTTTCATGATTTACAAAGAGAAATTCAAAGAGAATTGCAAAGAGAAAAACTTGCCAAGGGAAGCTTAGGCTCTGTATCAGGGAAAGGTTCATCCCCCAGAGGGTGCTGGGCTCTGCCCAGGCTCCCCAGGGAATGGTCCCGGCCCCGAGGCTGCCAGAGCTCCAGGAGCGTTTGGACAGCACTGCCAGGGATGCCCAGGGTGGGATTGTTGGGGGGTCTGTGCAGGGCCAGAGGTTGGACTGGATGATCCTGTGGGTCTCTTCCAGCTCCGGATATCCCATGATCATATTCTCCTGTGAACAGAATGCTGCCTCTATTGATGATTACTTTATTATTACTGGTTTAAGTCCGTGCTAATGGCTTTGTCCCTGCTGTGTCCGTGCTTGTGCACTGCCCATGGCACATCCCGAGCCTCTGCACCCATCCCCTCCCCACGAACCACTCACTGCCTGTCACTTCCCTACGGGTTTGGCTAATTTTGCTCACCAGTCTGCCAGCAATTATGTCACATCTTGTCTGTGTATTGCACTGTCTGAAGCCCATAAATAACTCCTTGTGACACCCCCAATACCTACAGATCTTCTGACTCCCAAATGTTTTGCTTATTCACTCAGCTGATTTATGGCCCCAGCACTGGTGTCCAGTCAGGCTCACAGGGAATGGGCTCTTGCTCTGTCTCATCCAGACAGATTGATGGACACACAGGACGAAGGGCACCCTCCCACCCTGCCAGGCTTGCTGCTTTATTTTGGGACATTAAAAATGTTGTCAGTAGCCAAGGGCTTGCTCCAGTTCTGCGCTCAAAGCTGTGGAAGCTTTGCCCCTGTCTCCAGTGGGGATGTCCCTGCAGCTGCAAAGCAGACAGACTTCTGCCTGGAATGAGGAATGGCCAACTGGATACCTGAACAAGGCTAGTGCATG
Source organism: Pomatostomus ruficeps (assembly GCA_013400735.1). Classification (NCBI taxonomy): domain Eukaryota; kingdom Metazoa; phylum Chordata; class Aves; order Passeriformes; family Timaliidae; genus Pomatostomus; species Pomatostomus ruficeps. The sequence goes on along the minus strand of VYZT01009684.1, from coordinate 16,088 downwards.
ACAGGGATGTGTTTTACGGAGGAGTGAGAGTGTTGAGCTGCTTCCAGTGACACCCCGTTGTGCTGAGGGTGTTGGCAGCGTTTGCCTGGGGAGGGGTGACTCCCTCTGGGAAGTGTTTATTCCATTGAATAAATCATCCTCATGTGGACACCAATGTTTCAAGCACCTGTGAGTGAAGATATGAATTCCACCGTGACAATTTTTGGAAGGTTTTTGCTGTCTCCTTTTAAAAATTCTGTGATTTCTTTTTCTAGATTGAACTGGAGCCAGAACAAAACTGTGGTCATTCATGTAACAAGGGAGTAGAAATGTTAAAAGTAAGCAGGGGTAGAGTTTAATGACTCTGTGCCACCCAGTGTGTTATTTTCTGGTCCTTATTTAATACACAAGACACTGGAAAATGCAACGTGGTTGGATTCATTACACTGAAGGAATGTTCCCTTCATATCCAGCACTGTTATTTTAACCCTGCAATCAATGTGTGGCATTAATATGCTTCCTTCTCATTCTCCAGAAGTCAGGAATTCACAGGAGTTTAAGGACTCACAGCAGCTTATTTTTAATCCAAGTGAATTTCTGAAATCTTTAAGGCTCTGTAAACTCAGCAGTTTATACATAGTGCACATAGTGCATGTTGTGCACTGAGAGCTGGGGCCTGGTACTGCCTGTGCAAATATTGTCAGTATTTGGGGGTTTTACCAAACTGGATTTGAATTTAGCCCTCTCTCAGCAGCTTCTAGTTATGATAACACATGTCCACTGTCACACCGGGCTGAGAATGAAACATTCTGACATGAAACATTTAGAGGTGTAAGGAAAGGCTTTGGAGCTGAGTTTAGACCACATTCCTATTTCAGGGTAGCTGCTCCTCATCACTTCCCAGCGTGAAGGAAAGGAGTCAGGAATAGCAAAGAATAAATGCAAGTGTAACATAAACAGAGCTTAGGGGAAAGCTGCTGCAAGCTGGTGTCAGGTCATCCTGCTTGGTGAGTGTTGTTAAGCACAAGGCATTCCAGCTCCAGGAGTGGTGACATGTTTAGGAAGATACAAGAGGCAATAGGGGATTATGTTTGTTGTTAATATGGTTCACTACTTTGGAGGACAAATTAAATCCATAAGAGGGTGATCAAGAGCCTCTCAAAATCTCAACCATTCACTGTGCAATGCCCTGCCCGGGGCGGGGCAGGACAGGGTGCACTGGAATCAGCTTCTTTTCAGTTCAGTTTTGTCTCTTTTTCCTCCCACAAGCTCTTCATTCCTTTCATTCCCAAGTTTTAAGACATCTTCCAAGAGTTTACAGGAGTAAGTGTGTGATGTGCCAGACTAGCAGCACACAGAGGAAATGCAAACCCCTTGTTGTGGTGGGAGCAGCAGAGGTCACCCAGATCAAGCCAGGAGGGGACAGGAGAGAGGGCTTAGCTGGTGCTCACACAGCCCTGTTCCATTTCCCAGTGCTGTTGTCTCAGTGCATTCCCAGCGAGGCCAGGGAGCTCACAGAGATGTCGATTACTGCTGAGATTTGTAGAGTGTGCAGAGCCCCAAAACAAGATTTGTGGTAAGGACGAAGTGGAGCCAGTGATTTGTTGTAAGGAGGTGTCTGTGGCTCTCTGCAGCTGCTGAGTAACAGCAAAACACATTTTGGTTCAGAAGCTGATCCAGAGGTACTGTGAGTGACCTCTCTTTGGTCTGGCTATGGGTTATCTGGCACAAATTAGTTTTGTTCACTAAGTTGTCTCTTACCTTTAGCTGAAACTGATTCTCACCCAGACAATGTGGCTCGGAGATGAATGTGGGGAAAGGAGATGTTGGGGTCATCCCCTGTGTTTTCATCAGGTGCCAGAGCTGAGCTGGATGAATGCCTGGTGTAGGTGTGCTCCCAAAGTCCCTGTGCCTTTCAAAACTGAGGGAAGTTGCATGTTCCTGTGTCCCTCTGTTGACTGAAGGAGTGCAGAGGGTAAACAGAGACCCAGCACTAATGCCACAGGCAATCCAATCTAATTGCTCTTTCAGAGCTGCAGTAACTCTATAGTTCCTGAGCATCTCTCACATGCCAGAGAATCTGCCTTCCCAGCTTGCTGCAAGGCAGGGATGTGTTACATTACACATTGTCCCATTTCAAATACAAGGAAAGAGACTCCTTTGGCAGAAGGTACCCTGAGTGATCCATATAATAACTCCTTAATGCCAAGCTCACACTTCACCATTCCCTTCTAGAGGCTTGTCGTCTGCTCTCAGGTCTGTTGCTAATTTAACCAAGCTAATTGAGATCAGGATGTACCTCTGCTCCGTGCCCCAGTTTACACATCCATCTCTGTGGTTGTCTTCTCAGCAACTGCTCTTGCCATCCATCAGAGCCCACCACGTGAGTGCCATGTGGTGAATGTTTGCCTGAAACACGAGAGGAGGTCTTTAGAGGAAAGCCAGGTGACACAGAGGGATGCTGCTGGATGTGTACATTTTCCATTCAGCCCTGCTAATCATCCTCATACCAAGGCTGTGGTGGGCATGACAGGCTGATTGACAGGTCTGTCTCTGCTTGGCTGTGAGAATGTGGCAAGCGAGGAAGGGCAAACTGTGTCACTAAAGGGAACAATGTTAAGGTCTGTCCTTTCCCTTGTGAACTGTAAATAATGAAATTATTTGTCTTTTTCAAAGGAGAACTTGTAATCTGTTTGTCTGACCCCAGAAAGCTGAGCAAAGCATCATGAGCGGCCATCAGACAGGTGAGAGAACAGACACAGCTCTGGGGAACCCCTGGGAATAACCCCAGCTTGCTTCTCTAGCTCGGGGATGGCAGGGACTCATCCACCAGGGTCTGACTTGGCAGTGGGGCCTTTCTCATGTCGGATTTTGTATTTGGAACAAGAGCTCATTCAAAGCTTTCCCTGTCCACACTATCGCTGGAGCTGTGAGCTGAGATGGTACTGGATTAGGATTTTGATTGCACAATTTCCCACTTGGACACAACTTCGGCAAAGCCACCACAAAATCCCAGACCGTAATGCCCAAGCCTTGGGACACATTTACAGCCTGTGGCACTCGAATGGGTGGGACTTTTGTGGTCCAAGAGGAGCTGAGCAGGAGCAGTTACTGCTCCACAGGAGACAATGCGGACTGAGAGATTCTGTCTGAAGGACAAACATGTTAATTGAATGTATTTTTTTCTTGCCTTTCTAGTAAAAATCTTCAAGAAATCTTCTATCCCAGGAGTTGTTATCACCCAGTTTGTAAATGATGTTCCAGAAGGATGCAGTACACCTGATTTTGAGAAGAAACCACTCACGCTGACACTGCAGGAAGGTCAGACTCTTGATAAACAGGCAAAGCCACAGACCAGGAGGTTTGATTCCATGTCTCACCTACATGAAAAAATTATCATAATTAAATCAAGCGAGTTTCTAAAGTGATTTGACATGACCAGAAAAAAAAGTGTTGTGTGCCCAAAGTCTTTGTTACACTGATGAAAATTCCATCAGTACTCCCCGAGGTCTCTCGAGTTCTCACCATGTGTGTGCAAGACCAAAATCTGGCTCTTCTGTGTACAGCAAATCCCGTGATTTCTGCAGGAAGCTCTCACAGTAAGGATTTTGCAACAAAAGATTAGGCACAATGAAAAAGTTGTTGTTTTTTTTGTTTTCCTGTTGAAGTAACCTGTGTTCAGCACGAAAATCAGCTGCTTTTTAAAGCAGGATACACTGACTGCAGGTGCTGTTTAGGCTATAGCAGCCTTCCAGTGCCTAAAGGGGCTCCAGGAGAGATGGCAAAGGGTCTGGAGTGCCAGGACAAGGGGAATGGCTTCCCACTGCCAGAGGGCAGGGATAGATGGGGTATTGGGAAGAAATTCTTCCCTGTGAGGGTGGGGAGGCCCTGGCACAGGGTGCCCAGAGAAGCTGTGGCTGCCCCTGGATCCCTGGAAGTGTCCAAGGCCAGGCTGGACAGGGCTTGGAGCAGCCTGGGACAGTGGGAAGTGTCCCTGCCACGGCAAGGGGTGGAATGGGATGGGCTTTGAGCTCCCTCCTAGCCATGCCATTCCATGGTTCTGTGATGATTCTATAATGAACATCATGATCTTGCACAGAGCACAGAGCAGGCAGCTGATGAGCAAAGAACTGGAATCAGCCTCCCAGGGGTTTCTCTGCACCTGCAGAGTCCATTTGTTTTTTCTTTTTTGTTGTTGTGGAGTAGCCTAAGAATATCGTGGAGCTCCTCGTCCCTGCCAGGACTGAACCAGCAGCCTGGACTTTGGTGTTCCACACTCAGCCGTGGATTTCCAGGAGCCACTGAGGGTTTATGAAGGAGTACAGTGGCCTCTAGTGGAACCTGTCCCTCTTCCTCCTCCTCCACCTGCACATTTCAGGCACTAACCAAGGCCCCTGGCTATGTTTTCACCTGAATAAATTTTCACCAGCGTAAATTTTCCAAGTTCCTTCATTTTCAGCAGGTTCTTTGCAGTTCCCATACAAACTGTTTGTGCATTCAGGTTGGTCACTGTAATTCTGTGTCTCTGCAGAGGCACCACGAGGGCCTTCAATTCTATCATCATCACCCTACTGTGTTCAGTGCACGGCTGAGCTGATTCTCCTGCCTGGGCGGCCTGTGACAGATGGCAGGCATGGGAAAGTGCAGACAAAGTGGCTAAAATGTAACACAGGGATAATCAACTGGAATCAGACTTTAATAAGAGATAGTACTGCAATCTCAAAGGCTGGAAAAGGCCTTTTGATAAGGATCTGTTGGCAGGAACTTGTTCCAGCAAATAAGTTTGGTGGTGGTGACTGCAGAAGGGTGTGGGAAATATTGCCAGACTTTCCAGGGAGAATCTTTAACAGCATTGGTCACCTGAAGACCAAGAGTATTAAAAAAAAAAGAGAGCGTGATCATTTCCACCCTGAGCTATGTCCCTGGATAACTCACCTCCGTTTCTATGCCACTCACCCACACGAGTCACTCCTCTGACTTGTTTCCCAGTGTTCTCTGTGGTTTTGGAGCCTTTAGGAGAAGAGGTTTGTGCTGGGCAGTGGGAAAGCTGTTGGAGATTTCTGTGGTGGGCTGCAGGGTACGCGGGTTCCTGGGGAGCAGGGATGAGGGAGATGAACCCCCTCCTCTTCTCTCCCCCTTATCTCTTCAAACAGCAGAGCCTGGCTGGTTTGGAGTGCAGGGTGGTACCAGCTGAAGACTGGAGAAGCAGTGGGATTTGATAGAGAATATGTGGGATGAGAAGGGATTTGGATATTTCATGGGTCAAAAGCAAGCCTGGGTTGAACTTGCTGTTGGGCTGCTGATTTCAGTGATGGTCAGAGATGTCAGCAGCCACGTCTGACAGGTTAACATCACATTTTAAAGGCCTTTTATGATTGAATATGGACAAAACCTGAATTACTGATGTGCAAAACAAGAAGGTATCCTTATTTTTGAAGAATGTTTCTGCCTAAAATAACAGAAATTACTCACTCTGGGGATCACGCTTGATAAAATAAGGGGCCAGGCCTGATAGTCCTCATGTCCAAGCCTGTCTTAAATAACTAATCTCTTGCCTCTTTTCAAAGGTAAAAATGCCATTTTCAGAGCTGTAGTCAAAGGTGTCCCAGCCCCTGAGGTGAAATGGTCACGTACACGGAAAGGAATGGACGATCCTGCCAAATATGAAATGTCCTTCGATAGTGCTACAAATGAATTCATTCTGCAGGTAAAGACCAAATATTTCAGAAAGGACTTGTGGAACTGAGAGAAATAGACGGGAAAAACCCGCAGTGGGATGAGGGGAAGCAGAGAGGCAGCTCCCACCTCTGCTCTCTGTGACAGGGACAGGACCCAGGGAAGGGCTGGAGCCAGGTCAGTGCAGGGTCACACTGGAGATCAGGGAAAGGTTCTTCCCCAGAGGGTGCTGGGCACTGCCCAGGCTCCCCAGGGAATGGTCCCGGCCCCGAGGCTGCCAGAGCTGCAGGAGCGTTTGGACAGCGCTGCCAGGGATGCCCAGGGTGGGATTGTTGGGAGTGTCCTATCCAGGAGCTGGATTGGATGATCCTGTGGATCCCTTCAAACTCAGGATATTCCATGATTCTACACATCCCCAGCTCTGAGGTGACACAAAGATAAGCAAGCAAAGCTTTTTAGAGCCCTTCTGGGAATGGAAGGAGGCTCTGAGGTACCACTGAGTAGCTGCTTTCTGAGAAGCTGAAGGTGAGGTGAACCCCAGCCCTTTCTGTGAGCAGTTTCTGTGCTCTCCCTTTGAAGATCAAGAGCCTGGTTCTGGATGACAGTGATTTGTATCGCTGCTGTGCTGTCAACGCCTATGGAGAGGCCTCATGCTCTGCTGGCCTCAGGATCATCCAAGGTAGGACTGGCAGCTCTGGGCTCCACAGGCCCTGTGGTCCCAGGCAGTGGCTTTGCTGTTCCCTGGGCTGGGTGTCCAGGACTTTGGGTATTCTTGGTGTGAAGATCTGGCATTCCCCTCTCTGAGGACTGGAGATCTTTTGGTGGCTCCCTGACATTGTGAGTTTTAAGGCAAGGGAGAAGAAAGTAGAACTGTGCTCACTACACTGGTCCATAATCAAACACCCTGGATTTAGTTCTGAACTGCCTCAATCCTTTCTTTATGCTGTTGAATTACTCAGTCCTTTGGGAGGGATCCATCCCTCTGCAGCTGTCTCTGGACCTCATTCCTGCTTTCCTTTATAGTCAGTGCACAGAAACGGGCACTTTGTGGGTCAGATATAACTGATATTCTTGGAATCCACTTGAGCAGAAGGTGGATTATATTGGAAGTGTCCATGTCACCTCCGAGCCTTTCAAGTAAGTTTAGAAAGCACCTATCTGCAGTTGCCATTTCCAGCTTGGCTCCCCATTTCTAAAACAAGGTGTTGATATTTCCTCCCATTGCTTAGACCATAGCATGGATAGGACAGAAATGCTCTCCTCCTCTGTGTGGAGTCTCCAGCAAGCAGAGAGCCAATGGCAATAGAAGTATCATCTGTATAGATGGAGATTACTGGGAGTAAATATCAGATTGACAAGGAAATCCAAACTGGGATTCCCTCTTGCACTGCTAACAGATACAGTGGTTTCCTTGGTTCACGGCTGTTAATCTCACCTTGTTCATCCTATGGCTTGTTTCCCTTCTGTTTTCTCTTATAAATGATCAGTTGGCTTTAAGAGGAAGGCGAAATATGTTCCTGTTCATGCTGCTGACGGTAAGTTAAAGATCTATATGTGCATTATACTATTGGGGGGCAGAGTTAATAATACTCCGTCTGTCACACTATTACTACTCCAAACTCGTAAAGACTGGAGTAAGAGAAGGATTAATGAGCCTCTAATATTCTGACATCTCTGTCTGCTTGCTCGTTACCTTTCGCAAAAGTGATAATTTTAGACACAGCTTTGAGCTGTTCTAAGTAATGATTGTGAAATCTTTAGAAACGGAAAATGGGATTTGGGGATGTCAAGTGCAGCTGGATCAAACATGTTAACATGGCTGAAAAAAAGTGAGTCTAGAGGGAAGCCCCTTAGGAAGAGATGAACTTCACTGGCACTCAGAGGTTGAACATGGCAGTGAGAACTGACTAAGTTTCAAGACAGTTTTTTGGTAAAGTGTGAAAAAATCACCAGAGGTAAAGAGCTCAGCAGAATGACCTGTTACCAGTGGCTATTCTGCATTATCTTCTTTGGGGGAATGTATTTCACAGTGCTGGGTATGTGACTGTTCGTTGTTTTCCTCACTCCTGTAACAGAGCTCAAGAAGACACTCCTGGACTCCAAGAAGCTGCTGAGGAAGAGGTAAGGCTCTGGAGTGAGGGTCATGCTCCCACTTTTGGATGTTTCTTGCTGGTAGGGGACAGCTCTAAAGACCTTCCCGTGTCCAAAGTTGTGAGACTCCCTATGGAGAGACAGTTTTGTCGCAGCGAGGGAAGACTCGGACACACTCAATATGAGTGATCAGCAAGCTTCAGCTTTATTAGGAAAGTACAGTAGTATTTATACAGTTTTCTATTAATCATGTCTTTGTTCAATACCTTTTGCATTCCGTCTTTGTTCAGTACTTTCTGCAAGCCTTAAGGTTACAATGGTTCTAAGCAAGCTACCCTTATCAATGCGAGTTTGCAGTTTACTAAATCAGCTATTGTTCTGTTTGCTGAGCCAATCCTGCTAGTCATATCTCCTAAGACTCTTCCCTAAGTCAGCTCTTCTAATCACATCTCCTGGCTCTATTCCCCGTCTTGCTCAAGGCCTACTCTTGCTCAGGGCCTGACAGTCTTGCTCAGGGCCTGAACGCCCTGCAAGGCCTGAACGCCCTCCTCGCACAACTGTTCCAATGACCCATGGCCTATGTCATCAAGCCATTCTGCAACAAGACAGCCCAGAACAGCCTGTGGGGCTGAGATAAACACAAGGTTCCAGCCTCCTTTTGAGGGGTAGTTCCTCTGCATGGTGAGGTTCTGGCTGGGAAGCTGTGTTTCTCTGCTTCCCTGTGTTTAGCTGTCGTGGTTTGACCCTGGCTAAGTGCCAGGCACCTACAGCAGCCGCTCACTCGTTTTGTTTTGATTTTTCCTTCAATATGTCATCACAGAGGCGTAACCAACCTTTCTAATTGGCCCAAACATGGCCAGTGGCATGTCCATCATCTTCAGAGCCATCTGAGATTGGCTCTGCAGGAAATGGTGAAGAATTCCAGAAGCTTCTCACAGGAGCCATCTTTATGGCCCCCTCCCCTCTACTAAAACCACAACATTAGCTCACGAGTAGCTTCCTGTCTAAGGGACAACTCTTCACGCACTGATGGCTCTGACTGCCCAGGGGCTCAGCCCTGGCTCCCAGCCCAGCTGCACTGCCAGGGGCACAGCACGGAATCCTCCCGTTCCCAAGGGGGAAACTCTAAGGATTGCCTGCTGCTAACGATCTCTGTGCCGAATCCTGAACTGTGCTAGGCAATTACCTGGCCTGGGCCAAAGTTCCCTGCCACCATTTAATTTGTAGTATAGATGCCGAAAAGCTGCTCTGGAAGAGTCCCAGGCTTTCCTGCCTGCACCTACAGGAATGATGGAGAGAGATGAAAGAGAATTAGGGATAGAAGAGCGGGACATCTTGTTTGTCAAAATGTCTGAATGTTTTCCCCCCTGGTTCTCAGGGTCGCAGCACCAAAACCAAAGCCCCTGGACAAAGAAGCCGTGTGGCAGCTGTTGCTGCATGCAGATAAGAGAGATTATGAGAAAATCTGTATGAAATATGGAATTGTTGACTTCCGTGGGATGCTGAGGAAGCTGCAAGAGATGAGGAAGGACACAGAGAGTGAACAAGACAAGGTAAAATTAATGGAAACCACTCATTTTTAACAAACTGCAGCTTCTGAAAACAGGCTAAAGCTTCCTAAATTGATTTGGAGATGAAAATTTTGTTGTATGGCAGTGATTTATGACAATGTTTTAAAGAAGTCCCACTTCTTTACTCATGCAGGTGAAAATGCTGATGAATTTTTTGAAGCTCAGTTCACAGATTTTAGGAGATACTGACCACAGGGGTATTCAGTTGTCTCTGATAAGAATTTGGACCCCAAATTAAAAATTATATGTCCAAGAGTAAAAATTTGCCTTCACATACAGGTGCATGCAGAGACCTGGATGGGCAGTGTGGGAATGACCAGGAAGCAACACTAAAAAATAATTTATATACAGGAGGAAACTGTGGCAACTTACGGATTCTGCAACTTACTGTACCAGAACTGTGACTTACAGATACTTCTATTATATAACATTAGAGGAAGCTCTTTAAAATAGATTTCACATTAATTCAACAGCTTAAGAACTTCTGTCACGGCAGCTTTATAATTTACTAGGTTCTTTGATACTTCTTTGCAGTTAATTCACCATCTCAAAAACTTTCAACACATCAAAGTCAACAAAGAGGGAAATGCTACGTTCAGCCTGGAGATGGAGCTGAAAAACAGCAACAGCAACGTTTACCTGCTCAAGGTGAGGGGGATGAGTCGGGCAGCAGCAGCTCAGAGCAGCCCCTCAAGTGTTCTACAGAAAAGGCTTCACCTGCTAGGCAGTGGCTGAGAGCAAAGAAATGCCTTAAGGTTGCCTGTCTCTTGCAGATCCCTGCTTGGTTAGGGAGCAATGTGGTGCGGGGTGATCTTTGGTGGTGAATATCCCTGGGGATTTGTAGATCCAAGTAGAGGGGATGCAGTCAGTTACTGACATCTTTGTGACTTTGGGAAATTCATAGAACAGTTTGAATTAGAAGGGACCTTTTAAAGGTCAAGGGACCTTAAGACTCATTTCATTCTAACCCCCTGCCATGGGCAGGGACACTTTTCACTATCCCAGGGTGCTCCAAGCCCTGTCCAGCTTGGCCTTGGACACTTCCAGGGATGGGGCAGCCACAGCTTCTCTGGGCAACCTGTGCCAGGGCCTCCCCACCCTCATGGGAAAAAGCTACTTTCTTATATCTAACCTTTCCCTCCTTCAGTTTAAGACCACCACCTTAACACTGTCATTCAAGCTGCAGAAATCCTGCAGTTTCATATAAATTTTACTCACTTTCTCAAGCGTGTTATTGCACTATAACTCCCTCTGTGAAAGAAGATCTCAGAGATATGAAACCTGTCCTCTAGATCTGTCGTTCCATGGATGGGATCGGCAGGTGCGCAGTGCTGGGGATGTTTTTCTGAAAGATACTTTTTCGTCAAATTGTGGTTGGAGGCTTTAATTCAGGGGACTTCAGAATTCCCTGATGAGGAGGACAGACTAACTATGAACTTCTGAATCAAATGTATGACATGAAGTCTGTGAGCCACAATTTGGAGAATGTAACCCAAGTGTGCTACAGAAAGTGGTGAATTCTCCCGCTCATCCAGCTATGAGGATGCTGAAATCTAAGCAAGAAGGTGCTTTGTCTTTGTAGCTGCAATAACTGTGTATTAGTTAAGGTTCAGATCCTTATGTGGGTAGCCAAGAGCTGCTGTTTTGCTGAGTTTCAGAACCTGGTGCCCTGCTCTGTGCGGATTCACTGCCCAGACAGTGCCTGTGTGCTGCAAAGAGCCCTGGGCACTGCGAGGTTACTCATTTATATCAACAAGGGGATTGTAGCACCAACCTGTCCTGATTTGTTTGAAGTGCCTGGCATTGGTTGAGCCTTTGTGAGGACACTTCTCCCCTCCTCTCCCCAGGATGGCGAGCGGCTCCGGTACGGGACAGGGGATGAGTACAGGAAGCATTGCCTGAGGAGGGTTGGAAGGAGGTACTACTTCACTGTCAATGATGTGCAGCCAGAGGATGCAGGGGTGTACCAGGTCAGGGTGGAGGACGTCCCTGTCTTCTCAACTGAACTGGATGCTCAAGGTAAGGAGTTCAGTTTGATGGATGTGATGTGCAACTGTGACAAATTTATTTATATTTTTTTGCTGGAAAATTGTGTCTAGGAGCAAGTGCAAAGCTCAGTAACTCCAGACCACCACAGAGGAGACTGGTTTTGTGTTGCCCAGTAAGGACTCCTTGTCTGGCACAGGTGAAAAGAAGCAGGGGGGTGGTTATGTGCTTTAGGTGCTGCGTTTGCAGTCCAGGGCAGCAGGCCTAGGCTCGAGTACCGGTCTGGCTGTGGGTGACAGTGAGCACACTCCTTAGCCTACCCCATAGTACAGTTTGCCTCTGTAAGCTCAGAATAATAACAACAAACTCAATCCAAGTATCAAGCTGCAGGAACACATCAATGACTACAAACTGCCAGCACGTCAGTCCCAGAAGATACTAAAGACAAATCTACTTTTCTGCTTTTCTGCAGAATTGGGCACAGAAGCACATCTCAGTTTTTCCTTTTTCTCATTAACCCAATGCTCAGAGGCAGCACAACTTCCTGTTCTTTCCTACCTCAGCTGCAACAGTTTTACTTGGAGCACAGAACCAGCTGTTTCCTTCCCACAGCCCTTGGTTTCCCCTGCAGCCATCCCGGTGCGGTTCCGGCAGCCGCTCTCCGACATACGCTGTGCCGAGGCCGGGGACGCCGAGTTCCAGTGTGTACTGTGCACGCCCTGCCACGAGCCACTGTGGCTGCACAAAAGCCACCCCCTCCAGGCCAGTGACAAGCACCAGATCTCTGTGACACCTGATGGCCTGAGCCACAAGCTGATTGTCAGGAACGTGGTGCCCTCGGACAGCGGGCTGTACACGCTCGACGCGGGACAGGGCTCCTCCAGCGCCTGGCTCCTCGTGGAGTGTGAGTGGTTGGCAGTGGGTTGTTCCCATGGTGTGTTGGCACTAAACATTCCTCTCACTGCCTGATGGCTCAGGGAGATGTTGCTCTGCTGGGAAATTAATTGCTGAGCCTCTAATTCCTAAATTACGGCCGAGAGAACTGGGGGTGTTCAGAGTGGAGAAGACAAGACTCCAGGGAGACCCTGGAGCCCTTTCCAGTGCCTAATGGGGCTCCAAGAGAGCTGGAGAAGGACTTTGGACCAAGGCCTGGAGTGCCAGAACAAGGGGAATGGCTTCCCACTGCCAGAGGGCAGGGTTAGATGGGATACTGGGAAGGAATTCCTCCCTGTGAGGGTGGGGAGGCCCTGGCACAGGGTGCCCAGAGAAGCTGTGGCTGCCCCATGCCTGAAAATATCCAAGGCCAAGTTGGATGGGGCTTGGAGCAGCCTGGGACAGTGGAAAGTGTCCCTACCTATGGCAGAGGGTAGAATGAGATGAGTCTTAAGGTCCCTTCCAATCCAAACCATTTTGTCATTCCATGATTCTAAATTCTATTTGGAAAAATGAAGGTCTGATTAAACCCTCCTTCCTCTTCAAATGAGATCAACTTTCCCCCTTTTAATTAGTCCTGACAAATCCTATTGGCTTGTTTGCTCTACAGCTATGATGAAGTATCACATTCTCCATCACTTACCAAAAAATGCTCCTTATCTCCCCATATGTTTTTGAGGAAGCAGTCCCAGCGATCACAGTGCAGCAAGCAGGGGCTCAGGGAGCTTTTGATACTCTCAGTTCTACACTATCAATGCCATTCTTCTTGCTAGATAATATTTTTCATTCCTAGTTAGAGGTTAAAGGTGCTGGGAGGAGCCCAGAGGAAGCTGGGAAGGTGGGAACACTCAGTGCAGGCACATTGACAGTCACCTGGCTCATATTTGTTTGCTTCTGAAAAGTGCTTCCTTTGGTTCCCTTTGACTTTGGTTTCCTTTGGGATCCTCCTGCAGCAGCACGAGGCGTCTCTCTCCCAAAGGCCTTTCCAAAGCAGTGTAGGTTTCTGAAACAGAGAAACTGCCCGTGGATTTCAGTGAGCTGTTGATGCTCTGATAAATTATATCCAACCTGGAAACCAAAGCAGTGAGTGACCTGCTCTCAGAACAACCTGGATTTGGGATTAATACAAAGCTATTCACAGATCTGGAAGTTTTAGTCCTCCGGTTGGCCTTCCCTAAACCAGCTGTTATCCAGATGTGCAAGCTGCCTCCAGAGCGGCGAAATCCCAGTTCCAGGGTGGGATCTGATGGCTCCTCTGTGCATGGAATATTCTGTAACTCCTCCATAGCTGGAGGGAGAAGGCAAATGGAATTAATTAATCCCAGATACAATCTAAGCCCCTCTAAATCAGACCTGTCATGCTGGGAGTTTATTTTTCTGTTGTTGTTTGTTTGTTATAATGAGCTTATTTCCACTAAAAACCAATGTGCTGTAACTAAAAATTGTTGTCTTTAATTAATATTTCATTGTCTGAATGTGACATGGGAAAATTCAGGATTTGAAATGATTTTAAATGTATTTAAATGTATTATGTGTGTGTGTCCTAAAATGAAATTCAAAAAGTGCTAACACATTTTCTTCGGTGGTTGATGCAGTGCATGACCTATTGATTTCATGTTATTTTGTTCCCCTCTTTTTCTGTAAATTGTAAATCTGCTCCCATCAAACAATGCAACTTCAGATGCTAAAGGAAAGAGGAGACAGGATGAAGGAGAAAAGATTGAAAGGGAGACATCTGAGTGGCTGAAAGAAACAATGGCAGACAACGAAAGGGCAAGGAAGCTTCGGCGCCAAGAACAAGCTGGTGATGAAGATCGTCCTTCCTTTTCCACATCCTCTGGTGTGGAGAAAACTGGCTGGTACAGAACAGGTCAAGGCAGCAGCCAAGGCAGGGGCCAAGGACACTCCACTGATCGTGATGATGGAAGCCAAAGAATTTTGGGAAAAGAGGGGCTACGCAAAACCCACATAAATGGAGAGATGGGGTCTGGGCAGTTTTCTGGAGCAGGTCTAGATGGAGACTCAGCAGCCAATGATGGCAGCAGCTTTGGACTAAAAAGCTTAGGAGGCAGAAGTGGGTTAAGGGCTGTCCATGGCATGGACTCTCTGTCAGGCAGAGCAGGTCCTGGTGGTGCAGTGGGAGGAGCAGGTGGATGGAGTTCTGTGGATGGCAGAGGTGAGGGTGTCCTGGGTGCTGTCAACATTGACATGGATGGTGGAGAAGGTTTGGGCTCTCAGCATGCCAAGGATGGGAATTTAGGTGATGCCAGTTACAGAGCTGGTTTTCGGGGTGCTGGGAGATTGGGTGATGGAGGTTCTGTGCCAGATGGGCTTGATTCTGATTCAGCTGGAGTGGGAGCCAGTGTGGGTGATCTGTTCAGCAGGACCAGTCCAGGAACTGCAGCTGGGGGGAATGCTGCAGGTGCTGGAATGGCAGGAGAAATGAGGTCCTACGATGGCAAGGATGGGCATCCCACTGTGGGTGATATGAACAGAGCAGGCATAAACAGAGAGGGACAAACTGGGACTCACTGGGGCAAGGATGGCCTGACACCTGATGCCAGTGGTCATTTAGGGCAGACAGGAAGGTATGGCTCGCTGTATGGGCCAGGAGGTCTTCCAGGAGGAGATGGGGTTATACCCAGTGCAGGTGGCAGGTCCACAGGAGAAGGGGGGGCTTTGTATGGTCCAGATGGTCAGGCACTGGGAGCAGGTCCTGGTGGTGCTGGGGGGGCTGGTGCAGGGGGATTTGGAGCTCCCTTTGGGAAGGATGGTCTCCCAGCTGGAGCTGGTGTTGGTGGGGTTGGCGCAGGGGGAGTTGGGGGTCCCTATGGAAAGGATGGTCTCCCAGCTGGGGCTGGTGGTGCTGGTGCAGGAGGACTTGGAGGGGCTTTGTATGGTCCAGATGGTCGACCACTTGGAGCTGGTGTTGGTGAGGCTGGTGCGGGGGGATTTGGAGTTCCCTATGGAAAGGATGGTCTCCCAGCTGGAGCTGGTGTTGGTGGCATTGGTGCAGGGGGAGTTGGGGGTCCCTATGGAAAAGATGGTCTCCCAGCAGGATCAGGAGTTAGTGGAGCTGCAGGGGGTGGTTTCGGAGGTGCTGGATCTCCTTATGGAATAGATGGTCTCCCAGCCGGAGCAGGTGTTGGTGGGGCTGGTGCAGGGGGGATTGGAGGTCCCTATGGAAAGGATGGTCTCCCAGTTGGACCGGGTGCTGGTGTTGGTGGTGCAGAGGGAGTTGGGTCTCCTTATGGAAAGGATGGTCTCCCAGCTGGAGC